>CAXKWD010000013.1:8769031-9369031 GCA_964059195.1 Ectobius pallidus
CGAAATGGGCTGGACATGTTGTGCGAATGGGGGAGGAAAGACATTTATCTCAAAAATATTGACGGGGAGACCTGAAAGGAAAAGACCTCTTGGAAGACCTAGATGAAGTGTGAAGACAATATTAGGATAGATTTAAGGGAAGTCGGATTTGCGATGGATGGTTGGATGGAGTTAGCACAGAATATGGTTGAAAGGCGGGCTGAAGTAAGCGCGGCAATGAACGTACGGGTTACATAAAGTAGAATATATCCCTTTAGCTTACTTAGGAATTGTCTATTGTCGTTGAGTATGTACGTAAGATCTTGCAATCCCGCGTGTCACTCTACGCGGAGAAGCTGTCACAGCCGTAACAGGTTATTCTTAGATTTTTATTGGCTGAGGTAAGTAGCTGATTGGTGCGGTAAAATAAAGAGCACGGGTTGAACTGTCGGAAAACTTTTCCTCCTAGCAAAATGAAGCCGCCTGGGTATGCAATGAAAACTCTCCTATATATACATGCATGTGGAGCCCAGCGTGATTCCTTTTCAATCGTGAAATCATAAACCTACCGTGGAGGAAACAATGGAAGCATTGTCTGCGCTGAGGATATGCTGGGAATGTAAATACTTTTCTCTCCTACAGTTTTATACAGATCTCCCGAACGAACAAAATTGTTAACTTCAAGGACACGTTGCATTTTTGTTCACAATTCCTTGAACTTCTAACTCGATATAATCGATTATTCCACCAATATACCATTAACTAAATTCATAAGCTTTCTTTGATTCCAGATTCTTACTGAAGACGAAATAGGCTAATTATACCTGTATATTATTACAATAATCAACATATATTGCATTATACACAAAATAGTCGTTCGTACATACACCATTCGTCCTAATATTAAAAAGAGTTAAAAATACGTGCAAATATCTTGTAAATTACATACTACTATTACTTAAAAACCATTCATAAACTTGTAAGTTTATTTATTTTTTTGCCAGTCATAAAATTTGATAAGATAAGTCTTCTGTTCCCTGCCGTGTATTAATAATAAAGCAAAATGTACACTGTGTATTAATAAGTCTGTTTATGTCAGAATAAAAGGACAATGTCTAAATCAATAGTTCCACTACGATGATTTCTACACACTCCATCCAGTATTTCCCATCGTGTAACCTTTTTGGTGGACATTGAAATAGAAATCCACCATTATCGGCCATGAAATTGATCAATTCCTTAAACTTGTTTTTTGCCATAGAGATTACTGTTACCTGATACAAAGACACACCGAGTAACATGTGATAAGAATATTACGTGATGAAACGATCCAACAACGTTTAGCAAAAATTGCCTTTATAAAAAACATCAGGAAAGCGAATAAAGAATCCACATATTATACATAGGCCTACTGGTAAACACTTTGTGCTTGTCCTCAGAAACATTGACAGAAAAATTACTTTTTAGGGAATGAGAATAAACCTATAGCTTTACAATAGTTGCAGTAGGCCTATAGATAGCATCCCGCTCATCTCGTATGAATATTTTTTATACCAAGTATATTGCCCTAAAATAAATTACACTGGCGGAGAAAAAATTCCAAGTGCTTGAATTTTACATCTTAAGTCTGTCTTAATGCAACAAAAAAATGATTTCCATTCAGAATAACCTTACGATTTGAACAAAGCCTTGTTTTACTATAAAAAGAATCATTGCATTTATAAAACTTCGTAACCATGGCTGCTTCTTTTTTTTCATCTGTAGCAAACAAGACTTCCGGCTCGTATTGACTTCTTGTAGACGACGTGGATTGCTTCGGATTATTCCTTGAATTCTATCTTGGGGATGCTTTCTTCTAAAGACGAGTCTGTTATAGGCCCGCATGGAGGACTTGTGCTCAGGATTTTTACGTCCTGAAAACCCGCGGGTCTCGGCCGGGTTTTAACCATAAACCTCGAATCCAGCGGCGATTACGGTACCTCTGTAACACCCAGGTCGAGTGATATTTCTCTGCAGACAGTACAAATCTGAAGAGAGTATTATGGGAATAATGGATGAAGATTTATGTCTTTTTTGAAAGGCACACTCGATAAAAATCCTTTTCACAAAACTATAAGAGATGCAGGAATTTCCAAATTCTGTTGACTAGCCACTCAAGTTATGAGAACAAAAATGTATCGCAAACTTGGGCCATCATATCCTAAGTAGATCCCTAAGATTCTTAGAAGTAGTTTTTTCTGAACTGAGATAACGGTCGAGCGCTTGTCGCCTGCTTCATCTGAACATCATTGGGAGAAATTCATAACCATAAAATAATATTTCTACAGCGTGGGGAATATTGGAAGCAATTACCAGTCACTGGGTACGCGGTGTAGCAGTAACCGTATATATTTTTATCTTGTAACTTAAGATATTAGTGTTCTGTTTTCACATTGTCCTCACTAAAGTGAACTTCCAACGAAGAAGCTTTCTATAAGATGAGACTAAACTTTTCTTGTTAAACTTTCTACTAAAGTTTCATCAAACATTAACAGATGCCTACTTTTCACAGAATTGCCTAGGGAATTGGGAACGTTATGCAAAATTTAATTAGCATGCCATTTCGGATCTTATAGGAAAGTGGATCTTACTTCCGTTAATACAGAATGGGCACACGTAAAAATATCATTAATGTATAAACTAGTATTATAACGGTGTGACGTTTTGTTTGTATTTCTATGAATATAAACCTCCGAGAATCGTATATAGCACTGAGCTACACTACTTATTAGTTTCCACGTGCCGCGTTCTTCTACCCACAGTTTCAGTTTCTTTATTTTGACACCCTTCTTCAATATCCTTATAATAGTGAGGCATGTAGTAGCCTACACACTAATGCTAATCTAGTTTACTGAAGTAGGTTTCATAAATCAACTAGAGCATTAAAATATCTTATGCGAAACTCACGTAACTTCATTTGCCAAACTAAAACTTTGCCTCTTTCACAATGTTTCATCGAATGGAATTAAGAATTAACCTCGGGTTAAACGTTCTAACTCTCGATTTGATGAAAATTTTGTTTCATCGACAAGAGTTAATTTCAACACAGGGTTATGAGTGAGGTTAAGTTAACCCCTACTTTCCCTTGGGTTAAACGTCAAACTCGGAGCTAACAATGGCTGCTGTAAAACAAGCATTTATGTAGAATTTTTGTATTTCCCTATGGTCCCGGAAAGGAATTATGAGTTCGATAATAATATTCTTTTATCAATAGTAACGTTACATATATTAGTAATAATAATAAACTAAACAAATACAGAGCGGTAAGAGGTTATTTTCACCGGGTGCCAGGAGCACCTTTTCTCGGCAAGTTATTCAAGGAGTCTGGGTACTGGTCACCCGTACAGTCCGCAATGCTTTTAGGCCTGCATGGAAAAATTCCTCTTCCGTGAATCCCGCTAATTCGATTCTCATGCTGTTATATTCCCTCTTATTCCATCAATTTTCTTGGAGAAAGCTTGCCTGGACATTTTCTTGGAGAAAGCTTGCCTGGACATTTACTTGTGTATTTATTCAATACCGAACTTATTTCAACATCAAAGACAACACTTCTAGCTCCTGTTAATAATAATAGCACAGTAATATTACATTTTTATAGGTAATGACTTATTGTTCTAGTATTTTACGAAAATAAACAAACCCATCCCTTTGTATTGCCAACTACATGTAAGCCAATACAAACTATTTAAAAAGTTAATACTAACTAGGCCTACAAGTATTCTCCTTTCTATTAATTGTCATGATAATTTAGTTTTCTAATATAATTGCGTATTTTTTCAGAAGCAGCTTCCTGATTCAGATTTTCAGTCTCCTGTTTCATTTTTATTAATATTGTATCTCATACGCGCATTTAATTTCAGTCAGTTTATTTTACAGCTCTGTCTTGAGAAAGTTAACACGGCTGATTTAAGGAAACAGACACAAATTAAAATATTGATTTTCCTGCTAGAAAAGGTTCAGTGACCTTCGACGTAAATCATCTGATTTGATATCTCCTTGTTGAACTTCAGTCTGCAGTCTGCACTCTGCAAGTGCAAATATACATATCCGATATATAAATGAAATTCGAATGAAAAACACTACAAAGAAGAATGTGTGAAAACAGATTAATGCTGATTTATTATGTAGTGCAATTATTACAGACAAAAAATAAAGGAACTAAAGAAAACGTTATAATCACATATAGGACCGTGTTAATGCTATTAAACTCCCTCGTTTATTCCATTTGTTTCTCTGTACTCTATTATCAACTCGTATTTCGTCATAAACGAGCTTAGTAGAGACTTTTCAAAATATCGATAAGTTTGTCCCTCGATGTATCTTTTTAATGTCCCATTTTCGTGGTTGATGCCATTTGCCATTAAAGAAAACAAAAGAACCGCGTAATGAAGTGCATTCATAAGAACGATTTTTTAACCACTGCCTTCTAGTTTGCTACTGTTCCTTTTTCCTGTGAGCGTTAAAATGGTGTTAGTTAACCCTCATCCGAAAAAGTATGGTGAAACACTTCAATCACAAGGACGAAATAAAATGTTAGCCCGAAGTTAACCAACACGGGGTTAGTAACCTCTGTCGATGAGACCGGCGTAAGTATAATATATTATATATCACACTCCCTTATGTAAATTGGTTGTAAAAATGAAAATAATGGCGTTACTATATCACGTTAACATCCCCGAAGAATACATACATAACCTACACAAAATCTGATTAATGTACTCACATAACTTACTTTACTTTAAGCATGGCCAATACATCTTTCTCGCTTCCCATTCTGATATAGGAGAAGAGGCCATATTGCAAAGAGTGCGTATTTCGAGTGGCTTATAACTACCCTTCAGAGATTTTTTTTTTTAATTTTTCAAATATAATCACCCCATGTATAAAATTTAAACAAAGTCGTTAGAGCTGTTTTCGAGAAAATCGCGACAAACAAAATTTGCTTCATGTAAATTACCCTTAAAAATAAGAGAAAGCTGTCGACAGTATTCGTGTCACACGTCCAGAAGGTACCTAACCAAAATACAACATTTTGTTTTAATACGATTTTCCGTTCCGGAGCTAGGTTGTTGATAAACACACACACACACAATACTTCCTCTACCTATAGTAACAAGTTTGTATTCAGGAAAATAGTTGGGTAACACAATTTATTGGGGTTATTTATTTGGTCCAAGTGCCATAAAAAAATTATACATTACATTTTGTTTTTAAAAATATCGCTTCATTCAGTGAGAAATTTGTTTAATGTTCAACCAGCGTCGTGCCATTAAGCTGCAAGGAATTATGCCCTGGCAATGAAACAGCAACAAGGTACAAATATGCAAACCGACTGAAAATAAGGGGTCCTTTTTCATGCAATCGCTGACATGCATAGGATTTCTAAAGCCTCTGTAAGCCATGGTTTTCGAATTCTTAACGATAAAACCAGTGGACACAGCTTGGTCTTTTGCAAATTAATTGTGTTCCAATAAACTATAGCTTATCGGTTAAAAAAAAAAAAAAATCTGTGGTACTTTGAGGACTGAGACCTAAATTGGAACACTCAATTAGCACACGTCATTAAAAATGGTATCCAATACTTCATTCTTTAAAACTGTGAAGGACTTCCTCCCTAGCGTACAAGTAAACAAGTTGATCTGCGATATTCTGACGACCAAGTTAAATACCAACATTGTAACAGAATTCAGCGGGCTTATAATGGTTTGTTAGATTTATCTGTAACTTTGTCATGGGTACAACAAATAGTGCTCCATTCTCTTATTTTCCTTCAAAATTTATTAACTTCTCCTCCTTATTTACAATCTCATTTTAATCACATTTCAATCTCAGTAACACATAATCAACACTTACTGTTTTTTTCCCCGACATGCATTATCATTCTATTCTTCATCTATTGCTTTGTCTATCCCTCGCATTTGGAATTCGTTAGCCCGTCATCGGCGGAGACTGTCGAAAAGTATCACAATTTAGGAAAAAACGAATAAGTTATTAATTTTATTGGTCATTTATTAGAGAGTAAAATGAGTCCAGCATTATTGTATTATTTTGCTATTATTAATATTTACTATTATTTTCTTAATTAAACATTGCAATACCATTAACTGGTTATAAAAAAAATGTCGTTTCATAAACTAAACTGCCGCAATTAATATGAATTAATTTTATTTCAGTTTTCCAATCAAACTTCGTAAGTAAACCATGTGTAAGACTTTGCATTGTTTGTATCATGGATTTTTTTCAATCTTTAGTTCATTATAACTTAACTTTGTATTGTTTTTAATATGTATAGTTTTATGGTGAAGGAAGAGAAGGCTTTATGGCCTTAACTCCGCCAGTATAACCAACTAAATAAATAAATATAGACATATATTTCTTTCTTTCTTTTCTAAATCCCGAAACTTAAAATCACCTACCACAAATATTTTATTGAGTCAGTGTATCTATCATTTGGGGAAATTCAACTGTCAATCATCTTCGAAAATAGTTATCATGTGATACATTCAGAATTATTCATGAACTGATGAAAGAGAAACGTATCAAGGTTTAAAACACGTTTGACAAGCGAATTGCACAGCGCAATATGGACGTGGTTTACAACCTCATCAGCCCATGAACATTCATGACTGTAAAACCATTTTCGGAAAATTACACTTTTGCATTTTACATTCACAAAAATGCGGAAAGAAAATCCGGAATTTATAAATCTCGATCAATGCCCTAACCGATATTGTTTCAAGTGTGAATTTGCGTTTCCTGCATAATCATCTATCCTTTTCATTGAAGAGATGAGATGAGAGCCGAATTACAGAGATGGAATCAAATGAGGTCAAGGTCAAGTTGATGCTTCTCTGTTGGTAGGCCCATCACTACTTCAAGTGGTGAATCAGTGATCACTGACCACGGAAACCTTTCAATACTTTAAGGGTAATTTATTTTAAAGGGCTTTTTTTAAATGGCTGCAATAGAAAACAATACATTACTTTCAAGCTTTCCTGTTCGCTAAAAAACTTTCTTGAAATGTCATCAATCTCCATTTTTCTTCACACGTATATGTCCACCAGTTTAAAATCACAAAATTATGTGAAATTGGGAAGGTTTCCACAGTGGCATAACAATGTCATATCGAAAGCTGACATCCTTATAGACAGGGGTGCCAACAAGACGCAGAATACGTCACTAAAATTTCTTTTTTGGGCCAAAATTGTTGCAAAATTAGCATTTCATGTCAAAAATAAAAGTGATAAATTTTATAACTCCAAAAGGGGGGGGACCTGTTGTAATTCTTTAGAAGTGAATAAAATATACTGCACATTCTTAAACTTGTTTTAGAGCATAGGCGATGACTTTGGGGGCAAGATACCTTCTCCCCCCCCCCCCAACATTAAAATTTTTATCATAAGGCCTATGTATAACTATTAAAGATCAAATTCTTCCCCGTCGGCACCTTCTGTCTTAGAATATATCCTGTCATCATTTTTTTTATCAATAGACGTTAGAATTTTAGGTTCATATACAAGTAGCATCAAACTACTAGGTGTAACCGTGTGTTTACATTCTTAGCGTCCGAGGTTTAATTCAGGGATAGTTCTTTGTACTTCACTTGTCCAAATACCGAGTAAGGTGTGATGTAGCTAAAGGCAGAGAGAATCTAACCTAACATTCGAGGTCTAAATATCATATGTGTGTATATCATGTAAAAGCAGCCTCAATAAACACACATTTGTTGACTTTTTTATTAAAAATCGGAAGAAAGACGCATGAGTTAACGTCATTGTGGTTTTCCTTTGTAAGAAGTTTTACTGCAGGCCTATTTCTAAGGGAGGTTACTTTTCATGAGGTTGGTGTGATACTAAGATGGGGGTTACTTTTTATGAAACTCTGGTGGGGGAATCAAGAAGCCACGGCAGGGTGGGCACCCCTGCTATAGAAGTATCCAGCTTTATAGCAATACGTGCTGCTGGTGCTATCAGACACCAGCACTGGGCAGATACTTCTCTTGTGCCTAGCGAAACTATAAAAGCAATAATGTTTCACATCCACTTCAGCAGTAGTCGTGACTATGGTCTGTATCTGTATCTGTATCTGGTACCCTATGATCCCCAGGTGGGGCGAAGGGGCCTCCAATGGAGGTTTCATTACCTATACTAATTTGGATATGCTTATTTTCCGAGAGAGGGTAGAGGGACAGGTGGTAAGCCCATCGCCTCGCAACCCCCCTCTGGAAACTAAGCATTTCTTGGACCTGAAAGGGCCGAGAAATTTTGTCCAGAGGCTCTAATTTAGGCTTGGAGTTCTTTTACGTGCCGTAAATCTAAGACACGGGACCCCCAGCTCCCGGAGGACTCCGTGCCCAGGATTTTTACGTCCTGAAAAATCCATCGACCGCGGCCGGGTTGATCCCGCGCCCTGCGGATCTAGAGGCGGACACGCTACCTCTAGACCACCGCGGCCGACGTGACTATGGTCTAAGAGACCAAAATGTTTTTCTTTAGTCGTTATTGTCTGTTTCATCGGTTTCGTCAACATAGATGAAGACTTAGCAAATCATTCATAAGCGCTGAGTTATGTGTTTCCCATGTGGGTTACAACAATCAAAATAGTAATAAGAAGTATAATAAGCGATGGCAACGATGTTAAAAAATAATGATAATATCAAATAATTTCAGAATGGTCCCAGAAGTTATTCTGACTACACCAAAGAATTTCAGCCATACTCTATATCTGTCTCATCGTCCACAGTCTATTAAAGGCTTACGATGAATAAGAACGTCAGATCAGGGACCGTATAATGAATGTTTTGTTGATAATATATCTTATATTCTTACGCTAGCTAAATATTCCAAACATATAAAACATCCGGCCTATAGACACATGATTATACTATCAGCTTGTCACCCACACATCGCTCTCAATAATACAGAAATCAAAAAGCTATTTTCTTAGAAATGCAATAACGTGCTAATAAACGCTGATTGCTGTCAGGATTAATACCAGCAGAGATAGAAAAACAATACAAAATGCAGCCTTCATGCTTTCACAGAAGCGACGCGACGTAACACCATCATGCAAAGCTACCTCGTATCTTTTCGATCATGAGCTCCATCATCGACGGAATTTAGGTGCGAAAAGCTGATTTGATGGACGAAAAATACGTCTTTGTTCTCTGTATTACTTCAAACACTATCATCATGAGACCAGTTCCAAGTCTTCCAGAGCAACCATTGTGTATTCAGCTGCAAATATTGAATGCGGCTTTTAGTACTTATCTCTCATTAGATCTGGCTAATAAAAGTACCGACCGACGAGGGAACTGTACGGGTTGTCACACCGAAACGTACCCTCAAATTTAGCACATCGGTAGGTCTTCATTGCAGATAGGCACATGAAAAATTAATATTAGTTGCTCGTATTAACTTTAAGTGTGTGAAAATTGCGAATCTCGTAAATTGGAAATATTGAGCAGCCTCACAGAGTTGTCAGAGGGAGGGAGTTTCGTGCGTGTGTAGCATTGCCGTAAGTTGAAATTGCTTGTAAGCCGACCTACGACACCAGACATTTATCAAAACTATTTTAACCAGCTACTTTTTTTACGTTTTGACAAAATTAAATGCCCTGCGAATGTGTAAACATTAGATACCGACACAAAATGTTTTTCTTTATTTTTAACGTACTAGCCTAGTAATTGATACGAAATGGTTTACATGAACCTAGAATTCGCTATCAGAAATATATCGGTCGCTTCAATCGGTACTTTCAAACCAATAACGCACAGAGAACATTCCTATGTTCACTTGTTAATTTTGTCACTAAACGTAACGTCATCTGTAAACTGTATCATTCATCCAACTGTGATGTATTAATTTTTATCTATTTAACTGTTAGCAGTTTGATTTAACGAAATCTGAAGAGAAAAGCACAAAAACGTTCTACAATTTGAATTAAGGATTCAATTGTTCTGAATAAATAACCTATAAAATAAATGTTTCATTAAATGTCAAAATAGAAATATTTATCTTCTAAAAACATATTTTCCTCTCAATGGCTTTCCTTTATACTAAGTTCGAAAGGTCATGTGCACGTTATTCACTCCGCATCCACAGGCCACATGGGTAATGAATGTTTCACTGATCCGTATTATTACACCAACTGTATAGACATGGGACTTATCACAGTACATGACAGATATGGACATTTCAATTCGAAATTGTATTCAACTCGAAATCAAACTTACTATACGTTTAGATAGACCTCGCCCTGAGGAATACAGTAGTAGGCTATCTGAAAATTCTTTATTTTAGATCTTTACCATAGCCTACTTTAAAGTACAGCTATATTAACGGTATCTCTTCATTATTAATGGTAACTTGTTTTTTTGTTTTACTCAGAAAGCAGGACAGGGTCATGTGGACAGCATACGACTTCAACGCCCATCAATGTACATACATAAGCCTTCATACATATATTACATACATATACACATATATACATATAAACACATATATACATACATACACATATATACATACATATACATATATATATATATATATATATATATATATACATATATAAACGTATATACATACATGTATATATATACACACATATATAGGCCTACACATACACAGTGCATGCCGCTTGTTGTGATCACTTCGGGACGCAGCTAATCTTATAATATTAACCGAATGATTACGGTAGCCGAAAGAATTAATTTAAGGTTATCACTCATATATACGATAATCTATATTAATAAAAATGAATTTACAAAAGGGTTGTTGCCGCATCACTTGAGAACGGCTAGACCGATTTGGCTGATTCTTTTTTTGTTGTGTTCGTAATTGTCACGACAAGGTTTGTGTGAAAGAAAATTTTTGGAAAATCCACGGGAAAAGTCGGAAATGTGAAATGAGGCAAAGTTAGAGAGTTCTGATGTCAATTGTTTACATAACGAAAGTATTGTTTACGATGTTTACATAGGGCTTTGGATACTATATTATAATACTGGGCTTTAACAAATACTGATACTATCGAAGTATTTAATACATAATTGTGAAAATATTCTTGACGAATAAAATCCACGAAAATAAAGCAGCCACATAACTTTCTCTACCCTCGACATGGAAAATACATTTCACATTTTGATGTAGAATAAGCGGTCATATTGCAGGGAAAACTTACGTGTTTGCCAGTGTGTATGCTATATCGGAAGTCGGTAAAAAATCCTATCCACTGATACGTCACTCATAGCTGTAGCCTTTGCATTAGTTGAGAAATAGGCCTAGGGATGTTTTTCAGAGGCCCTATGCATCTAAAAGAAGACAAAAAGGGATGGAACATTTTCAGTCCCACGCGCGCAGTATATTATGTCCCAGGTTTTTGGGAAGGAAAGTATGAAAGTGATATTGAATTTCTTTTTTACCTCAGCCTCGAAACGGTTGTATGGTAATATGAGAGTGAGAAATACAATTTTCTGTCAAGACAATACAATCTTATGTAACCAGAATTTCTTTTTCTTCTTATTTGCACTCCTCCCAGGCATGGTGTGTAGAAGCAATGGAATGCAAAATTCTACATCCTCTATGAGCCATAAAAAGCTATATCTAGCGTTTTCTGAGGGAATAGTCTGAGTGTCATATGTCGTTCTTCCTCATTTCGAACTCTACACATATTATATAAGAACCTAGAGTATGAAAATCTTACGTCCTTCATAAGTTAATTTCATATTACAAAATACAAAACCCGGGTGACGCCGGGCCATTTAAGCTAGTACACTATAAAAACGGAATTAAAACTATATATTCATAAGATAACATGTAACTGTGAATCACTGAACCTCTCATAATACAATAATAGACTGTATGCAATTATTTCTTCAACCAGTAACAAAGTTCTTAATTGTATTTGTTTTCCTTTAGGAGTTCATTAACCAATACTCCATAGCAGTCACTAGTTACGTGTTATCGGTAGTCTATTGTGCTGTGGTGAACACCGCGTAGCAAAACATCTAATGCCTGCCTGTTCAAGTCTTTTCATTTTACACTAGCCATCACTTCATGTCAACACTGTTATATTGATAAATCAAAAGCTGCAGCTAAACTGAGGGGTGAAACATGTTTTATTGCTTAAAAGAGAACGTTAGGGAATGCCACCCCTCAAACTGGACATAGTGTGAACAGGGAACACTACCAATACAACACAATACAGTTCAGTTAGAAATGAACCCCTTAAAATTAAATTTTTAATGACGTAGGCCTATAGTACTGGGAAATAAATCCGTAAAAAGAAAATGTGACAACATAAACACAATTTTTTATCGCAATAAACAGCATTTTTAATGTAGGCCTATCAGTATTAATCCATACCGGACTTCATAATAGGGCCTGGGGGTTTAGCCAATAATTCATCAAGTTAGTGGTGCACAAGGCATAGGAAGCTTTCTGAGTTAGTAAACAACTTGCACTGCCAGTCGAAGCTTCATGTTTTTTTGACGACGAACAAAATGCCTCAATATAACAAGCCTAAGGCCGGGCGCAAGTTGAGACGCAGTTTGGTGACGTGAGGTGACGCAGAGTGACTTCTAACCTAACTTATTACTTTTCAATACGTCAAATAACAATACTGCAAGAAAAGAAGTCAAATTTTAATTAAGGTGTCATTATTATTATTATACAAAGAATTATCAAATATTACCAACTGACAAACAAAAAGAGATACAATGTTCAATAAATGTTCATGTGTATAATAAATAAAATCAACTTAGTATTTGACAATTGTATATAGACATGCTTTAATAAAATGAATGTATATAATCCAAAATTTTTATTCACAATCGGATTCGAAACAATATATGGTGTTTATTAAGACTACTAGTATACAGGTTGAATTTCTTACCAAAACTTGAATTATCTTATACTAGTTGAATTCATACACTAAGCTGCATAATGAAGTTTATCAATAATAATGAGAAAATTATTGATCTTTTCGCGGAAATTAAAACAAGAATAATCGATTTAATTTTTAAACGAATAGATCAAGCTTGAGCTGTAACAATTTAAATTACAGTAAGTAAAAAAGTTTGATTTTGTTCTTTTAGGGTCTTTTCAAGTTTCTGAATCAATTTTCTTTTTAAATATGTATATTTCCTTTTGCACAATATTCAAAACGAAGGCTAAACATTTTATGAAGCAGCAATCGCAGTAATTTTAGCTACGAGTCGACACTGGGAAGAATGTATTAATTTCCTACAAATTTAATTTTTTTTTAATGTAATGTTGCGAATACTTACATTCAGCGATCATATATACATATAATTAATAATTATGATACGAAAATTCATCATTAAGACATAATAAATATATAATTTTTAATAAATATAATACCCTTTAATTTCTTATTTTTAATGTCACTATAACACTCAATCATTCAATTCAATTTAAATTAAGGTTACTTTTCAAATTCCGGTGAGATACTAAGTTTAACTCTGAACGGGAAAACATTATAAAGCGAAACGGAACTAATTGGTAAAATCATTTTGAGAAAATGTTTCATTTCAGAAACGTTTGTTAAGGAACATGGAGCAATTTTACTGTACATAATTATAAAACATTTATGAAAGTAAGTTGAAAATAAATTTCAAGATGACTCCTTCATTTTATTTTTAATTACAAATCTGAAACTTCCCAACTAATTAATTCTTATGGTTTATACTAGTTATGATATACATCTGTATAGAAAATATACACTTTTATGCCTGCTTATGCAACTTTTTCTTTTCGTCGAAAATCTACTGCATATAAAATGTTATCTAAAACAAATGAAGGGTACAGCGGAAAACGAAAAAGGATAACAAATTGAACACATTGTATAGAAATTAATTCAAGAAACGCTTCTGATTGAAAAGAGCATAGCAACAAACTGATAAACAATAAATATGAAGAGTTGAAGAGGGTTTGTTTACTTTCAGAGCGGACATCAATCTTTCAAACTGCATGGAGTACGATCCTTTTTCCCCTATAATATTACCGCTTTCTGCCTAAACTAATTCCAAAATTCCAAATTCACTATTAGAAGGCATTATTATCTCAAAGTCCATAAAAACGGACACTACTATAGCTTTTCCCTTGTTCCCTTCAAATAAATCCATCTTATTTAAGTATAAAAACATTATAAACAACTTTATCACATTTCTTTCCAATGCCCTTCGCAATTTCTTCCCAAATCTGAAATTTTAATTTGACGTGTCGTACAATTTTTTCTCCCTCGACCTGCCATAATTAATTTCTTCTCAATGTCCATGGTGGACAAACAACTTTTCACGCGCAGTGAGAAGTCACTAGTGAGAAACTGTGGCACGATCACAAACGTCCGCAGCTCGTGACTCGTTGAATCTGCTTCACTTCACCCTGCGTGCGAACCTTCGTTGTTGTATTTAATTCTATGTTAAACTTACGGTGAGTCACCTCTACCTCACGTCACCAAACTGCGTCTCAACTTGCGCCCGGCCTAAGACCTAGATGTATCTCCTGCTCTAGAGAGACGAAACATGTAAATGGCACAAGCGATCAGACTCGTTGCGAAATTATCCATAGCTAAGAGCCAACCAGAAGATGGAATATTTCTACATCTGCAGCATAAATTAAAAAACATTCTCCAGAAAAAATGTAGGATTGTCTACTCTTTGTACCTTTCGAGATACACTGGAAGTTTTTACAGGAGAGGATGATGTGAACCCACACAAAAGAAACACTAATACCTCATCCCCCGTCATGCCATGCAACGTAGAGAGAAGTTTTTCCTAATACAAATCTTGTTTGGAGGGAAAAATATAGCTATCTTTTGAAAACTTCAAAAGGTAAATTGTCATTCACTGCAACAAAGGGTATGCAAAGACATGATGTATAATTTCCCATTTCATTTTTACTTTGAATATTATTAACGAATATTAATGCATGTGTTGTGCACATTTAGGTTCGTTTTATTAAGTGCCACTTTATGAGATTGTGTGTGGGGGACGAAAAATGTCTGTCTGTCTGTCTGTCTGTCCGTGTGCCCGTACGCGCCATAACTCAAATACGCTTTATCGGATTTTCATGAAACTTGGTATACGCATTTACAATATCCATGGGAAGAACCCTATTGTTATTGAACAAAATCGGTTCACCGGTACCGGCGCCAAACCCAATTTAGTGTTTTTATTTAAAAGCGCCATAACTCAAATACGCTTTAACGGATTTTCATGAAACTTGGCATACACATTTATAATGTCCGTGGGAAGACGTCTGTTGACATTGGACCAAATCGGTTTGCCGGTACCGGAATAATGCCCGATTTAGTGCATTTTTATGGAACATTATTATATAACAAAAGACCCCATAACTCAAATATGCTTTATCGAATTTTCATGAAACTTGGTATACGCATTTATAACGTCCATGGCAAAAAGCCAATTAATTTTGGACCTAATCGGTTGACCGGTACCAGAGTAACGACTAATTAAAGGTCACTTGTTTTTTTTTATTTTTGTCTACCGGTATAATTTGACAGTTAGCACTATTCCTTCACTTAAGCTTATCAAACGACACCGTCATACTGACTGAGTTGGCTAAATGGTAACGCCTTGGACTCGTATTCTGGAGGTCCCCGGATCAAATCCCGAAGCCGGCCGATTTGACATGGATTTTTTTTTTTAATGCGAGTGCGCGATTGTCAAGGTATCACAAATCTGTAGTTCTGCTGACGCTGGTCGATTTTAATCTGATTAGAAAAACTTATTTTCTGCATATCATAATTGCAATTATAATTGATTCAACAAAAACATACTGGCACTTTGTTATATCAGTTTACCTGATTTTATTAGAAAATATATTTTGTTTCTATGATTTACCATTAAATGTGCAAATTATTCTATGACCCTATGCTATCATTTCACTAGACTAGCTACACTGCCCTTCCGCCACTAAAAAAGAGTCATCTCTCCCTTCATGTTTACAAGATACTGGTAGCGGAGGGCTATAACCCAGTCACCACTAACCTGATGCAATGTTTATGTGACTAAACCCCCGGGCCCTAGTGATAACATTACCCGACTGGTAACATAATCCGCGATTACATTATGCGACGTTCACTGTATACAAAAATATATACACATAAACATATATATACGTATATACATATATACACATATATACATATATACATATATATATACATATATACATATATATACACATATATACATATATATCACTACACAAGAGTTCCGAAAAATAAAGAGGTACTGTAAGTTTCAACAAAATCCAGTCATTTAGTACGTTTACATGCAGGATTCAGATCGATATGAGTCCGATCCCAGTGTTGAAAGAGTCATGTAAACACGGATTCAGTCCGGAATGAATTTTCGATCCGATCCTCTGCAAATGGAGGAACGGATCGGATTCAAATCGTATTCAATTCCATGTAAACGCTAGCGAACTCAATCCTGGTGCGCGCGCATACACTGGCATGGCGTTCGTCATTTTGTTCTGTCAGCTGATAGTCAATTTAATAAAAAAACACTCACTCACACTATAATATTAATATCATTGTTACTCTTTTATGTCATAATTTGTTTATGGTGACTAGAAATTATTTATAGAACACACTTTATTTATATTTTTAACCACGGAATAAATGCGGCATTTGTTTAAACAGGTTAGCCACAACAACATATAACCAAGTTAGCCAATAGTCCAACAAATCTCAATCCACTCCTAGAACTTGCATGTAAACAGGGAACGTATTGAGTTGGGATCGGATTCAGATAGATTTCAATCCCACATGTAAACGTGGTAATTGAATTGTAACAATTATCTACCGTGTTTTTCTTCTAGTTATACAGCCTACGCTTATGTCATATCATGTCGGCCGAAGTGGTGTAGAGGTAATGTGCCGGCTCTACATCCGAAGGTCGGCCGCGGTCGATGAATTTTTCAGGAGGTAAAAATCATGGGCGCGGAGACTCCCATGAGGAAATTTAAGTTGGAGAAGGGCACGTTAAAAACAATTCCGAGCCTAAATTAGAGCCTCTGGACAATATTCATCGACCCTTTCACGTCAAAGAAATAACTTAAGTTTCCTCTCGAGGGTTGTTGAGGCGATGGACTTATCACGTGCCCCTTTGCCCTCTCTTGGAAAATGAGTTTAACTCAATTATTCCTTGGCAGGCCCTATGTTACAGTTAGGAATTAAAAGGAATCACAGTTAATAGAATTAATCTCTAGAGCATTTAAAAGCGAGGTTAAGAAACAAATACGGTAACAATTTTCTCGCATTGGAAATATGAGTTTCACCCATTAGATGGTTACAGAAGAGAATCGGTTGTCATGTGAAAGACATAACAAAGCATTATCTGGATATTAGAGGAACGAATAAAGTAAGGAACTAATTAAGAACGTTTCATTTGTACTTTTTTCACGTTCTTGGAGTCAGAAATACTGGTATGCCTACATTTTTACTTTTTGAAAATACCCAATCCTTAAAATTAGTGGATCATCTCCTAAAATCCATGCAGGGTACTGTATTCAACACTTTACACTACCTAACTCTCACTTTTCATGATAATTAATCAGACCAGTCTTGGAAGAGTAAATCTGTGAGCAATTGCTCAGTGCGATTACGTCATTTCTATTAATTCCCTCTTAATCCTAAATTGTGGATTAATGTTAATTTTACTACTTACTTCATGCCATAAATAACAAAGATTTGGTTAAAATGTGATCCTGTCGTTAGATTAAATAGTTTTTATCAGTTAAACCCTTTTTTAAAACTCGCTATTGAATTCGGTAGTAGGCCCTACCGCTCTTACTAGCTTTCAATACATCTACTCATTTTTCCATTCAAATTTAAAGCTATTGATCCACTTCATCTGTTAAATGGTTAGGATGGATTATCAAAAATTCGAAGTTGATCAGTTAATCCAAAAAATAATAAGATAGCATTAACGAGTGGTTAAGCTCTGAGTAGGTCTAACAGACCGGCTATTAGTTTCATTGCCTGATAGCCAGAGAATATTGAGGGATATCTACGCGGTTGTGCGTATGTACAATCAATAACTAATAATTGACGGCTTAAAGAGACCTGAACTACAACTACCAGAAGCATGGAAGTCGAGAAATTGATTCTGGGTGACCTACATGTAAGGCTCGATCGTGACCTGAAATCTCCTGTAACGATTTCAACTTGTGCCTAAGCACCAGGATTGTAATAATAGTTTCGCGTCTTATGTATGAGGATTTTGTTAATCGGGGTAGGCCTACATGTGAACATGAACATAAAACTTTAAAACTGACGTTTCCAATATTAACAAATCAAGCCATAAGTAAGAAATACTTCACCGTTTGCATACTTCTCTGTAATAAAGTAAATTATGTAAATAAGAAAAGTTATGCACATCCAAACACAGGTGAGTAGATTTTTAATGCTATAAAACTACAAGATTAAATTTTTAAGTAGTCATCTGCATTCAAACAGAAATGAACGCACAGTAATAACTAGGGCCCAGATTTGAAGGTTTTAGTCTATTTTTTCCCCGAGCTTCCTAGTTAGAACATTTAAACGTATTTTCCCGTTTCATGTCCCTTGCTTCCGAATATGTGAATCTTATAGAACCTACTAAGGAGGGTTTTAGCTGAAAAACTAGGTGCTAGAGAGAACTTTTTGCTGAAACACTAGGAGCTAAAGATGACTTTTGATGAAAAAAATCAGGGGTTAAAGAGGACTTTTGCAGAAAAACAAGAATTTTAAACAGATTTTCCAATTAATGCAAAGAAAAATAAATATGTGAATTTGTGTATTTTAAGAAAAGACATAATAAAAATAAATTTATACAACGCACTAAAATTAACAATGTATATGCCGCTTTGCCGCTTGTCTTTGTAATTCGAAAATGCGTCGCCTCGCCGTCGCAGGAAATGAAAATTGAGCCGTCGGCAAAACTTGAATTCTACAACTAATCCATTGTCGTAGCGTGCTTTGATTTTAAGTGGAAGCTTTGTGCAAAAAGGACATAGCAGTCTAGAGCGCTATAAATATTGAAATCGGAAATACAATATTATCACAAGTATTCAGCTCGGCATAAAAATGGATCTACGGATTTTACCGAGAAGTATCACGGATGAAAGGACGTCTCCATATTCTCCAACAATGATGTAAGTAATAGAAACACTCTACTGTTAACTTTATCAGAATAACATGTCATACATTTTTTAAATCGTATCAGAATAATGTATTTTATACTTTTAAAATATACTTTCATTTCATTTATTTTCTATTATTTTTTATTTATTGTTTTAATTTTTATTTTATCAACTCAAGCAGCCCACTGTTGGGATTGTTAATGAACTCAGTACAAGTTATCCCAACATTAAGTAAAATACATGTGTCAAGTAATGATATGGTATGGTATTTAAAGCCGTCTTTAAAAGGGTTGCTACTAGGTCAATGATTGTATGCAGTATGAAGTATGTAGTATGCAGTATGTACGGAAAATTCCAGGCAGTTATTTAGCTCGAGGCTAGCGAATAAATTATTCGTTAAACTCGTAGTGAGGCTGTGCGCGGTTGCGCATTTTCCAATACTAACACTGCTACGTCATGGTGGGGGTATCGCGAGCTCTCGTGATAGAGTAGGATTACCTCCACAACGTCTCTGGGTTTTTACGTATATACCTTAGGAGCGAGTCTCACCGCTCCTAGAGTTCCTGGCTAGGGGAGGTAGCTGCACCCTGATTGGCTCAGCTCTCCTATCCCACTCCACGTGTTGTCTGTCTCTCTCGCAGCGGCATTAACCCTCCACTCAACTATTATAGTATTTTCTACGACTGGCATGATGTTCACTCTCTGCCCAGCGGTAGCTTACTGATCTTACGCGCACCGAATTCGCGCATCTTGGTAACGAGACGTAACGAGAAGCTCGCTGGCTGGGTTTGTCTTCAAGGCCAGAGACTTTGTGGGAATAATCCAACTCTAATTGACGTAAGCTTGAGAATGAGATTCCTGTGAGTACGGTTGATTGGTAAACATATGGGAGAGGTCTCCGATTGTAGGGGTTTTTCATGGTTTGAGTTGTCTTCGGTACTGATGGATAAAGGTAAGATTTAAATATATCTCTGCTCTGCTTAGCTTGCAGAAATTTGTATTATTTGCCGTGACTGCGAGCTGACCGGACTTTGAATATTTGAACCTTACATTATCTTGACGTATTAGTTTCATTGCGAGTCATATTTTGATTCAATATTTAAGTTGTGTAAGTTTCTTTCAATAATTGCATTTAGTATTTCAAGTCAGTTATATCCATTGTTAGTTTCAGTAAATATTCAATCAGTAAATATTCATTTTAATATGCCGCTACTTGATTGCAGAATTTCCCCAGATTTCCAGAGAAGCGTGTAAGAAGCGTGAATGTTAGGGTATATGTGTGCGTGCATGTAAAAATAGATTGTTGGGACGGCAGGAAATTTAGATGCCTGAAAGATCTCTGTTTTGTTAAAGCTTACACCAATTTTTATTATTAATTATAGGCCTGGAAGAAAATTGGAAATATATTAGGGAAAACGGAACTTTGCACCCCATGCGAGTCCCTCACTCCAACTCTCTAACTCCCTCCCCTAGCGGCGGCATTTGAACTACTAGTAGCGACGGTGGCGCCATCTCTTAAGCAACTGATGAAACAGAAAAAATAATTTATTTCTTCCATTTTCTCTTCCTTTCCTGTCTCCTTCCTCTCACCACCTCTTCACCCTACCTACCTACTTGAGACCTATTCCTAATAGTAAATTTTGGATCGACCGGGATTTGAACTCGGGACCCCTAGCATTATAGCCAGGAGTCTTAACCACTACACCACGAGTGAATGTTGAGCACCGAAGGAAGCTTTCGTATATTTGAATTATGTATCAGACTAACCAGAAGTGTTCTATTAAGCATTATACCCTGTTATTAAGAATATTACCCACAGTTATCAAATTAACTATAACATATAAAATATTTTGTTTAGCCTATATATAGGTATAAAATATGTCACATCCTAATACCTTTAACTGTCTTGATTTTCTTGCCAAAAAGAAAAGTTGTAATTTTTTCTTAAAATCGATAATTTTTAAAACCCTTTTAATTCCTTTAGTAGTTCATTACAAATAGTGAAAAAATAATGCACAAGACCAGCAAGCCAGGATACATCCGAAGAGTCCTGTCCTGCAAAGTGTTTCTCGTCCACCGGACATCCTGTTGGAGACCACTTCCATGTACATTAAGTGTGTATAAATCAAGGAATAATATACCGAATCTGTGCAGAAAATAGGAAGCATTTTTTTCAATCGTTTTAGAATTCCAGGTAAGAGGGCAAGTTTTTTAGGTTAACTTTCGATGACTACGTGAATTATAGTTTAAATTATCATCTAAATATATTCCAAAATATGTTGCAGGTAGTAACACTTCGTGATACGTGCAATGATCCAGAGGGGCTGGAGACTAATTTATCAGGTTTCATTGATTTCCGAACTATTCAAGTTTGTTCCTTATATTAATATAAATATTTACTGGTTAGTTTATGAAGCCTGCAAGTCAGGATTTTTTAAACTGTAGTTGCTGAATTGTAGTAGCTTCTTTGTGCTAAGTATGTAGCAAGGATGCTCGTTAAGTCATTATGTATCACGTTGGTAGTTTTCTGGCAATTAGTAACGTTCTCTTATTTAGTAGTTATCTGTTCTGAAAAATAATTAACTTGCGACTCCGGTCGTATCCATTATTAGCAACACAAGGATCGTGAGGTAATATTAATAAAATCGACACCTCTCTAGTGACTGAAAAGGCAAGTATAATAAAAGCTAACGGAACACTCGTTGGGAGGTTGTGACAAAAGGGATGATGTTGAAGGAATCGACATGTGCAAACAAACAGCAGCAGAGAAAATATTTATTTGTAATTAATTTCCACAGAGCAAATGCGGGAGAGCATATTTAACTGTGATGGCGGCTGTGTAATTCTCACACGTTCGTTCCGGGACAATTTTCCTTTGGTATTTTTGCATTACCCTCTTCATTACACCAATGTTTCCCTATTTTCCGTTGTTACTGATTGCCTGTTCAACTCCGATGTCATTGAAAGATATTTTACATCTAATGGAGGATTTCCGTGTCTAAATTTTGATGTTCTTGTAGAGTGTTCTTTCGTTTGGTGACCACATGCCCACCAATCCTGCAGTCTGCCCATGGCAGATAACGTAGCGGTTGGGTGGTAGGCCTTGTCCCTTCAGGGATGAAGTGTCACGGAGTTTAGTTTTAGTTTAATATGGATAGCGTATGCCTTCAAGTTATTACTGAAAAATGCTTTTAATTCCGACGGTGTAAAGCTTCAAGTAATTGGTGAAAATATATTTAATACCGACAGCTAGTGGTCTCAAGTTATTGGCGAAAGAAACATTTAATTTCAACAGCTCATGGCTTCAAGTTATTGTTTGAAAATTTTTAATTATTTCCTACAAGAGGGATTCAAGTTATTGGCGATAGGTACATTTAAATCGGACAGCTCATGCCTTCAAATTATTGTTTTAAAAATTCAATTATTTCCTACGCCGAATGGATTCAAGTTACTGGCTACACCTAAATTTAAATCTGACAGCTTATGCCTGCAAGTTATTGTTTAAAAAATTCAATTACTTCCTACAGCGAATGGATTCAAGTTATTCAAGTTAAATCTGACAGCTCATGCATTCAAGTTATTGTTTTAAAAATTCAATTATTTCCTACGCCGAATGGATTCAAGTTATTGACTATAGCTAAATTTAAATCTGACAGCTCATGCCTGTAAGTTATTGTTTAAAAATTAAATTATTTCCTACAGCGAATGGATTCAAGTTATTGGCTATAGCTAAATTTAAATCTGACAGCTCATGCCTGCAAGTTATTGGTTTAAAAATTCAATTATTTCCTACAGCGAATGGATTTAAGTTATTCAAGTCAAATCTGACAGCTCATGCATTCAAGTTATTGTTTAAAAATTTCAATTAATACCTATAGGAAATGGATTCAAGCTATTGGAGATAGCAACATTTAAATCTGACACCTCATGCCTTCAAGTTATTGTTGAAAAATGCATTCAGTTCCCAAGGAGTGTAGCTTCAGGTCCGCGATTACTTTACTTTAAACGTGATTCACTAACAATGTACTTTTAGAAATATTTGCTTGCTCTTTACTCCGGATCCTGTGAAGCTAGAGAATTAAAACTTTGGGCGTTACTTCTGTAAATAATCCCGCCAAAGATAGACTAGAACAAGCATTTACAAAACGAAAACTAAGAAAATTCATGTCACTAACAAATGTTTTACGTTAGAGAACTTCCCCCTCAGAAAAAACAGGAAAAATCAATTACATGAAAACGATATGCTCAATTTGAAAACAGTGATAACCACGGTGACTGCGAGATGAGCCTGTATTTCATGAAGACTTTACTAGCGATATGACGTAATACAACTGTTGCATGTGCTTGCCCCGCTTCTCATTGTCACAACATCGATTTAATTGATTCCAACTAAAGGTAGTGGTCCCACCTAATTTATAGCTTTAGTCAATGTGATAAGTGAACATTAATGCTATACAATTTGGCTACCTCTAAAATATAGGTTATCACAATTCAATGTTTGAAATACACAGCATAACTAGGCTCATTGATATACGTTTGAGCTTTTTTACTTTCTCAAACAATGAAGCAACATACATCTCTATAATACATACTCACCTGTAACAAGAATAAGTCTATATTCATGGAAGGTTAAATGCATTCGGACATTAAAAAGAAGGCAATATCAAACTAATCTAATATTTAACTCTTGGGTTTATTGCGTTGGCTGGACAGTAAAGACAAAGAAAGCGGAGAAAAGGAGTAATAGCTGCACAAGAGCATACCTGTCAATACGTTAACAAAACTATGCAAAATATTAAACTAATTCACATTTTTTCACATCTCTCTCACCGAAGAGATTTTTATTAAAGGCTTAGAGAAAAACTTGTCCTGGGCGGAAATCGAACCCTGGATTTCACTTTTGTACACTTACGGTGAGATCACCTGCCACCCAATTCCGACACTATCGACCGCGCTACATTCTACATACATACATTACGAGGATGCATCTAACTCTTATGCTTAATCATTACAGGGATTTATGTTAACCAAGACTTTTGAAGGTATTATGTATGCAGCTAAGTCGATAGAGTATTGGAGACGATCTTTGAGATCTCGCTTTCAGCGTACAAAGTTAAAAACCAGGTTCGATTTCCTCCCCGGACAAATTTTCCTCTAAAGAATTTAATATAAAACCAATTGAAAAGCGAAATTAAAACATGTGTACGGCACTCTTTAAAGACTACCGTATAGCAATTGAGGATCAATAGCAAAGTTTCAAGAATAAGAAGGGATATTTGTTTCTTTAAGCTTACAAGAATTGAGAATACTATCTTAAATACGTCTGTACTTAATTTTATTTTTCGACACTTTTATACCGTATAGTAACACTACAGTTACTCATATTTTATTATATAAATATTGTTATATTAAAATTGGTTACAACGTCTTATTTTTACTATTATAAACAGTCGAATAATTCATCTTTTTTAACTGACGTATTGACACACAGGCCTATAGTTCACATTTTCTGCAATATTGTGACGTCATTTTTGTGTTGCTGGTTTCAATATTAGTTTTGTCTTTGGTTTACATTTAATTTCTTAGTACTCCTATGAATACATAGGTCTATGTTTTCAATATCGACACATGATTCACGCGTAATCACGCGTTCTAGATCGTGCATACTTTAGCAGTCTTTATCACCAGATGCCAAAAACCAGCGTTCAAATCGCTTGTACGCTTTCCTTAAGAGGAACCCTTAAGAGGAACCCCTTTATCCTAGAGCGAGAAGGTTACTTCAAATTTCAATGGTTTCACTGTAATCGCATCTCAGATCTCATGCCAATACTGGCTTTTTGCTGTAATTATAGGACGTATGTTCACAAGGTCGAATTGGACTCCAAAAGATCTTACTAACAATCACATCATCCCCATTGAAATGTCTGAGACGGTATATCATAAACTCAAAATCGCAAGTCATGCTTCCTTCTATTTCCTGTTTTTCTAATATCTCTGCTTGTCTCCGGTTTGCTCATTGTTTGTGTTGTGACATGCATTCTCAGGTTCTGAGTTCGAATTTCATGGTAACTATAAACCTAACGGACCCCTTGGTGGAACTAGATGTTTGTTTGTTGAGTATATCCGGAGTGAATACCTTGGTGGAACTAGCGGTTTATATCTGGATAATGCCCGTAGTGAATACCTTCGTGGAACTAGAGGTTTCTATATTGAGGTTTCTATTGGAACTAGAGGTTTCTATATTCTATACTGCCCAGAGTGAATACCTTCTATCTTGAGACTGCCAAGAGTGAATACCTTGGTGGAACTAGCTTTGGTTAACTTAGTTTTGAGAGGATATATACGGGAAGCTTCGTATCCTGCTGTCAAGAATAATTCTTCTCCTAAAAAAATATCTTGCCATTGAAAAGTTTACGATTGTTAACGAAGTTTAAAGGGAGAAAACCGACCACACTTAATAGTCCATCGTGCGTTTCTACTCATTTTAGGTAATGCATTTTACATCGCGATAAAAACCTTACGGCAATGTCTCTTTTAACAATCCACTCTATTGCCAAATAAACGTTATTTTAAGGTGATGAACAATAATGTTCATGGTGATTGGAGAACTGGTACGTCACAGGTTATGTACGACTACAACATACCCACGAAAACTTTTAATCAAAATCGATGTTGCAATAGGCTAGTCCGTACAGTTCGTGTCCTCGAATGAATTGTAGCACCTGTTTGCACTAGTGTACGATGTGCACAGCCTCCTTGGGGCACTCTTGCACGCAGATAAGGGTACTTGTGTGATCCTACTTGAAACTCAAGTAGCTTCGTCTGGCGAGCACCAGAGGCGTTGGGTGTCTTGCGTCGTATAGCATAGCCTTGTACTTGACATCTACTTGAAGGAGTTGAGATATAATATGCAAACTGCGATTGCTTGTCGCTTGAAATCACTTTGAGGTGAGAGAATATTAATTCATAGAGCGGCTCTCTTTGTGCCCGTTCCTACAGAAACATACGAAACCAATGTATAGAAGTCCTCGTATTTTTATAGGGCCATATGTATGTGCGTATGCTTTATTTACTGTAAATAGGCCTAGCACAGATAACACTACAAAATATTATTGCAGATTACATGAACCGTAAATTATTAAGTATGCATTTATTAACAAATCTTATCCCTATCCCTAAGCACTTTCCCTAAAGAAATGAACTAACATTATAAACTATTTTAACATCACAAAAATTAACTACCGGTACTCTGAAAAAATTAACACTTTTAGAGAATTTTCGAAAGCACTTCAAAGTTAAGAGTATTCAGTCCTATAATTAATTATCTAACTAAAGATGGAAAATTTACCTACATCCGTTGTTTACGGTATACATATAATTTGCATTGGTGATCATTCCTCAGGTAGTGTGTATGTGTGTGTGTGTGTATATATATATTGAATTATGATAACCTATATTTTAGAGGTACCCAAATATATATATACACACACACACCTTTTTTTCCAAGACCTTCCCCTACCTGCTGATACCCTAATCCAGGCTTGGCAAGCAATGCACTGAGAGTGCGAAGTTCTCTACCCCTAGACTCGCCCCATTCCCATTCCATCCACCTGAGAGGTAGGCAGACTCGTGACGCATGGCACAGTGGCGGTACCTCAGATATTGGAGGAGAGATATTTTAAGTAATGAAATGAATATTTCTTGAACTGCTGAAGAGTTGGCTAGGAAGGAACAAAGAAAGGTAATGGGACAACTAGGTACCATGAGGAAAGGCGCAATGGCAACGTTGAAGCACAGTTCTAATATTCTAGCCAAGCCGTCAGCTCAGAGAAGCAGGCCTATACAATTAACATTATTTATTAACTAGTTCTACTTATTTCCCTTATTTAAGTGGTTTCTACACCGTAATTCTCAAAATAAACGTCACAATTTAGCTGAATAGTGTAGTGAAATTATTTAAACGTAGATTATTACATATTGGCGTATTCTTAATGGCACTGTGTTAATTTAGACAGTTGGCATCTTTTTAGTCTCTTTGTAGATATTATCTTTTTAATATCCGACTGCAAACTCGATTAACTTCAACAAGGAACACATCGTAGATATTCATAAGAAATGTGACTGCCCAGCAAGCTCTTGTTCAAGGTCAATAGGCTGAAAAGTTGTTCAAATTGATAAGTAGTACCAAACATGGCCAGTAATTTACTTGCAAAAAGGCGCAGCTTGGGAAATGTTTTCGGCAGTGAAGTGTATAAATCCAAACCAAGTTTTCCTGAACTGCTCAATGGTGTGCTGCTTTGAACGTTAATTGATTCAAATTGCAGTTCGTCATGGCCCACCAAAGGATCACATGTAAATGGATTTTCGAAAAGCCTGCAGTCGTTGTCTAACGCTTGCACGACTACAAATTTATCTGAGAATTCTCCTGATAACTCCTGTAATAGTGCCATATATTTTTCTTTCTTATCAAGCAATTCATCTTTCATAACCGATTTTAAGGATGGGAAATGGTGCAATTTATTCTCTTCTATTTGGCTCTGCCACATATTTAATTTCTGATTGAATGCTTTCACACAATCTGTTAAAACTTAAATGTACAATCGTGTTGGGTTTAACTTCATTTACGTGAACCGTTTAATCGCTTAAGAACGCTAAATCACAAACAAAAATATCATCTTTATGTTTTGGAACTACAATCCCTTTGGTTTCTAGGAAAGTACAGCAAACATGCCTAATTTCGCAGTATCTTTTTATTTTATTTATTGCAAAATTGGGAACAGTAGTGGAAATATTTCATCTTATTCATCTATTATATACATTTTTTTATTTTTCCATTCCCACGCACTGAACAGGATTACTGCCATGCGACTAGTCCCTGAGTCAACCGGTTTAGTAGTCATTACCTCGCTGCTGAAATAGACTAGTGGGGACGAGAGGGGGGGTTACTTCGCGCCTTCAGTGCAGTGCCTTCGTTCCCGACCCTGCCCTAATCCTTTTCGAGCTGTCAATCAGTGAACACAAAGGTAATTAAGCGTATTTACACTTGTCTGCAGTCCAGTACAATGTTGCCAAATAAGTACCACAGCACTTACTTTACTTAAGAAGTAGTGAGTGACAGCGACAACATTGGGGAAACACACGCGACTACAAGAACACTTGTTCTTTTGTTCTTTGTCGGTGTCGAAGTCTGTGCATATTTTCGTATTAGGGAACAATTCTATTATATTCTTTTGCAGATAGACGATGGGTTGGGACGAGGCTTTCATAAAATGGCACCAACTCTCACTCTCTCTCTCTCTCTCTCTCTCTAGAGAGAGAGAGAGTGTGTGTGTCCTCGTCGGCGAACTTGCATACTTGGGTTATGCACTTACGATTCTGGGTT
Organism: Ectobius pallidus; assembly: GCA_964059195.1. NCBI lineage: Eukaryota > Metazoa > Arthropoda > Insecta > Blattodea > Ectobiidae > Ectobius > Ectobius pallidus. Next base: position 8,797,607 of record CAXKWD010000013.1, read on the forward strand.
TAGACCAGAGTTTGATTAAACTTAATGTGACATAGAAGTTAAATTGTCCCACAGATTTAAGAGAATAACTGGGCAAAATTACTTATCGATTCCTCGCTCTTCCTTTCCCGTGGTCAATCTTTAAAAAAAAAGAAATTAATTTTTTCTATTCTTGTGATCATCGTCCTATATCCTGTAATTGAATGAAACCCCAAGTATCACTGAAGGGTATCGTCATCTTGAAACTGTGAGTATTAAGCAGTTTTTTGCATTTATTGTAAAAATTAACTTTGATAAAGGACTAACTCAAAACTTGTTTAGAGATCATTTGTAAGGAAATTCAATTTAATTTTCTCCCCCCCCCCCCAACTCAAGCTTCCTCTTCATTCAGGTTTACTTATAACTAGGGCCCGGATTTGTATGTAAAAAAAATGTTTTTTTCCTGGTGCGTACATTCCTAAAACAAACTTTAATATCCAAATCGAGGTCCGACAAACGCAAATTCCAAATTTTATTTCACATAAAAACACATATTTTACAAAAAAAGTTATGTGAATAAATATTTTCGATATTTTCTCCATAAATACATATTTTAGTACTTTTCCGGATTTTTTATGTATTTTTTTTCCTAATGCTCATATCAACGTCCGACAACCACAAATTCCAAATTTTATTTTACATAAAAACACATGTATTACAAAAAAGTTATTTTAATAAATATTTTCGATATGTACTCCATAAATAAATATTTTAGTACTTTTCCTCATTCTCTTTTAACATTTTACAACAAAAATTTATATCTCGAAAGAATTCAATACAAATGCTTCACTTGCAATGAGGTGAGAATGATTCACTTGCACTTCCTTATCGGGGAAGAATAGAACCCAATCTCAATATTGCGTAATTCAGTTAAAGAAATACAATATGTTGAAAGGCAACTTAACACTATCTCAGATTCGAAAATAGAAGTTCTAAGAACAAAATTTAAAGGTTATGTTTGAGAAAAATGGTGGCTACCAAACCCTCTGCAAAGTCGCTCAAGTTCTGGAAGGCCAAAACATAAGTCAATTTGATCGTGTGTGTGTTACAGTGGCGGCTATTCAGGGGAAGTAGGTGAAGTAGCACTTCACCAGTATTTTCCCTTTACAATACGTATTTTTAAAGTTTATTTTCCATATCACGAATTGGTTTTTACTATAAATGTATCTGTATTTTTGAATTGCCCGCCACGCCACCACCTGGTGGCAAAGCTAGGAGACACTAAGATCCTGAGAGGGCAGCGTGCTTCAAGTCGGCCGTGTGAAGGTGAAATGGAAACCACGCCCTCCGTTGCATGGGTAGTCTGTTCAAATAAAAAATGAGGATAGCAAGCAGCAGTTTTCTCGCTTATCCCACGTCTACTAGGTGACGAGAACAGACTACCCATGAAGCAGTCCCCCTTGTTCAGGCATTTTCTTCGCCGCGCCAGCACCACACTGTCAGCTCGGAGAAAGAGGTGGGCACGTTAGATCTTCCACCGTCTGACGGTCTAACGCTGCCAAATTCGAATGTGTTAAATTCAGAAAAACCCGGATTCCACAACCCCGATTAAGTATTCTGTCGCACTGGAAACACTAAGCGACTTCCTCTACCTCGATCATTAAAAATACTATTTTCTCGTCTCTTATTCCATTTCCGGGGAACTCTCACGCGATTTGCCCTGCCCTAATTATTATTATTATTATTTATGTGCTATTTTCTCTCGTCACACAACTCACCCAACGTTCGACGAGACGAGAGAAATTAGCAAAAAAATAATCGCGTGAGAGTTCCCAGAGATGGATTAAGAGACGAGCCGTTTAGATAGGCCTACTAATAATTTTTAAAAATATCTTAAGTTTGCTGTATGAATGATATTTGCAGCACACCTTCGTTTTGAGCCACGAGCCGCTATTGGGTGAATTCCGTTATTAACATAAGCATGTGGCATTTTTTCTCTTCACTTAATTTTCCGGCCACGAGCCGCCACTGGTGTGTTAGTGATATACCCCTCTTCAAATGTGTAAGGTTAACATTGTGTGATGTAGAAAGTTCCTTTTCTCAATATAAGGCATTATTCTCGGATAATATGCAAGGATTTGTGATCCATAATCTGGAGATGACATTTGTTGTGCACTGCAACTCCAGTCAGCATTTTAACTCTGATGTTTAGCAGCAATTGGTGAGTTTCAATACAATTTGTTCTAGTAAGTTTCGAACATTCTGGTGTTTTTGTTTCTTTTTCAGAAAAAATATTTTTTTTTTTTAGTTTTAGCACATATTTTTTAAATTTTAGCACATATTTTTAACATTTTTAGCACATAAAAAATAAATATTTTTAAGTTTTTTAGTACATAAAAATCCGGGCCCTACTTATAACATTATCGTTATTTTTAAACCTATTTTACATCCACTTTGTAACTCTCCACCTAGCAATATTGATATTAGGATGTGCGGTTCTCCTCGTACTCCTAGTAATACACATTTGAATCATAACAGCTATTTAGGCTACATAGTTACCGTGTCCCTGTCTCTATAACATCAATATAATGTCATATTTACATAGGCTATAATTATATAAATAAAATTTCTATTACAGTACCTTCTTCTCTTCTGCAATAAAAAGTACTGTATATCGAAACAAAATATGTCAGCTTCATCAATATAGTTAATTAATTTCAATAAGGAGATATTTTAATGCTATAATTCAACGTAATATAAACATACGTGTATTGAAACTTGCAGGCAACCAACCAGCCAAGTCCTTTGTAACGGACAATGAAGGCGAGTGAGTTTCAGTCCTTTGCTTACGACTTCACGCTAAAAGCGATGACAATAGAGGAACAACCAGTACGATTTAAAGCCAATGATTCTAAATATAAAGATTTAAAACCATTGATTTGGAATATAAAGGTTTAAAACCATTGATTTGGCACATAAAAGAGCCAATTAAATCATTTTCATTAAATACGAAATTTGGAAGGTCTTAGAAAGTAATTGCTAATTAGCATAGAAACTTCTCTTCGTGGTAGCATATAGCGTCGGACAATTAACTGGATTTGAACATTTTAGGCCATCATAATTTCTGACAACCTGAGAAGCACTAGGCCTAAACAATTAACACAATTACAACAATCACGTCTTTATATTATTAAACTTAGTCTAAAAATCTTCAGTAAGTATTCAGACATATAAATGTCCGGAATATAGCCCACAATCATTAAGTCGCGAACCAGAGCTAAACCATAATGAATAGAGAAGAAAGTGTGATGACTGAGGTAGTTCACTGGTTCCGCCGCTAGATAGCAGTTACTCTGTTTGAGATTCGCGGAAGCAAGGTTACTACGGGCGGTATAGGAAAAATTGCAAACACTCTTAAACAAAATTAAAATAACTCATTTTCAACAGATAAGGGTTAATATTAAATACATTTATTACAATATTCCGCCTTAACCCTTAACCCTTAATCTATTTCAAAATGACTCACATTATCTACCGGTAGAATGAATTGTTAGATACTTTTGACCATTTACGGGCTGCTTTACACGTCTTGGAAGATATCATCTCCATAAATAAACATGGCCTTGTGTAACAGTAATTTCTCAGATTGCAAGAAGCTCGACCGTAACATTTCGTTCCACATCTTTCCAAAATCGAAGATGTTCACAAGCAATGAACAATAATATAATATAGGCATAGAACAGCTAAGGGAAGATTTGATCTAATATTTTGTTGCGTAGAAAATAGGGTAGAGCAGGGGAGGACAGAAGGTTGCTCTGTGACGCCACTGCTTTCTGCTCTGACTTCTTTCGTTATACGTCTGCGAGGAGTATGTGAAATGTAGGCATCAGAGAACAGGGGGGAAGAGAGGGGCATTAGTATTGCGGGCAGAGGAAATTTAGGGGGTTAGAATTAATGTAATATGTATTTCCGAGTTAATGAAACAAGAATTGATTTTCTTGATAGTTTATCGATAAATTTCAGTGCAGTGGTTTGACATATTATAAATAATTTTTCTATTTTTCTATACTGTGAGAACAATTGCCTTTAAAAAGAATCGATGTTCTTTGATAAAAATAAACATCACTATCATTTGAATTAACATAATTCACTGCAATAAAAATAATTTTAAAAAATAACTGAATTAATCTCGTCTGATACAAGATCACAGTAACAATTTTCTGACTTTCCTGTCTCTCTTTTCTTTATCAAGTTTATAATGTTGGGACAATGTTTGAGCAATATTTAATCGAAGACAACATGTTAGATTGTGATCTGACAATGTACTTATTGATTTAAGCTTTGCACATTTCATTACTGAAAAAAAAACTGTTAGGTTACATATGTACATAACATTCATGCAGCAAGTGCGTAACGTCTCGGGAATCTGGTTTCAGAGAAATTTCTGTAAAAGTCACCCAAGTTCACTTTACGTTCGTATTTGTCCTTTAACAGATCGGCAAATTTAGCAGTTCCAACTGATACCGGCAGGAAATGTCGTTGACATTAACTGAATATGGAGTAGGAAAACGTTTAAACATTGGAGAAAGGTTTTTCCACATCCTCAAACCTCGATTCGAACTGAAGAAAAAGGTTTTGCAGAACTAACACATATTGTGCAGAGAGAACAATATCAGGATCGCGTACTTGCGTCAACTTTGAAAAATGCTCCGTATTTCCAACCAGAAGTTGTTCTACCCACAAAGCTAAAGTGAATCGGTCCTCTAGTACCTAGCTCTAAGCTATAGCAGCCCTTTAGTGTGGAGTTGATCTAGCTTCACGTTGGGTAGCTATTTATAACAGATCGTAGCTTTACATTAATAATTGCCACTAAGTTGGGAGCCGTTAATAAGAGTCCTTTCTATGGAGGATATTTAGGCCGCAAGTTGGTAAGCCATTTATAAGAGTTCAGGTCGTTGGGTCTGGTATTTATAGCTGTACTTAGATTCTGATGAAGTTACTGGGGGAGCGATGATTGAAATCCTGTTATATTATTTATTGTCACGTAGAAAATGGGAATGCCGGTTAATTAGCTCAGATGGTAGTTGGTAGCACGAGGATTCTTATCCGGGTCGTGGTTACAGAATATCGGGGCTATGTTAACTGAGGGGTCGATGTTAAGGATTTAGGATAATTAAACAGTACAATTGATTTCCAGATCTAAATATATTCTTCCAAAATGATTTTCTTTGTGTTATAGAATAAGTATTGTCTTTGAGGTTAGATGATGTAAGTTTGTCGATTAATGTCTGTCTTTCACTTTGTAACTATATTCAATATTATATTAGTAATTACTGGGTTAATTCATACGCGCTATTCGTTGATTATTTCTCTTTCCACTTATATTAATTCGTTGTATCTATTTCTACCGCGCGGAAAATTTACTCAAACAAGATTTTAATTAACCTTCACTAATTATATTTTCACTTGATTACTTTTTATCAATGTTTCTATAAATACAATATGATTGACTTACGCGCTTCGCTGAGTTCCTATTAATCCATTTCTAATGCGCGGATATATTTCACTTTTATCTCTATAATTATGCTGTCTCTCGAAATTACTTTATATATTATAGTTAAGTTACGTGGTGTAATTTTTAGTCCTAAGTAACGTGGAGTCTGTCTTTAGTCTAATGATCGAATGATGGTGATTTCGGGGCTCTCGGTGCTAATATGTTCTTAGGATGTAGTGGGTGAAGGTAGATGTCATTGGTTGTGTTAATGTATAAGTTGCTTCTAATTGGTTGCTGAGATTTTGGTCTGCTATACTGTTTAAAATAATGTCGGTTTAGGAGAGCGTCCAACGCTACTCTTGCTTCGGTCATTAATTCTAAAATGTGTCAAAATCCCTTGTCGTCTTGAAGTCTAGCGGACCGGATGTGGGAGGAGTCGTTTTTAGTATTTGTATCAATAACTCTGATAACTGAAGGTTATCATAGTCCAAGTTGTTTTATCTGTATGGGTTAATTTATTCTGCATTTATTGGTACCAATCCGTACTCTGAGTGATGTAAATCAAAAGAGTTATTGATGTTTTTATATTAAAATGATAGAAGGGTTAATAAAACATTTAGTGTTGTATATGAAACTGTAGTAGATGTTGTCCGCTATTAATTGGTGTAATTAGTTTTGTTGTGGCTATTTCTCTTATGGAGCAATTAATGTTTAAAGTTAGGTGTGTTATGTGGGAAGACTAAACTGTAGGGTGCGTATTGTCAGTCGGGAGGGGGCTATGCATTATGTTCTCGGTTGAATTGAGTACGAAGAACGATTACAAAGCGTACTCTAAATACCCCTACTACCGTGTGCTCTTGCTGACGTCACACACAAGGGATTCGCGTGCACTTGCACCACAAACGTCATCACAAGACGCAGTTGACTTCCACTGGGGTAGAGGGTATGTTAGTATAATTTGATGAAATTGTTTAAAAGAATGCATATTTGTATATAAAAAAACAACGTATAATTAGGGTAGAAAGCAACTAAGGGATATTTTTATAAATTAATATTAATATTACATTGTGTAGAATATTACAGCGTATTAATTTGTATTAATACTGTATTGTATTAATAGTAATATTATTTATATTATATTAATTTTATCCTGGCTGTATGGGGCAAGTTATGTAGGTGAAACAGGTCAAAAGTGTAGATCTGTGTACACATTATGTGACAGAGATAATATAAACTAAGGGATGGATTGTGAATTGCAGGGCACGGAAAATTTCATAAGCAGCACTACAAAAACAGGGCGCAGGATCTTTAAAATTGGCATCTCAACAACCGATAAAGGCACACATACGCAAAAAATGTTTTGCAATACATTCTACATGTATCGCACAATATTTCAAAGCATTTTCCCTGATTTTTTCATTAAAAATAAAATCTTCTTGCCTTAACTATAGCCCGCTAGTATGTTCTTAAACTCTCGGCAATTTGCCGCCCATTTAACTGGTGTACGTTTTTATGTTGTTAAATTGTAATATGAAAAAAGCGTAATAAGATATTATACTAATAAAGCATTTGCTACGCTAATTAGACATAAAAATTACTAACACAAATGAACAGAAAATACAATAAATAATCCAACAAATGTATAAATAAAAGTAGGGCAGATTTACGAAGTTATAAAAAAAACTTGGTTCATTCCTTTTTCCCAGCGAGTTAATCTTGCAGTATGAGTAAAAGTAGTCAGTTAATATAGTATTATTATTATTATTATTATTATTATTATTATTATTATTATTATTATTATTATTGAGTCCACGAATAAATTATTTAAATGTGTTTACGTTATTGCTGGTAAGTTATGGAAAAGATGCTTGCTGATACATCAATACCATTCTGATAGCTTTAGCACCTGGAGTAATTACTATTACTCGTAAACCATTATAGATATAAAGGTGGAACTCGATTTATAATAAGATTCAAATATTTCACTAAAACTTACATGCTTGAATCTCTTTCTGGACACAAAAATGAAAATAATTGTCGCATATTCAAATTTGCTTCACTCTCGACATTTCACGATCGTCCCAAATCATTCAGACAGCTATTGCGCCAGGAATAATTACCACTCAATTACTCGTAAACCAGTGGCGTCACGTGGGTAAAATATTTGGGTGTTCACATGGGGCTAAAAATAGAAAAACAAAATACAGGACTTAAGAATCTCATCACTTTTAGAGAAAATGTACTCTTCTTTCTTTCTGTGCAGCGAACTTCCCGACAACTTTAAAGTTGAAGTCTTTCTTCTCGCGCACTAGACGTTTCTCTATTGCCAGCATTGCAAGTGCTGCACGGTATTCACACATTAATAAACAAAATTACTTTTAAGTTCACTGGTAGAAAACTAACTAGCATATGGAATGCATTTCCCAAATGGTTATAGTAGTGAACTATATATACTGTTCTACTCTTTAACTACTATAACTATTCTTAAACTACGCTAGAATTATTAATATTATATACACTACTAAACTAAACAAACAATCGCGACATCACAAAGAAACTACTACTTCACGCTTTGAGAATTCCAATTGAACTGATACAGAATTCCTGTTTGGGAGAGAATGTAACTGTAAACTTCGCACCCCTTACTACAAACAGGAACAGCAGACCACCTACGACCCGCTGGTTAATCTTTGCTGGCCAGAAAAAAAATTATATTTTGAAGTTTTGAGCAAAACACATGGTATAGACAGGGATAGAAGACTGTGTTGCAACTTATACCTTCCAGCTGAGGATGAAAGAGAAATCACTGTTCGGCTATGTATCAATGTACTAAAGTAAATATTTATTTATTTATGAATAATTATAATAATGGCATATTGATGTAGGTAATTGTGACATAAACGTCGGAATGAAGAGGAAATAAACAGGAAATCAAATCTTCACTGTGAATTGCGACAATGCGACAACACTGTGCACACCTATATAATAAGGGAAGATGGATGGGTCCTAAAACAAGTTCCCTCTGGCAGCTCGCAAGTTGGATGAGATGGAGGGGTGGTAAGAAAAATATGTCGGAGAACTGTGGTGCCATAGAGCTCTGAGTTTACCGATGTTGCCGTCTTCAGTTGAAGGGGGAAAAATCAGATGCGTTGCCCGATGCTGCCCTCTTAAGGTCGGGTGCACGAATGACGTGTGATCCTGTCACACTTGCTAGCTGCGGAGCCCCTGCTAACTTTAGGTAATGCAAAACGCAATACTAAGAGGTTCACCCCTTAGCTAGTGAACCACCTCGAGGAAGCCCGCAAAAGGGAACTAAATACACATCTTTCTATACAGCGAGACGGCAAACCATACAAGAATTATTATTTATTCAATAATACTGACAAAATTAGGTAAGATAAGAATTATTAGGGGGTTCACGTGCTCATGTGATCCTATGCAGGAGACGCCACTGTCGTAAACCATTCAAGATATAAAGGTGGTACTTAATTTAAAATAGAATTCAAATATTTCACTGAAACTTTCTCGCTTAAAGTTTTTACGGGACACAAAAGTGAAAAAAAATTTCACATAGTCAAATTCCGCTTCACCCTCCACAAATTTTGTGTAATTGTTGATGTTTATATAATGAAATAAAAATATTTATGTCCCCATTTTTTAAGTCTCTGTTTTAACCATCAGAAGGACTGTTGTGTGTACATTATTTCTGCACAAATTTCACAGAAATTGGACCAAGGGTTAATTAAAGATTGCGAGTTTAATCATAAGATGCCAAACTATCGTGATCCCAAATTCAGAAGCTGAAACGCAAACGAAGGTGCTGCCAGTGTTTCGGTGGACTGCCGCGCTCCCTATACCCACCATTGCCTGAGCGGCCGAGTCATCACACTTTCTCCCTCTATTCATTATGGATAAACTTTAAATTATTTTAGTTTAAAAAGAGACAGAGAGAGAGAGACAGAGAGAGAGAGACAGAGACAGACAGACAGACAGACAAATTGTTCCTACATTATTAATAACTTTGATGATCTAAAAATTAACCCTGAAATAGGAACTTTATTATCACTTGCTTTATAAATTAGCGCTAATCGTAACAAGTTACTGTATCAAAAGTTCATGTTATTGAAATCTTTAACAGGCTATTACTCTCAGGTCTTCACTGATTAAGGAAATAATTTATCTTTTGTTTTTACAATTATTCCTTAACAAATGTAACATTAACGTAAGTCTATAAAATGTTGAATTAATTTCCTGATATTTCCATTGAATATATATGTGTCTTGTTGAACTAACAAAAAAATAAAAATAAAAAAAAATAATAATAATAATAAACTATTTTCATTTTACACACACAAGCTCAATGTGTTATCCTATTGCACAGACCGGGTTCTGTCAGCACATGAAGGTAATATGATTGTAAGCGTCGAGATTATCGTGATTTTCACGTGTGCTTTCTCTTTTAATCCATCCCTAAAATAATGTGCTACAATGTATCGTCTTCTCAATGAAAATTTCTCTTTCATTTACAGTAGGCCTATTACAAGAATGGACAGGTACCTCATATTTGCATGAAGGTTTAAAATTTTGCAGAGAACTAAATGTAACGTACAGATAAAAAAATAAATAATTTAATTGTATGTATTAAGATCATGTTTTTGTATCAATTTATCAACTAAATTTTCACTAAATGGGAACGTGATAACATCCGAGACTTTACTTTCATAATAGCTTTGACCAATGAAATTGGATAATTTTCAATAATTGTTATTTATAATTTAGTAATGTTTAAAATTACAACCAAATACGCATATACAGAGTGCAAAAGAAATCCGTATACAAACTTGGAGGGTTTGTAGAGGAGATAAAATGAAACTCTTTTATCATATGACAAAGATCTGACAGATTCTCAGTTTCCCCGCTAGGGGTCCTTAAAGGGTTTGACAGTGAGTGGTGTGACTGTATTCAACCTGCCGTGTGATGAATGTTTTACAGATTTTGTTGAAAACGTCGTCCGTTTACATTAAAGCACAACTCGCATCAGCGCGCAAATGATTGTCTCACACGTTCAAAACAACCAGGTGTCTGACGAATAATTGCTGGAGTATCTATTGGTATTTCGCCACCAGACGCTTTTCAACCGAGCAATGCTGCTGTTACAAACTTTTGTTAGAGGCCAGTTCCCGTTTGAGAACACTCAACATTAAAAACACAAAACATAAATTAAAATAGCCCAGTTCACTGACCACATTAATACAGAGTGCGAATAAAGATTCATCACGGGGGGGGGGACATTTTAGCATTAACAATATTAACGAACCGACATAGCTTTATAATAACCGCTGGCTTTAACCTAATTGTACAGTGTTACCAGCATTCATGCCTTCTCGATACATAATCGTAAGAGCACGCACTGAATTGGTGTGCTGTTCAGAGGCGCCAACTTTTGAAAAAAATTGGGTGGGCTCAAAGACATTTTAAAATTTCACCGTCCCGCCCTATTTTATTCATAAAATAAAATGACTACGAATAAATATAGAAATTATTTCATTGTTTCTAATAACGATCAATAACGTCACGAAAGTGTTGCATTATAATGATGATGAGTGTTCTACCCGAAACGAAGCCACGAGATCGTGACCTCGATTAGGTCAACCCTCTTTTAAACCTCAGAGAATTGTCATTGCCTCTCGCGAAATGGGGATTAAGGGACAACACAACACCCAGTCCTGAACTCAGGAATGAAATCTTCCACTTCCAGGGTAAAATCAGGTGGACTCTAATTTAAAGGAAAGCCTTTAAAGTTTATAATTATATGGATTTTTTGAGGGGCTTAGGTAACTACTAAAATAATATAAATAAAATAAAACATGGGCTACTATCATTCTGTAGTCGTACAAGCAAAACAAATTAAGTCTTATGGAAATGTTGTTGACTTAGGCCGGGCGCAAGTTGAGACGCAGTTTGGTGACGTGAGGTGACGCAGAGTGACTTCTAACCTAACTTATTACTTTTCAATACGTCAAATAACAATACTGCAAGAAAAGAAGTCAAATTTTAATTAAGGTGTCATTATTATTATTATACAAAGAATTATCAAATATTACCAACTGACAAACAAAAAGAGATACAATGTTCAATAAATGTTCATGTGTATAATAAATAAAATCAACTTAGTATTTGACAATTGTATATAGACATGCTTTAATAAAATGAATGTATATAATCCAAAATTTTTATTCACAATCGGATTCGAAACAATATATGGTGTTTATTAAGACTACTAGTATACAGGTTGAATTTCTTACCAAAACTTGAATTATCTTATACTAGTTGAATTCATACACTAAGCTGCATAATGAAGTTTATCAACAATAATGAGAAAATTATTGATCTTTTCGCGGAAATTAAAACAAGAATAATCGATTTAATTTTTAAACGAATAGATCAAGCTTGAGCTGTAACAATTTAAATTACAGTAAGTAAAAAAGTTTGATTTTGTTCTTTTAGGGTCTTTTCAAGTTTCTGAATCAATTTTCCTTTTAAATATGTATATTTCCTTTTGCACAATATTCAAAACGAAGGCTAAACATTTTATGAAGCAGCAATCGCAGTAATTTTAGCTACGAGTCGACACTGGGAAGAATGTATTAATTTCCTACAAATTTAATTTTTTTTTAATGTAATGTTGCGAATACTTACATTCAGCGATCATATATACATATAATTAATAATTATGATACGAAAATTCATCATTAAGACATAATAAATATATAATTTTTAATAAATATAATACCCTTTAATTTCTTATTTTTAATGTCACTATAACACTCAATCATTCAATTCAATTTAAATTAAGGTTACTTTTCAAATTCCGGTGAGATACTAAGTTTAACTCTGAACGGGAAAACATTATAAAGCGAAACGGAACTAATTGGTAAAATCATTTTGAGAAAATGTTTCATTTCAGAAACGTTTGTTAAGGAACATGGAGCAATTTTACTGTACATAATTATAAAACATTTATGAAAGTAAGTTGAAAATAAATTTCAAGATGACTCCTTCATTTTATTTTTAATTACAAATCTGAAACTTCCCAACTAATTAATTCTTATGGTTTATACTAGTTATGATATACATCTGTATAGAAAATATACACTTTTATGCCTGCTTATGCACCTTTTTCTTTTCGTCGAAAATCTACTGCATATAAAATGTTATCTAAAACAAATGAAGGGTACAGCGGAAAACGAAAAAGGATAACAAATTGAACACATTGTATAGAAATTAATTCAAGAAACGCTTTTGATTGAAAAGAGCATAGCAACAAACTGATAAACAATAAATATGAAGAGTTGAAGAGGGTTTGTTTACTTTCAGAGCGGACATCAATCTTTCAAACTGCATGGAGTACGATCCTTTTTCCCCTATAATATTACCGCTTTCTGCCTAAACTAATTCCAAAATTCCAAATTCACTATTAGAATGCATTATTATCTCAAAGTCCATAAAAACGGACACTACTATAGCTTTTCCCTTGTTCCCTTCAAATAAATCCATCTTATTTAAGTATAAAAACATTATAAACAACTTTATCACATTTCTTTCCAATGCACTTCGCAATTTCTTCCCAAATCTGAAATTTTAATTTGACGTGTCGTACAATTTTTTCCCCCTCGACCTGCCATAATTAATTTCTTCTCAATGTCCATGGTGGACAAACAACTTTTCACGCGCAGTGAGAAGTCACTAGTGAGAAACTGTGGCACGATCACAAACGTCCGCAGCTCGTGACTCGTTGAATCTGCTTCACTTCACCCTGCGTGCGAACCTTCGTTGTTGTATTTAATTCTATGTTAAACTTACGGTGAGTCACCTCTACCTCACGTCACCAAACTGCGTCTCAACTTGCGCCCGGCCTCAGTGTTGACTACATTCCGGTAACGAGCACGACATCTGCTTCAACCAAACTAAAATCTTGGCAACTACGAAAACCTATCAAGCAAGATTACAACGTGAGCCAATAGAAATCTATAAAAATAAAAACAACTTCAATAGAAAGGAAGAGGGCTTAAAACTAAACAAGATATGGTATCCGGCACTACAAAACAGTATCAATGCCATTCAACAGTCTAGCAGCCAATCTGAAGAACCTGGTACAATAGAAAGAGGGAGCCAACCAGAAACGGCTGATACAACGACCGACCAATCAGATGCAAGCAACGGTGCGAGTATGTGCAGCCAACAGCCTATAAATACGCGCCGAAATCCAGCTAGGGACAAGAGCCCAAATTGGGGCTCAAACCCTTGGAATAAAAGGGATATTTCCCTCGAAAATTAATGCCTGCCTGCCTGCTGTATCAGTCGACAGCAAGACCTCGCCGAGGAAACTCCGAAGCAGAACTCACCGCTGAAGATGCCTGCCGCAGTTGTGGGCGAAACGTCCGGAAAGTCATCCGACGGACCACGGCAACATAGCCCGGAAAGTTTTAACAAATTAGTGTAACTTATTTTGCTTGTAAACCCACGGTATAGTCCAGTTATTTATTGCATGGCCAGGCGACTTCCTTTCGTTAGGAGGAAAAGTTTGCCGACAGCTCAACCCATGTTATTTTAGTTTTACCGCACCAATCAGCTAGTTACCCCAGCCAATCAAAATCTAAAAATGTCCTGTGACGATTTTGACATCTACTCGTCAACTCTGCGTGGAGTGAAATGCACGGTTGCAAGATCAAGTTACAGTAAACAATAACATGTGTGAATTGATTAAAGCGAAGGAAGAACTGAGGTCAGTGATAACAATGAGAGAATATTGCAACGTTGCATTTTGTATTGGAAAGCGGAAGCCAAGACTGATTTAGTCAGATCAATTAACATAAAGAAACACCGAAACCTTTGAAGTCGACTGGCCATGCAATAAATAACTGCACTATACTACGTGTTGTAAATGTATTTCTCTTGACTGCACTTTTCTCTATAAATTTATCACAAGCGTAATCTAAATCCAACTTTGTTCCGCTGTCCGTATTTAGGGGTATGCTTAGAGCAGCGATATCTCCGATTAGGTCTTTTCTAGAACATTGTCAAACGCAAAAATGTCTCCAGTCTTTTCAAAGCAACTGGCATTAATGGAGTTTAAAGAATTCAGGGACAAATTATTTCAATCGAGTTAATTGAAACAAGAGAGAGAATACATTATTATGTATGTCAACAATTATCTAATTTTTGTTTTACAACGATTAAACATTGAGACACGATTTTTAGTAACAATAAAAAAATGTACGATAATATAATTCACGGCAAATTATTGGGTGGGCTTAAGCCCCACAGCCCATGTAAGTTGGTGCCACTGATGACAGGTAATGAACCAAGGTAGTTCTCATAATATGCTAGAATGTCCCACCCGTAATTATGAAATGGCTGTATTGTCTCTTTTTTATATATGAAAAAAAAATTGATCCTTTAATAGACCACATTACAGACTAGCTTCTACGGCAACTGTGTCCGTAAAACATCAGGCTGGGACATCGCAAGTCAGTCGCTTTGCCGTGAGCATCAAGGTCAGAGACGAAGCGCACAGCTTGTGTGCTTTTGTGGACGTGAACTAGCCTATCTTGTGTCACTGAATATTAGAGAGTTATATGTATTTGTAGTTGTTTCATGAGTAAATTTTGTTAATTTATTACGTTGCAGTTGATTTTTTTGACATTTATAGCATGATTTTAACAGGCATTAAAACTAAGTAGTCAAGAATAATGAGCTATATCCTTTTTGATTTTAGAAAATATAGTAGTCTTGAGGTACAATTTGGCATAAGATTAACTTCAAAAAGTATGTGTGGTTAATTACTATGTAAAATAGCAAACAGCCCACCCGTAATGGTGATATTGTATTAAATTAATATTGTAAGAGTTTCATAAATATTCTGACAATCTGGAAACAGTTTATCATTTTTCTTCCATCCCTTATACCTTCATTAATAATAACACTAAGTCTCTAACATTAATAGCATAACAACAAATGAACTGTTTTTGTACACCATTAAAATCGTTGTCCAAATTAGGCCTATGTCCCACCCGTAATAGATTTTGAAAAACAAATTTAAAATATTTAAAATCAATTTTAAATATTGTTTTCCATGTTGAAGAACGCATACTAAATTCCACACAATGAGCTGAAAAATTCTAGCTAGTTATTTATATGTAATGAACAAAAATACTTGTAATATGTTAGAATGTCCCACCCGTAATTAAGAAATGGCTGATTGGTAGATAAGCGATGTTGTAGTAATTAGGCTCTTCGTCTTTATATTATACCAATACATTAAACGGATATGGTTTTCTGAAACGAACGCTTTTGTAGTTTTATTCGCAAAGCAAAAGCCTGGGAACCTTCAACTCAGTGGCTACGCTGGGAGCTTCAAGGTCAGAGACTCAGCGCACTGCTTGTGTGCTTTTGTGGACGTGAACGAACCTACCTTGTGTCATGGGTGCTTTGATTATTATGAGGCAAAGCCGAACTAACTTACGTTACTTATCTGGACTTGCATAAAGCGCAATGGATTATCACAAAATACTAATGTTACACTGAACAAAGCTCCAGTAAAATAATTAATTATCGCATTCAACCAAACATGGCTACGTGACTAGGTGAGAAAAACTATGCGCCTACCTTGATCCGTCCATTCCTTGCATAGCTGCGACGACCACTGCCGATTCACAAAACCAACGTATTCTACAATATTCACACTTTTGTTTATCATTATTGTAATAGTTTCACACACACGCATACACGCACGCAAAGAATAAAATTCGCACTACCACAACATTCACCACCGGCTTGCACGACGCGACGATAAAGACTGACTGACTCGATACTGAACTTCGATCGATAGCTTCCCTGACTGATGCGTAACTTCGATTGAAAGCTTCGATTATATTGGATCGTAGTGCCAGCGTTGAAGGAAAATTATTTTCATGAACAGTTTACACCAATGGTGCCAACATTGGGTGGGCTTAAAGATTTTAAAATTTTCATACTTCGGTCCCTTCGTTCATGAAATAGACTTATATAATATTGATATGACTATTATATAAATATAGTAGGCCTACATGAAATGATTTCATTGTTTCTGTTGACAAACTTAGTAATAATTGTCTTATACCCAACACTTTTGTGTCACAATTCCTTGCTTTGCCCATTAAATTGCATGTGATAAATTTTTTTTTTCTTGACGCATAAAAAGGATAATAATAAGGCGGTGGATGTGCAAACTGCGCTGACAGATAAAGACATAAAAATTTAGTGAACTGAGAAACGACTTCAAACAATCGTGAGTGAATTGGAAAAAGAGGAGATGGTACATGTATGTCAACAATAGCCTGATTTTAGCTTTCCAGCGATTCAAAAACGAAACTTATTTTAGTAATGGTAATAACAAAATTAATAAAAAAGGCCTTCGGAAAATTATTGGGTGGGCTTGAGCCCCACGGGCCCATATAAGTTGGCGCCTCTGGTGCTGTTATACTATAGCAAAGATCGTTAAGATGCAGCCAATAATCATTAATATCATTTACAGTTATGGCAAGATAGGGAGTTAGGGAAACATATTGCTCTCATCTGCCAGGGAAGTAGTTTTACTAGACGGGGAATTCCCTCCCTCAATTCACACGTTTAAATCTATATAAATTGAGCTAGTAAGAGGTTCAAGGTGGTAAAGGGTGACAACATTCATAATTTTTTTCACAATTTGTAATTTTGTTTTTGTGATGAAAAACACTATGTACCTTAGTGTACATGTTGGCTAAGTTCCATTGCCCTCAGGTATTTTTAAATCTCCCTAATAACGCGATAATAAAGCGGCTATACTCATTAAGAATTTAAATCTTACTGAAGAAAATAAATAATTTTTGACAAAATTAACCCGCCTTCCGAAGATTATCCCTAAGAAAAATTAATATTAAAATCGATTTCATTAAAATATAAGGCTACGTATAACTAACGAGGCCGCATGTTCACATTTTTCATTTAAATATCATAAATAAGTATAAATAAATAAATAAAATAAGCCTATCGTGTCCCATGTAGGGCAAAGGCCTAAGAAGGGTTTAGCTCATCTTATCTAGCTCGGCGAGCTTCTCCGTGCATGTGAAGTTGTTTGTGATTTTGAACGTCATGTACGCTTGAACTTTAGCACTTAGTCTTGCGTATTGTTCAGGGTTTTCCCCAGTTCTTTCCACCCATTTCTTCTTTTGGTTACCTTGGTCCATTGTTGGCCCACTTGATCCTTGAAGAGGTCCTCCCATCTCCTTTTTGGTCTGCCTCGCAGCCTCCTTCTTTGTCTGGGGTACTCCTGTAGGTCCATCTGTCATCCACCAACCTTGAAACATGGCCGCCCCATCTCCATTTAGTGCTTGCTGCTAGGTGAGCGATATCTGTCGTTTTTGTTGATTGGAGTAATGTAACATTGGGGATTCTGTCCTTCAATGATGTGCCTAGTACTTTTCTCAACAACATCCTTTGGCATGCTTGTAGGAACTTTTTCTATGTCGATGTCAGCGCCCATGTTTGACAACCATAAGGTATTACGGGGTAGATGCAGGATTGTGGAACTTCTATTATTTTAATATCATGCAAGAGTTTTATTCCATTTTCTCATACTTTTATTTTTTACTACATTTCTATGTATTATTCAGAACTAATACATTGGGTTCTACGAGTACATATTTAACGCAAGGAGTCTGAGGTTTTTACTGTAAGGTTTACAGAATACGGCTAACCAAATAGCACATGGATTTTACAACAAATAAATAAAATGTGTGTGATCATGATTTTTTCTTAAATTTGAGACATGCATTGAATATTAATTTTTATCTCTATTTATAGTAAAGATTCAGGAAAACTAATGCTTGACATTTTTCTCAAAAACTGTCTCCAAGTCTCACTTTGAAAATGAAATTTGTCAACTTTAATGCTTGAATAACTCAAAAACTCATGAACTGATAAACTGACAGAAATGAAACTTCTTAACAACCACAAGTAGTGTACAAAAACTAGAGTATGTAGGAAATGGAGACAAGTTTAGGTTGCATATAGCAAATAACACTAGGCTAATATCTCATTAACACGGTTTCCATAAAGAGCTACGCAAAACTTTTTCCCCATTGCTACCGCTTACTAAAAGAACATACTTTTAAAGAGAAGTAGTATGCTTAGGAGAAGATGAAGCTTTTACAGCTGATTTAACAATTGAGATACTCACAGAGTAAAGCCGTGTTCAGTGACGCAGGTGATGAGCAAGTCGTTCCAAGACGGAAAGGAGTTGGACGGATTCTTGACTAACACAATCCGCCGCAACTGCCTTCCCGACTCGGCCCGGCTCAAAGACATAGCATGTACTGTATTTCTTTCTTGTAACCTCTGAAGCTAGTACATTTAACTGCTCGTAATCCGAATTAATTTTCATCATTTAGGCGTAAATTTATTTAAAAAAAAAAACTAAAGTAAGAAATCTACACATAAAATTGTATAAGACAATTATCCTGCCGGTGTTATAACATGGATGTGACACATGGTCCCTTATTCTTCGGGGAAAAACAGTCTGTGTGTGTTCGCAAAGCAGGGTGCTTAGTAAAATATACCGGAGAAAAATGAACAACGACGAGCTTCATAACCTGAATTCTTCACTGAATATAAGGGTGATTTAAATCACGGAGGATGAAATGGGCTAGACATGTTGCGCGCATGGGGAGTAAATATATCTTAAAAAATATCGACTGGGAGAACCGAAGGGAAAATACCCCTTGGAAGACCTAAACGTAGGTGGGAAGACAATATTGGAATAGATTTAAGGGAAGTAGGATTTGCGAGGGATGGTCGGATGGAGTTAGCACAGAACAAGGTTGAATGGCGGGCACATGTAAGAGCGGCAATGAACCTCTGGGTTCCATACAATAGATAATAGCCTTGCAACAGTTCTCTCGTTTTTCTCAATGACAAGTCCAGTCCCTTTAGAAGGCTCCAATGGCATTTGCTTTTTCTACTCGGTGGGCTGTTTCTCTGGCGTCTAATTTGTTACGTACGTGACGGGTATAGGTAGAATGTAGAATGTGTAAATCACCGTCAGATTTATCGTTGAATAATTAATTTCGATTGTAATAACAGAATGCTCATGCATCACATTCAATTTTGAGATCGATTAAATTATAGCACACGTATATGAGAGCCTTCTACAGCGTATTAAAGCAAACTTTAAGTTTGACATAAACCAGTCGCGTTTATGAAAAGCGTGGAACTGACAATAGACTGTTATTCCGAGATCGTGTGTCGGTGTTATGTTGTGAAGACAACAGTGAGAAACGGGAGACTATGTAATTAGGTGCAGAATTATTAAGTATTAAGTATTACAGTTAGAGAGTGTACCGTAGTAGGCGTCTCTCCTTTATTCGAAGCCAGGATAATCGTTCAAAATAATCTAAGACGTGTACATATCGACGTATGTTGAATATGTGACGAGCACAAGCATTCCGAAAAGAATTCCTAGGTCGGTGAACAAGACAACGTGGCAACACTAACACGGTTGGTCTGAAGAGTGTCCGAATGCACTTCGAAGCCTTATTTTTAATTTTCGCTTTCGTTTTCAAGATATATGTATTACGAGAGAAGAAAAAGGATAGAAAACATGATTTCTGGCGCTATCGAAGCAACAACTTTTGCTAATACATTTAAATTGTTAAATTAATTGCTCTGCTCTCATAGCACCGCTACAGTAGACTTTTTCAACATAATATATCAAGTTTTCGATGGCTTCGATTTTGTTAGCCCGTTCTGCTTGGTTCATTTTTTTATAACATTGCGGTTCACAGAGATCTGATTTTTCTAAACAAGGCTGGGTGGACGAAACGGGGAGCATGCATGCAGACCTGAATGGGACTACATTGAACGATTTGGAAGAAACTCACTATGATTGTTTTAGGGGGGGGGGGAGCCAGGAAACTCGAATCTAAGGTCTTTTTAAAGCATCTAGTCGTGATATGCTCCTCGAAAATGGATTTTTAGCTTTTTAATTATCGGTCATTTTAATTGCTTACGAATTCATTGACCACAATAAATAAGCTGACAAGTCATAAAATCTAAATTTTAAAGAAGAGGAAAACTAACTCGAGTTATCTGGTTACTGACTCTCTTTTTGTGAGTATACACATGCTTATTTCTCAGGGACGGGAAGGAAATTTACCTATCTGGTTACACACAAGCTTATTCAACGATGTTAAACAATTATATTCGTGTAAGTATTAATAAACATGTTTTAATTAATTTGCTTTTAAATAAATTATTTTAAAAATCTACTGATTGTATTTTTTAAAAAACTGAAAAAAAAAGTTGTTATAACTTACTGGAATATTGAAAATATTGCAGAAAGAAACATAACTCTTTGGGGAATAAATTGCTTATTTCAGGGTTTACTTTTTAATCCAACGCCAAGGTCTGGTGATGATGTGATTTTCTACTATTGAAAAATCCTCAACCCCGTCAGGAACAGAACCCGGGTGACGTGAGTGGAAGCCAAGCTACAAACTCACCGTTGGCACAGCGGATTGCCTACATGGCACGTGCCAACGAAGCATGGCATATACTCGTACAGTTGCTCAGAATCGAGGTTAAGTTACGAATACTGTAGTCGAGCCATAACGGTTAAATTTTCCCCAGAGATGGTGCCAAGGAAGTGTTAAAATACATGTTTTTCGGTCAAGCACATCGTAGCATATGAGAAAGAGAAATAATATTTTATTTATTTATTTATATTTCCATCTGGTGTCTCTTTTACTAACCAGAAGTGGATATGTTCTAACATTACCAAATAATCTAATTAAGAATAAATAACAATAAATGTAAATTATGTTAGTGAAAACTATAATAATGAAAATTCAAATACAAATAAAGGAAACAATACAAAAAAGATCAATACTTTTTGACATGAAAGTAGTATATAATATAAATGGTAATGGTTTGTGGTCAAGTGGACAACTAACTTCATCTTGAACGTTCTGAGTCTTCGGCAACCTTTTATATCCTCAGGTAAGGAATTCCACAGACGAGCTGTCCCGTCAGTGAAGGATGGAGAATAAAATACAGTATTGTGAGGGGGGATAGATAAGGTAGTGTTCTGATGGAATCTTGTTCCGAGGTCATGATATTGTGATAGGTAGTGAAAACGGCAGGTCAAGTAAGAGGAGTTTTGTACGTATTTAACCCCACGTAGGGGGGAGAGGCGGGTTGGGAACGACCCTAAGCACATAGGCCACATTTCCGGGCCCATTGTTCCAACCCGGGATAATTCGCATGCCCAAAGCCCTCCCCCCGAAGTAGATTCACCGCGAGCCCCCACGGAACTCCCAAACATCCAGCAATGACCTGAAACCATACCACGTGCATCACGCCTCAGTGGAGTCCATTCGCCACTCCCCCGGTCCCTCACGAAGAGGCACGTCAGAGAGCCCCCAGGTGCGCAGCACACCACCAACAACCACATGACTACAAGCCATGAGATGCAGCGAGAGATGTCCCGAAAGTCGGTAAAGGAAACGGGATGATAATGAGGGGGAGTTTGAAGGTGAACTGAAGAGTGTGGGTGGCATGAAAGGAGGAAACAAGAGGATCCCGAGAAAAACCCCCGAAGTCACGGCTTCGTCCACCATGAACGACACTCCCGCCTGCCTCGGGATTTGAACTCGGGACCGCTTGAATGCCAGGCCCCGCGCTAAGCACGAACCGCCGCGACGGCAAGACAAGTTTTTGTGCGATGTAGTTTGTAGATCATTGAAAGAGAATGAAGATGTAGCCAAGACAAGAACTTCAGAGAGGGGGAAATATGTTCATGTCGACGTACATTACAGACAAAACGCCCAAAAACATTGTGAAGTCGCAGAAGTAGAGTGTCACAGTTATCGAAATGTGGTATTACGAGTGTGCGAACAAGAATGTGTTTTAATATAAATGGCAGGAAATTTTTAAAGCACATATAAGAATCGATTAAAGAAGATATTTTTTACATAACTCTGTAATATGAAAATTGCAGCATAACTGCAATCAAGTCGTCAATTCCAGTCTAGGCGTCGACAAGTTCGGCAAGTCTACAGACTACTGACACAGGCCCGACGAGAGGGAGGCAGCCTGGGCCCTGGCCGACCAGGTTTTATTTTTTACCTTCTAAATTTACTCTAAAATAAAATTGATTGTAAGTCAATAAACAGCACAAGTTGTGTTTTATGTATTTATTTTATCTGCACTGTCCTGTCGTATAGCGGTGACACGGAAGTAAACAGTTAATCTGAAACGGATTATTCTTGAAGAAAAATTGCTATTTTTGAAAAGTAGAAGCAGAAACCCTTTTGAACTCACAGTAGGCCTCACTAACGTTCAGCATTTAAAATAATAATTTTCAAAAGATTAAGTTTGGTACATACAGATTAAATTCTTCCTAATTAGAACATTTTAACGGATTTTTCCATTTCATGCCCCTTGCTTCCGAATATATGATTCTTATAGAACCTGAAAAGCGCTAAATCGGACTGAGGGACCTAAAAGGGTCATAGGAAGACTTTTGCTGAAAACTAGGTGCTAAAGAGGGCTTTTGCTGAAAAACTAGGTGCTAAAGAGGACTTTTGCAGAAAAACACGATTTTTAAACATATTTTCCAAATAATGAAAAGGAAAATGAATATATGTGAATTTGTGCATTTTAAGAAAAGACAAAAAAAAAATTTATATAACGCACTGAAATTAACAATGTATATGTCGCTTTGTCGCTTGTCTTTATAAGTCAAATATGTGCCGCCTCGCCTTCTCAAGAAATGAAACTTGAACCGTCTTCAATACTTTGAAATCTGCAACTAATTCATTGTCGTTTCAACTTTCAAATAACAAGTTACCGACCGACGACAGAGAAGTGTATTAGAGGAACAAATACGTGACACTCCAGTCTACTTTTTTTCTTGGTCGGAAGTAAAGTTGCGTGGTATATTGACCCTTATTGTGCTTAAGATATTTTGATATGCCTGAACAGAAATCTTCAAGAATAGGACTTTTCCGGCAATGGATTGAGGAAGACCCCAATTTCACAACTGATGGTCGAGTAATTTTCTGCCAAGCCTGTCAAAAACAAGTAAGTAAACATAGCTCTTTCATTTTATCTACTAGACTTCTTCCTTGGGAATTTGAAATCGAAATTTAAAATACTTCTACTAACATTCATATGTGGTTCAAATGAAGTTGACATTTTTCAGTAACACATTATTTTTTAATTATTGTCATTTTCTTAGCGTTCGTTCGTTGGATTAGAGACTTTTCAATAAAGTACTATAAAAAGAAAGAATAATTGTATAATTAAAGGGTAAATATCTCAATCGTTTATGCTATTTTTCGTGTGCCGATATAAGGAATAGTTACTTGTTTATTTTCTAAAAAACTAGAATAACAGTGTCAAAATTATAATATAATTTTCGGTGTTAATATTAGTGTCTTGTTAAGGCGGATAAAATCGTTTATTTAAAACTTAAAATGGGCTATTTCACGAAAATAAAAGGCTAAAATACCTTTCATAAAAGTCTACAAACCCGGGCTCTATATTACCATAAAATAGGCGCTAAACTGGTCTTTACTCCGGCATCAGTCAACCGATTTCATCCAAAATCAATAGGTTTCGTCCCATGGGCGTTATACCAGTAAATGCGCATACGAAGTTTTATGAAAATCCGATAAAGCTTATTTGAGGTATCGCGCTTACAGACACACGGACAGACAGACATATTATCCCGTCTACCAAACAATCTCATAAAGTACCGGTACCATTCTGCCACTTAACAATATGTAATATCATTTAATCTTTTTGTTGCAAACATCATAAAGGGCGAGGTTGGGTTTCAGTGGTGAATTCAATATTTGACGGGGGCCCAGGAAAATTTGTCCCTGGGGCCTTTGCTTTCTCTTCACGGCCCTGTACTGACACATGCGTTCGTTTATTGCATTCAAACCCGTCGATATCTAAGCCAAACTGTTGTTAACAAAGCAAATAACACAGATTCATCTGCCGGCACATTGAACGAAATCAATAACTGTTATACTGCTATGAAAAACTTAGTCTTCCGCTATTTATGCATGCTAAATAAAACCGATGTGATTTCTACGTAAACTGGTGTGTTATAACTAGACCTGGGATTTTAGGCTCTAAAAAAAATTAGTTTTAGGCACCTAAAATAGGCTTTTAAAACTAGTAAATAGGCTTTTCAAAGAGAAAATAGGCACTTAAAATAAGCTTTAAAAATGTGTAAATAGACAGAAAATAGACTTTAAAATACTACAATACGCTCTTCAACTGTAACGTGATCTTATTTTACTGTAAAAAACGTAGTATACTTATTCTCAACAGAAATAATTTCAAAATCAAGACAGAATTAAAATATACATTTATCAAAAACAGTTTTGGATTATATGGAAATTGGCACAGTTTGTCCCTTCTTGCTATATACTATATCGTATACCTGCTACTTGTTGTTTTGAGCAATCAGTCAGCATTCCTTTGGTGACTATTGTTTGGAAAAATCAAGTTTCTGTGAAAAACCCACTTCTGCTGTTCTGCTTTTCATTGAGGGATGTCCATTATGAGATTGTAAAAATTACAGAAGTTGAATTTTATTTTAATGTACAAAATAGGCATTTTAGGGACTAAAATAGTAAAATAGGCTCTAAAAGTCCAAATAGGCACTTTAGGGCACTATAAAACTCTATAAATGTAAGTGATTTATCATGACAAATCCACATATTTAAAAATTATCATGTTATTTCATAAGGAACAAAATAGGCATTTGCCTTAAAATCCCAGGTCTAGTTATAACCTAATGCTGGATTCCACCCCGGGACGATTCCTTGCTGCAAAGTTCAAGACACAAAAGAGGAAATGCTCACTATGAAACCAGTTTGAGGTGAATGGTTACCCGAGACAAAAGGGAATAGAACTCTGCCACGTCAGCTAGCACAAAAGTCTAATGGGAAACTGGAGGGAAAACGTCATTTCCTTAAGCACGAGATGCACATTAAATGAGAGGGGTTCGGGAGAAACTAAGCAAATTAGAACAGAAATACAGAATTAAGTAATTACATCGTAAACAGGTAATTAATAGTTTAAAGCAATAAATCCATTAAAGTGAAAGAAAGGCGACACGACACGAGTAGTAATGAAGAAATGTTATCAACAAGAAGATAAAAAAGAAAGGATGCGGAGATAAACGAATAAAAGGAAATTAAAGAATTAATATCTGAATGAGCGGTAAAAAAAGTATCTTACTTACTTACTCGATGGTAATAGACAATTCCAGGAATATTATCTTATTTTATGGAACCCGGAGGTTCAATGCCGCGCTAACTTCCAAAATGTAACAAAACAGAAAAAAAACACACACATATAGAAATAGAGAACGTAAGGATGGTTGATAGAAAGTAAATATCATAAATAAATGATGTGAGAATTAGAAGGAAAGAGATTAATAAAGTACAAAGTGGACACAGAAATGACGAAAAGAAGGGAATAATCGGATAATTGGATCAATTATTGGAAAGAAAGAAGAAAAAATGCAACAAAATATAAAGAAAGTGAAAAAATATACACTTTCAGAAACAGAAGAAGAAAGGAACAGTGAAAAGAACCTCATTTGAATAATTAAAAAATGAATGGTTATGGCAGGAAGCAAGGAATAAAGAATACAGTAGACGGAAAGAAGGGAATATACTAAAGGGATTTAAATATACTATAAAGAAGGGATTTAAATATGCTAAAAATAAAGAAACTAAACAACTTAGAAAATTAAAGTTATGTACAAATGAAAAACATCAGAAAAAGTAGGAAGAAAAGAAAGACCGAAGGATGGAATTAATGAAACAAATGTGAAAAACAAAACGGAAGTAACAGACAGAGAGTATGAAATAAGGGAAGTAGCAAACGAAGAAAGAAAGTAATAATGAATAAAACAAAGAAAGAAAACAGGCTGACAGAAAGTTATAAAAATAGAATGAACGTAAGAAAGGAAAGGAAATAAGCATGAAACAATCAGCGAGAAAAGAAAAATGGAAAGAAAGAAAGGACTGACAAATTGGGTGGCTAACAGATATAAATAAATAAAGAAAGAAAGATAAGGAAGAATACGAATGTGAAGAAGAATATGACATTTCAATGAACAAGGAAATACAATATAGTCAACATTAACGGTGGAGGGAGAACGAAAAGAGGTAAGAAAATGGAAGAACGGACATAATAAAGATGCAAAAAGGTGATATTCAATTAAATGTTAAAAAGATAGGAAACTGGACGCCCAGTCATATGTACAATGGGCATACAGTGAGTTACGTTCATTTCCGAATCACCATATTCATTTATTTCAAACTCTCAGGCAGAGAAATATTTCAAGTCTTATTTCTATATTTTCAATAGAAATAATCTGTAAAATAAAAAGCACATTGCAATACTAACAAAAGAAAGTATATGTTGCAATAACTATGCAATTCACGAGCAGGACAGTTCTTTCCTGAGAATTATATTTAATGTGATTATTCAGGAAATAAAAAGACTGAATCATTAACATCCTACTTAATTACTTACCTAGGTTCTGCTTCTCCCTCAGTTTTCTTTATATTCCTCTCCGAAAACTCTAGTATTACGGTACCTGCCCTGATTTGCAGTGCACATGGATCCTATCCGAATGAATTCAATTGTTCTCGGTGAACACAGCTTTCACAAAAAAAGTAAACTCTTTTATTTTTTTCTATTTACACAATCTAGTGCTATTAATATTGTAGACCCACTTATTTATAAAAGTTTCACCACATAAAATAGTACATTATTTTCATATCTCCTGTACAGCTTTTATATACCCAATCACTGTGTTCTAATACAATTGTTTCTGATCCACGGGTATGACAATTTTCGTGTGTTTAGTCCTTAAGAATTTACATAAAACCAAATGTACATAAACGTGATCAACATAAAACGATGAAAATATGAGGATGAAAACTTGTCATTGGAATTCCACATATGCTTTATGCTGCTTTGGTCATTAATTCATTAGGTAAATGTTAATTTCCGCATGATGATATAACTGTAATATTATTGAGGAAACGTAAAGACAATTGTGTTATAAGGTACAGTAGACTACTAAAATCTTTATCTCAGAATTATCAAATGCTTCTAAGATATTTTATAATTTTCGAAAATATTTTTCTACTTTTCGCTTTTAAATAGTTGGAATTTTTATTATAAGGTTGTGGGAAAACTGTACCGTTATCAAGTTTACAACCATAGGACATGGCTATTGGGAGTACAACACAAATGCGAGAAAACTGCCTCTTTTGTTTGTTTCCAAACACTCATTATGTAAATACAAAAAAAAAAATTACAAACTAATCGATATGGAGTAAAGAACAGCACACTACAAGGAAGGTTGAAACACAATTAAAATATAATTAAATCGCTTTAAACGGTAGAAGTGAAAAAAGTCAACTATTTATGAAAGTAGTTCATTATGCAATGCCTATAAGCAAGACGAGTATATTAATTACCATTATAGACATTAGATTCATAAAAAAACAAACAGGATGTAAAGTAGTTGTCGTAGTTCTTGTCTTATTCGATAAATGGAGTAGGTCAAGTCGAAGCTTGTTCTATGCTTTTTTGTTTAAACGAACGGATTTTTACAAGACGAAATGAACTGAATTTAGTATTCTTCTTCTTGCGGATTGTTTACGGCTGGCGCCGCTTCTCCGCCCCAAGTCTTCATTTTCTTCTGTTTTGACTTTCTTCCTTATTCATATTTCTTTGTTCCATTACCTCCTTCACATCATCTTGCCAGTTGCGCCGTGGGCGACCTCTTTTCTTCCGCCGGGATGGTATCCATCTTAGTGTCCTGTTCGGTAACCTTTCTTCACTCATCCTATTTACATGACCGAACCACATCGGCTGTCTCTTTTGGATGTCGTCATATATATCCCTATCCATTTTCATCCTTTCTCGGATTACGTCATTTGTTATTCTATCCATCCTAGTACAGCCTAAACTTCGCCTTAAATAGTCCATCTCAGTGGCAAACAGTTTATTCTTTTTTTTTCTTACTAACGTCCCAAACTTCTGATCCGCACAGAACTACACTCTGCACTATAGTCTTATACAATCTCTTCTTCGTTCTTCTTCTTAACTTTTTACTCCACCAAACGGAATTCATTGCTCTTATTGCAGCTCGTCCTTTGTTCATCCTAATATTGATTTCATCATTACTTGTACCTTGTTTATTGAATACTACTCCAAGGTACTGAATTTAGTATAATATTAAAAATAACACAAACAGAATTGATTTTTATTGTCAATGCAGACTGTTTATTACGCAGTTTTATTTGCTGCCCTCAAGGTTTCAAAATCGTTTCGTGTTCGATAATAATCACTATCACACTTGTGTTATAGTGAAAATCTGTTTCAAAACGGATATATATTTATGATACTGTTATGTCACATGTAGGCAAACCTTGTTGGCATGTATATTTGTATGTACCATGTATGTATGTGTATGCACTGTAAGTAGGGTAACTTTACTCTAAATTTCTGTTTGTAATTTCAATAGTCATATTTTCTGTTACTGTATTTAACTTGCCCGATCAAGAACTTTTGCTCATTCTGGCACCAGTAATGATTGTACGAGTATTATGGTTTACGAAGGTAAAATAAAAATAAAAAAAACTAATAACGCCTATTCCATGTTTTCTGGGAAATGTAGCACATTTCCATGTTCCTTTTGCACATTTCTTCCAGTCATACTGCAAGTCTGCTTTGTTTCCTGAGGACGTTATTTGTTTATACAGTTATAATAGACAAGCATTAAAAACAGAAATAATTATGAAAAACTCAAAATGTAACATAATGTAACACTTATTTTCACAATACTATTAAGAATGGCGAAAATGTCCTGAAGTACCGAAAATGACCTAAAATGCCGAAAATGTCCTAAAATACCGAAAATGACCTAAAATGCCGAAAATGACCTAAAATACCGAAGGTGACCTCTCTTGAAAATGACGGGAAAAGAAAAAATGCACAAACAAATTGTCCTTAATCAATTAATTCATGACACACACTTGTAGGCCTATATATTCGAGCTATCTTTCAACCATAAAAAAAGATGGAAAATCAACACACGTTTTGCACTAGTAATTTCACATGAAATCAGATTCTCACCTTTAAAGTTTTACCGTGAACTAAAGACACAATTGTCATGGTCCCTTGCAATGTTTTAGGAAGAAATGAAATGAAATATTGGTGCAGGTATTTTGCACTAGAGACCTTAGATTGCACAACACTAGCTTACTAATGATTCTGTCACTTACACCTAATTAAACCATTAAATCGATGAGCCGCAATTTGTTTGTAGACACCTGTTAACAACACGCAACACTACATTGTCTGCTTCCGGGCACGCGAGGGCACTCCAGTGTTAACGTATTATCACTCTTCGGTCATAAAAGGAAATTCATAATTTGTCCACTCCAAGACATCTGCAATCCTACTGGATTCTTGATCATTTACCTATAAGACGCTGAACTCACAGTCGGTACCGTACCTCGTTTCAAAAACACAACCGGCACAGACGATCTCAGAATAATGTCAGGTCAGTGTGGTCCAACTGTTTTCAGATGAAAGGCTAGATGACACTTTCGAAATTAATTCGCGGCCCGAAATAATATACTGATATTGAAAATTAAATTATTATAATTATTAGAAAATGGGAAGAATTATGATATTTCAAACTAAATTGTCTTAGAGGCCTATTATTTTTACAAACTCAAATAATACAAGGAGAAAATTGAGCTACATGTTGGTTTACTGCAGATTCCATATTTAGGCCTACAACGCTTTGAGTAAAGGCAAGTCACACCTCACACATATACTTAGGCCTACTACCAAACATGGACTGTACATTCAAAGCACAATTAAAGAGGTCGGGGAAGATGGCGCTTACCCTTATTTTTTAAAAGTTAAGATTTTTATCCTATCTATATTTTTTCTTAGATCTAGGGCACTTATTTCAATGTTTTTGAGCAG
Organism: Ectobius pallidus; assembly: GCA_964059195.1. Taxonomy (NCBI): domain Eukaryota; kingdom Metazoa; phylum Arthropoda; class Insecta; order Blattodea; family Ectobiidae; genus Ectobius; species Ectobius pallidus. Next base: position 8,828,187 of record CAXKWD010000013.1, read on the forward strand.
AGACTAATTCTGTCAATAAGTCTTGTTAGTAACATAATAAGTGCCAAAAAATGTAAAAATAAAATTTGCAGACTTGAGCAAACTTTGAAAATGTATTAGGCAATCACAAAATGAGGTTTGGTGGGTTAGCGCTATCTTCCGCCGACCCCTGCTCTTGGTAACGACTCTCAAGAACCCGACGGGCTAGTAATTTCTCATTGATATAAGAAAATTGTCACATAGTTCAATTTCCATATCTGGATCACCAGTCGAAGATGCCCCATAAGATTGTTAAACAGAAACAATCTAGGTTAAAGTAAACCTTGAAGGAAATTCCTTCTGGATCTCCGTCAGCCGCTAACAATGGTAAATGACTGTGAACAATGTTGAAAATAGAGTGCCTGTAGATTACAAAGAAATGCAAAAAGTCAGGAGTTCGGGCCGGGCCAGATATGGACATCTTCTTTCGCAGCGGGCCCGGATTCGAATCCTGGTCGGGACAAGTTACCTAGGTCGGGATTCTTCCAGGATTTTTCCTCACCTGTGAGACAAATGTCGTGTAACTGTAGGCCCTTATGGTCCCGATATCACCTGGCCGTCGTTATTATCTTCATGCCATCCTCGCCTTGTTCAGAGCGAACAAGGCGTATCTCGTCCTATGTGTTCGCGTTGTCTCGGGGTGGCTCCGGCACTGGGCTGATTACTCATCCGGGAAGGCCCTCCATGTCTTTGTCTGGTCAAAAAAATATGTATGTGATCCCTAGATAATCCCTCTCCCGACAGGTCGCGATACTGTAACGCCCAGGCGACGTGTGTATAGGCTATTGTAATATGTGCTCTGTATAGTATACAGACCTATAGGCTACATATTTAATACATTTTGTCATTCGTCGTCTCACATTGAAGCAGGCAATAAGTATTTCTTATATTTCTTCGTAACAGATAGCGATAAAAACCTGAAAGATAAGGTTTATCGAACAAATCCTCACACATTGGAGGAACTAAAAAAACTTTACGAATGAAATTAGAAACATTGCAGTGGAAAACCCCACTCGCATCAGCCATAATGTGGTTTCCAGATACAATAACCAAGGAAGGACGACACTTTTAATTTGTGTTATAAATTATAAGGTAAATTATACGTAATACCTTATATACAGCTTAATCAGTGAAGTTGCGCGCGAGTCGAGTGCGGCTAATGCGGGCTTCGCGGAGAGTGAAAATACCGCTCTCGCGGATGTAACTTATAATGTAGGCCCTGTATAAACTCGCAAAATACCTAGGGACAGAATTTACACAAGGATAACTTTTACAGACTCATATAACATACACATAGGCGAGTTTCTAGATAAATGTCCTCTGGATAAACATGAAAATGACAGAAAAACATGTTTCGTGTTGTCAGAAAATGCAACTGTGATGAGTAAGCGCTTTAGTGCATACATATTTTCTATAGTTCGATAAAAGGCTAATACATCACGTGGATCGCACTTACTATTCCCGCGCAAACGTCTGTCCAGCAACTCATTACAATCGTGTCTATCAGTGCAAGCTCAAAGAAGTGGGAATACTTTAATTCTTGTCTTTACACGATCTAAAGGAGACTAAGTGAATCTGTGCACTTGTGCAAACTAGATCTTTTCGCTTCGATATTTTAACAGGCAAGCATCTTCTTTTGGTATCTTTTAACGCTAGTTTCAAATCAAATTTATCTGCCTGATCGAAGTGTCTATCTTAGTTACTTTTCCGTCACTCTCTTGCTATCTATAACAAACTTTACACGTAAGATATCATGTTTATTTCCTGTGGTAGGATGGTTTTATTGGCAATAGTTATTTTGCATATAACAAAATATAAAACGCAACAAGTATCCGTTCCGTCCAAAAAATAAAAGAGGAAAAGGATTTTAAGAAGAGATTTAGGCCCGGTTGCATAAAATTTCCAGATATCTTCTATAGACAGCTAATGGTTCTATACATCCTATATACTCGATAAATACCTCCCCATTTCCGAAAGCGAATACGCTCGGTAAATAGCCATATGTCAGATAAATGAGTTGAGCACTTTGTCAATAGATGGAGACACGATGAATACTGTAATATCAAATTGGCCGTGATTGATTAGCAACCAATGGGAGCGCTTCTAGCTATTGTATTCAAAATGGCTGAATTTTCAGTCTGCTGTTTCTCTGGTAAAATGAATGTAAAACGTGAGAAAATCTTCGGCAATGTCGACTTCGGGACTTTTGCATTCGAGAAAATGTCACCCATCACAATCTGACACTGTAATGCCTAAAACGTCTAACACATTAATTAAGTTATAGCTCATTTACCACTGAGAAAGGAATCCTTCGATGTGTTCCCATGTCTAATGATGGGCTATTTAACGCTGGAAAAGGCATGCTTGCAGTTGTTCCTTATTCCATATGATGGCTTATTTATCCATAGCTTTGAGAGCCTGATTCTTCTCCAAAACTCAATATCGTCCAAGATCGAATTCTTTCAGGGAATATTTTTGCTTTCCACACCTCTAGGCCTAATTATTGTCTCAGGATGAAGATGACGTGAAAGAAGATGATTATATTCGTGCTGTAAAAAGGAAATATTTTCTTCATAAAGTGTTGCACCAGAAAATAAAATTAATATACTTAAGCTACATTTTTTCCCGAATCTGAATATCATCGTACTTTTTGAAAGGATTGCTGTATTTCTTTCAGGGAATATTTACTTCTGTATAGACCTAGGCCTTATACGATCTGACATTGAAGATGACCAGCAAGAAAATATGATGTGAATTAATATTCGCGATGTGTTCCTAAAAGTATTACAACAGAAAATGAAATAAATACAAATAAACGATGGATACATCAATAGCCTAGGCTATAACAAAGGTCATCTAACCGATAATACACAATTTTTCTAATATTATGAATTATTTCACACACAAATTAATAACCAATGCCAGCTTCATTACTACTTTTCATTATAATACCATAACAAGCTAGTAACATCATGTGGGATAAAATGCTAACATAATAACGAAACATACATCAACATAAATGTATCGCACGTCCGCCATATTGAATGTTTATCTGGTGTCGTGAGATATCTAGTGATCTTTCTACCGATAATTTATCGAGTGGTTCATTGAATGGATAACCGTCATCTGACGTTTCAGAAATACTTATCGTAAAATTAATGCAATCTAATACAATCTAACGCTTCAGAAACCTGGCATTAGTCAAACCGCTAACCCATACTCCTAGGCGGCGTTACAACACATGAAGGGACAGGGTCTCCTTTCCAAGGGCTGCATTATCTGCCTCTGATTTCGACTTCGACAGATAACAGGGTTTGCATGCCAAATCCCACAGCCGTTATTGATAGATTACTCATCAAGTAGCTCCTTGGCTATCCTCACTAATCTGAGAACACCCTGTTCCAGATCTGTCCACCTCAGATAAATTCGGGGGGGGGGGGGTTACCGGGGATACCTTGCCTAAGATCGGCAAGATATTCGGGGACAGTAAAATAAGGAATGCCGTAATAAATAAATTCACGAATGTAGAATAAACACTATAGATAAAGACGTAGAAATTGTTGAAAGGAAACGATCAGGATGGGTCGGGAACGTGAAAAGGACAAGTGATGGAAATCAATGAACTGGGAACCTGATGGAAGAAGAAAGAGAGGACGACCGGCTGATACATGGATGGTGCGTGTAAGACTGAGCATGGTAACGAGAGGAATGAAAGATGAAGATGCGAGGGATAGATGACAGTGGTGGAGCAAAACTAGTTAAAAATAGTAAATGGAATGTATAGAAGTGTCATTTGAATATTACTGCAGTTCAAACTGTTAGGTCTGCTATTCTCCATTACTTCATTCAACGAAATTGTACAAGTCATACCGATATGCAGCAAAAAGCCAGGGCATGGGATGTTTATTCCGATACTTTGGGGCACTCCCTACTTGATTTTGTCAATAAGATACTAAGAAAACACAAAACTAACTTAGAAGTTACCCGTAATGTAACTGCTGCGAAAAAGTCAGGCAATGAAGTCAGGAATAGCTAATGGAAGTGCAAGCCATTTTTGTCTGGATGGATTTTCAGCGATTACCGTATGATTTGAACTTTTTCAAATTCAATGGGCTTTCACACTTAATGGTTATTATTTCTACATCTCTAAGTTACGAGAACTGAAATATTCGCTAAGTATGTATTATCTACGATGGATGGAGCATAAGCATGGCCGTCCGGAAGGGGGGGGGGGGCAGGCTGTCCCTCCCTGGAAATTGTTTAGACATAAACCTCTAAATTAAATGACTATAAGCAACTAATGTGAAGAGAGGTTTAAGTCTCCAAATACTGTTGTATGTTCGCGTCATTCGGATAAAAACGAGCTGTAACAGGTGACTAATTATTAGTTTGTAGGAATAACTACTTCCCCTAAACTTGAAATCAATTATAGGGCTACCAAAACATTTTATTATACTGAAAAAAGTCGTATTTTATATTATATATGAATTGTACCTGTGAAATTGTAAGGTGTAAGAAAAGTCATGTGAGGGTATACATCAGACGTTTTCTTTGTATAGTCCAGCTACAGTAAATGAAGGATGTTGATTATGTAATAATAATAATAATAATAATAATAATAATAATAATAATAATAATAATAGCACCAATAATGTCAATAGTAATAATAATAGCAGCAATAATGTGAATAGTAATAATAATAGCAGTAACAATATGAATAGTAATAATAATTTATAATAATAGTAATTTATGTAATAGTACCATAGTGATGGTGGTGGTGGCAGTAATTTCTTCATTTGCCCCCCCTTGACAAAATTTCTGCGGACGCCCATGAGCATAAGTCATGGCAGCTATTTTTTCCTCAAAGTAAGGCGATGGTACCATGAAATGTTTATATCACGGGAGAGTGTGGCATATCTAGTATAAAAACACATTATTTGATAGGATTGCAATGTACGGTTATACGGTTATAACTTAGGTTATACGGTTATAACTTAGATGTGAGTCAACCGCCATGCGGAATGGATACAGTATTCTTACGTCAAAATACAGTAGTCACTGTTCGAGACTAGCAGAGAATACTACAAGGAGCTTATGGAAGCTTTTGGGAATAATGGCCATACGGTCAAGAGATCATGGAGTAGGTATGAGTGCTTTCATCGCTTCCTAGTACCGCAATGCATTAGAGTGGCACGATGCAGTCGCATATGGATGTTAAGGGCGTCTGTCACCTTAACTATCCTACATCTAGTATCCATAATCTGCATTATAGGCTACATACATTCCATACCCTGTTCATTCATTTGTGTATTTCAAAATTTTAAAATTGTCTCACATTTTCAAAGGAAAAAATAGTTGCATATGCCCCACCCTTCGTATAACCACTTGATGACAGTTCCTTCTTTTGATTAAGGATTTATTAGTTTTCCAAACATCAACTGCATCACAGAACTCTCGAACCCGATGAGAGTATATCTTTTGTAATACCGAAATGGACATCATCCTAAATATTTAATAGCATGGCAGTCTTCATAATATGATTATAAATGTTAAGGTTCTAAATGATTTAGCACAACTCTCCAAGAGTAGGGAAATGGGCTGTGAGAATTACATACTTGTAGGCCATTAGTGGATGCAGTGATAGGCCTATCGATATCCTATTATCTCTTTTTTATTTGAAAAAAGGGAACTCCAAACTAGCGTAGCCAGCAAACAGTGAGGTATGCTCTGCTACTAGCGACCGTGCCCCTCCGAGCCGCGGGGAACAAAAGAGAAACGATCGGTGCAAGGGTAAAATTTCCCGTCACAGAAGAGATTCAATGTGAGACATAATAAACCCCGCGCTGTTCAGTATATTGCACTTAAACTAATACAAATGTTCCTAACCTAACATAACCTGTCACTGACCTAAGATTTGACTGTCACTACTTCATGCCTTTCGTAAAACACCGTTACATGGCACGAACCCCGCGATATGCAGAATACTGCTGCTAAACTAATATGACTGTTCCTAACCTAACATAGCCTGTCACGGACTTAGAATTCTTAATGCAGAAGCTTTTTTACCCTTCCACATCTTGCATAGAACATCGCTAAAAGAGTCGTTTATCTGCCGAATTCAATCTGCATGTAGTCATGTTTGTAATATTGGTGACATTGTAGACTTGGTCCCACTCGGTACGGCCTGGCTGTGACGACGGTCACCTTATTCTCAAGTTTAGCGGGAAAATGTTGTAGCAAAGAGAGCAACAAATGCACTAAAACTGTATTTGCTGGACCAAAAGTATCACCAAAAACAGAAATCTGCAGGCTATACTTATAAGACGATGATCCAGAGAATAGCAAAATAGTATGGTGCAGAATTTCGGCAAATTCCACCAGAGAAACAAAGTTACAGAAATTAATTCTTTACGATGGTCAGCGGAATTTCAAGGAGGGAAAAACATTAGAAACGAAGGCACAAAATCAATTAGTAGAGTGGAAGAGAAACTAGATATCATAGATGAGATAGTAAAAAAATCTTAAGTGATACAGCCATGTCACAAGGACGCGATCCGAGAATTCTAAAAATAATCATGGAACGAAAAAGAAATGGACGACCAAAGAAGGCTTGGATACAAGGGGGGCAAGCGGGCTTGATTCGAACAAATGGATGTAGGCTATAGAGGGGAATGGTATTTGGGTTCAGGAAGACTGCTACATCCGCTGTGATACCGGATATAGATAAATAATTAAACTATGACGTAAATTAAATACACTCTTTTTCGATTAGATTTTCTCTATTTTTAGTTCAGAAAGAAAGCATGAAATAAAAAATACTTAACATAATGACAGATAATAAAACACTATTAACAGATTCACTATTAAAAATTCAGTTCTTAAACTGGATTAATGATAATTTAATCTGTGAGTTTTTACTGTCACCTTTCACCAAAATAATGTTATCAAATAACCAATCACCTTTACTGTTAAGGGAGCTAATTGCGTTATTTTGATGAGTATGACTACAATGATGTATAAAAAAAACTGTTTCTGGAACGAAGATTAAAGTACAACTACTATTTCCCTAGAACAGATAGATCAGATTTGCATTTTAATTCCCATATTGCTCATTTTCAGGCAATGCAGACTAGAAAATTTAAGTACCGCGTTCTTTTCCAGAGTTTAGCATTTTGAAGAAATAAGAAAATAATTCTACTCAGAATTCAGAATACCGGTTAATATTATTTTCCTTTTTCCCAACTTTATAAGTTTTTACCCATCAATCAACTATTGGTGACGTTTAGAAGTTATGCCACAGGTCTCCATCAGCGAAGATTAAGGTGGATTTATCAAGCCAACAGCAAATGAATTCATCCTCAGAAATACCAGGGCAATTACGTCAGTGAGTCGCATACATACAATAAAAATTTGTACTGCTCAAAGGGAATTTTAAAGCATTCCATCTTTTCCCCTAAACAGTGGAAGGATTACACCCACAATGACATATTCACAGTCGATCTGGAAAGCAAAACAGCAAGATTAATATGGTTGGTAGCCTTAAACAACAAATGGAACATGCTGTATGCTAGGTAAAGAACTGTAATTCCTGGAATGAGACAGCGTGGGAATAAGTGTCTACAGACTAAAGACCTCACTTCTCACCTCCATCTGGAATTATAAACCAAATCAGTTTTGACGAGAAGGAATCTGGGTGCTGGCAATAACATATTCTTTTTATGATATCAATGGGGATTTTTAACTGGATCTCCACTCATACTGAAGGGCCGAATAAAAAGTTGAGTTCACTAACATCGTTAAATTAGGTCTACATTGGGACATGCACGTCCTAATACTCAACGTAATGCTTCTTTCAAAACACAATGACCAAAATCTCAAACTTAGCATTTTAAACTGCCACGTAATTATCACGTTCAGAAAGCTCGTTATCAAAGTTTCGTCTTCTTTTGTATCCGATACGACTTTTCCTTACTGCACTACATTTTGAAGAGGAACATGAAAAAGGGACATATTTAGTACAACTTCTCTGCAACCCAGACTCGTAAATCTTAACGAACTCCATAAGCTACGCTTTCTATTTATTACAGGGAAGTATTTGCTATGTTGTCACTTGAAGTACAAAGAACTTGTTTCATTTAAAGCTTTTGTTCCTTCCATCCAGACAAGACATGCTTCGAAGTTGTGTAAATATTCGTTAGTAAATGCTATCGCTGCATTCAAGTTTGTTGAGGATATAAAGGACTGTTTGCAAACTACAGGAGCCCGCTGCGTCAACTTCATTTCCCTCCTCTCCACATCAGATACTTCCAGTATATCAATTTTACATCCAATCCTTGACTTTGTAGACCACATTCTAAAAAGAACAATGGAGTGAACATTCATTGTTAATGTTTATCTTTCTCACAAAATAGAATCAAATAATATTGACATTCATTACAAGTTTCTAGTACGTTTCTTTCCACTTCACCGATTTCTTAGTTCTCCTTGCCTCCGTCTACATCCGTTGCAACAACGAAACAAAGACTGGGAACTACCTATATATATATATATAAACTCCGTGGCGCTACATCCTTGGAGGGATTTGGCCCACCACCCGACCGCTGCGTCATCTACCACAGGCAGATGGCAGGATTGGGGCATGTGGTCAGCATGCCGACACCCACGGCCGTTAATGGTGGTTTTCATGACCGGAGCCGCTACTTCTCTATCAAGTAGCTCCTCAATTTGAATCACGAGGCTGAGTGCACCCCTGTCAGACCTCTCTACCACAGAAAAATCCGAGGAGGTACCGAGGATCGAACCCGGGCCGACGGATCTGTAGTCAGCGACGCGCTAATACATATATATATAGACATATATACATATATACATATATATACATATATATACGTATATACATATATACATATATACATACACATAAACTTAGAAACAAACATATACAACTACTAGCCCAGTCAAATGTTACATCGGAACTTACATTAAATGGAGTATTAATGATTTTTGGAGGGGAGTTTCGGACCATTACTGGGATCACAAATCCAGATTTTCATCCCTCTGAAACCTGTGCTCGCTGAATGGCGGTCGAAATAAACCGGGTTTTTCGGACTTCTTTCGGTTTTTTGACAATATCTCCTAAACTATGCGTTTGGTGAAAAGAATTATCCTTAGCTATTTTAAAGTAAATTAAATTTTCTAAAACACGAGATCAAAATCGTTTTTTTAAGTCATATAGTTACCGAGGTACGGCTTTTAAAAAATTTGCCTTTTTTTCAAAAAGGTAACATTTTAAGTTTTCTTCGTGTTTCGAACTGAATACCGGCAAAATGACACGTCCTACAGAAAAGTCAAGACAAATATAGTTGTAGGCAATTTAATAAGCTTTAATTTGAGCTATAGTTGGTTCTTATAGCTCAGATTTTCTCGTCATAAATGACAAAAACCGAAAATATTAGAAAAATGCTTTTTTGGGTGAAAGATGAATAACATCGTTTCCTCCACTAACACCTTAATTGTTTTGGTAACATGTTGGCGGATAATGTCTTATAACTGTGTATATAAACTATTTGTGTGTATATGTGTCTATGGGAGATAGATTTTGCCAGGAAAAATTATTTAAGCAGAATATTTCATAAAAATGTATTTACTTTTAAACCAACAGGCATATTTAAACTATATGTGCGTTTCTTGGTATGGGACCTGGGAAGTCGAGGGTGTCTTCATCCTCACTTGAAGAACTGTCATTCTGGGGTGTGGGCACATTGCGGAAGAATTTTTCCCTTGCAGAAAGTGCACAAAAGTGAGCATTTCAGCACAGTTTTGCGGCAGCTGCAGCTCCCAGCGCAGCTCATCTTGCACTTGCACGAGATCAGCTCCCCGTTACTGACAAAATAGTTTCTATTAGCAGTGGGATTGTTGGAGGCTATGAAGTCAATTGTTAAATTGTCAAGGAACTGGGAACAGAAGGTGTGGTTAACATAGAAAACCAGACATTTGGGAAAGTTGGATTCAAACGTAAAGACAAAGTTGTTACCTTCGTTGCAAATTGTTACCTTGGCAAGCGTCAATAATTCCATACAAGTCACTAATAAGAAGATTGCGGTTGACCCTCTCACAATATTTCAGCGAGTTAGCATTACCATAAAAATCCGACGCAGAGTTGAAAGCCCACTGCAAGTATGAATTGCCCCATTGTCCAATGTCTCTTTTCAACGAAGCTGGAGTGAGGAAGGGAACTAAGGCAGCTCTATATTCGTGTTTCACATCCCTCACTACTAACATCTCCCGAGACGCCAATATCCACATCGTGCTCGATGGTGGCTACTTGCTCCACAAATGTGTGTGGCATCAGAGCGCATAAGTGAAGACCATCATTGACGGCTACATTCAATTTGTGAAAAACCATTTTGGGACAGATGTAACCCATTGTCTTCGATGGATACCCGGAGGACGCCTCTCAAAAAAGTACCAAAAGCGCCGAACGTCTTAGACGATACTCCGCCCTCTACTGCAGTGACATTGTCCTATCAGCTTCAACTACCATCAACATGACGCAAGAGAAGTTCTTATCGAACGACACTAATAAGCATAGGCTGATAGACCACTGATGATAATAATAATAATAATACTTTATTATCACATACGTCTACAATTGAGCAATGCTCGTAAACAGGTGATTCGTCATGGTTTCCTTAATGCTAAACTTAAAACTAAACAAAAGTTAAATATAAATATGAATATAAATATGAACAATAAAACACAATATAATAGTTAGGCCATTACATTCAAACACGGGACTGTATATAATCTTCAATGGAGTAGAAGCAGTGATCAAGCATATATGCTTTGATTTCAGTTTTGAAAGAAGACATATTGACGATATTTTTAATGGAGGCTGGTAATTTGTTATACAGTTTTACTCCCATCTTCATTGGTCCCTTTTGACAGATTTTAGTGTTAAGCCTCTCATGGTGTAGATCTGATTTTTGTCTTGTATTGTGAAAGTGAATTTCTATATTACTTATAAATGGGGTGTTGTTATCCGAAAGGTTTTTTGTGAATAATAGAAGTTCATATATATAAACTGGATTTGAGCAGCACGGTGTTGAGGTGACAGAAGAGGACGCTGATGCTGACATTGTTAGAGCTGCCATCACCAAAGCTGACTCTTCTGAGAAGGTTGTAATCATCGTGGAAGATGTGGACCTGGTTGTGTTATTAGTTTGTTTCAGTTCCAAAAAATACATCTATTTTCAGAAGATGTGAGCCAGACGTCCAATCTACATCGTTCACCACCGGAAATTCTGATTACTCTCCCGGGCCCCTTTCAGGCAGGGAAAACCAAATTTGTCAAACCTTCCTCAAGAACCCAGCACTATTCAGGCAAGCAGAAGTCTTCCTCCACCCAGATGTGAGTCACGATGAAATAGCTGCAGCTGGGGAGAAGTATCTCGTCGCAGTTTATGAAGGAGCGACTGACACCACCCTTAACGACCTGACAGCCAAAGTCAACCTCGCCCGTTTGTCACCAACCACAGATGCTGCAAAATACCATGCTTATTGTATGTATCACCAGGTATGTCTATGCACATTTCCTATCAGTATGTTCTTAAATTTCGTTGTTAACTTATACACTCTCATTGTACACCATGTGTATGCTTTGAAATATTATAGAATAACTAATTTTCATTCTACTTTTTCGCAGGTACAAAAGTGGTTGGGGTGGAAAAACTCACGGATTGGGGTGGAAGTTAGACGAGTTGGGCTTACTCCAATTGCAATGGAAGTTGAACCAGCCCCTCAGACCCTTCTGCAACTGATCTCGTGCAAGTGCAAGATGGGCTGCGCTGGGGGCTGCAGCTGCCGCAAAACTGAGCTGAAATGCAACGTGCCCACACCCCAGAATGACAGTTCTTCAAGTGAGGATGAAGACATCACCCCACCCTCGACTTCCCAGGTCCCATACCAGGAACCTCACACATGGTTTAAATATGCCTGTTGGTTTAAAAGTAAATACATTTTTATGAAATATTCTGCTTAAATATTTTTTTTCTGGCAAAATCCATTTCCCATAGACACATATACACACAAATAGTTTCTATACACAGTTATAAGACATTATCCGGCAACATGTTACTCAAAAAACTAAGGTGTTAGTGGAGGAAACGATGTTATTCAACTTTCACCCAAAAAAGCATTTTTTCATATTTTTCGGTTTTTGTAATTTAATGAGACTATCTGAGCTACAAGAACCAGCTATAGCTCAAATTAAATATTATTAAATTGCCTACAACTTTATTTGTCATGACTTTTCTGTAGGACGTGTCATTTTGCCGGTATTCAGTTCGAAACACGAAGAAAACTTAAAATTTCAACTTTTTGGAAAAAAAGGCCAATTTTTGAAAAGCCGTATCTCGGTAACCATTTAACTTACAAAAACGATTTTGATCTCATGTTTTAGACAATTTAATTTGCTCTAAAAAAGCTAAGAAAGATTGATTCTAAACAAAGCATAGTTTAGGAGATACTGTCGAAAAACCGAAAAAAGTCCGAAAAAACCGGTTTATTTCGACCGCCATTCAGCGAGCACAGGTTTCTGAGGGTTGCAAATCTGGATTTGTGATCCCAGTAATAGTCCTAAATTCCCCTCCAAAAATCATTAATACTCCATTTAATGTAAGTTCACGAATTTTTTTTTTTTTTTTGTAACATTTGACTGGGCTATACTTCAAAACCACGTATCTAAAATAACTAAAATTTCCCACATTTAGCACGAGATTATGTATGTGTACATCCTGTCGCAGGGCCGAGTTGAGATTTCAGTATGTAAGAAAGGTTGGGCTTTTTTTCCGAGAGAGGGCAGAGGGACACGTGGTAAGTCCATTACCTCAACAACCCTCTTGAGGAAACTAATGTATTTCTTGGACGTAAAGAATTTTATCCCGAGGCTCTAATTTAAGCATGGATTTCTTTAAGGTGCCGTAAATCTACGACACGGGCCCCCCGGCTCCATTGACCACGGCACACTACATCTACACCACTAGAAAGGTTGAAGGCATTCTTACCCATTCAAGTAACGTATACTAGAATTAGATATGAAGTAGAGGATATAAAACATGTTACACAAACTTTTCACATATACTTGTTAAGATTTGTATTATTGAAGATTTAAGGTGATAAAGGAACCCGGTATATACCTTTCAACCTTATTGTACAACCTCCAGGTAAAATAGTTTTAGGAATCTTATCAAATATTTCACAAAGCCTAGCATTCTCGTTTCTGCATCACACATATTATCATAGGTGATCTCGTGTAGGATTTATTACGACTATTCCATGAATAAAATGTAATGGATTATGTAAATAATAATTCTTATCTTACTTTGCTGTCAAAATTCTGACCGCTGTGAGATCACGGCATATTTATTGAACGAACAGTCGATTCGATGAATCGATGCAAGTTCCCAATGCTACAAATAGTGCGTTACCACAAGATGGAGTGCGTTAGTATCAGGACGCTATAAAAACAACACGAACTAACTGACTTGCACCGAATCACTTACATCATTTCAATTTCTAAACAAGTTATGTTGTATAAAATATGTTTCATTCTGTTCACTGGCAGCATGTGACGTATTAATCACGGCACGTTGATGCCTTACGTGTCCAGTAACGAGCTGACGTTTTATCAGATAACATTTCATTCTTGCGACCCTAGGAAACAAACGTTACACGATCGTGATTGGTCTATATCCGAGGAATTGCCAAACGTTATTGGACAATATCAAACGTGCGGCGTATGAATGCAATAGTCGCATTAATCACTCTTATTGATTATTTTGTAAATTACATGACCTACTAGTACAGATCATTTTACTTTTAAGATCTCTCACATTCCAACTAAGGCCCAAGAACTCAGTCCTTCGCAAATACAGCCATTGTACTTTACCGCTAAGTGGAAAATAATATTAGTTAGGAAGTTGCTGACTTAGAGTGCATTGAATTATGCATGCAAGCAAAATGTCGGTACGTTGAACATTGCAATTATGCTATGCATCGACCTCTTCCTATCATCCCATAGTCATAATACAAGTTTCGCGCACGTACTTAGCTGCACTCTCTCAATCTTCTCTCCTACGTCTCGTGCCCTTTGGGAAGTATCCGTCCGGATCGAACCTGTGAGCTCCACGAGGACCTTCTTGAGTGCGAATGGGCGAATGGCTAAGAAGTCACCTGAAGCCGGTGGGCCGGGAAAACACTTCACAGACATTCATCATATTCGTCGGGGTGTATAACAAGCCTCTGTATGGCTGACGTGCCACACGCCCTGTACAAGTATCCTCTATAGCAGGGGTTCTCAACTTTTAGACGCTGCGACCCACTTTTCAGGTCGACTAATTTGCCGACACACTTTAAATTATAAAGGTAAAAAATAAAAAGACAAGTAATTATTCTACTGATTCCTGAATAAACGCACATCGGATTTAGCTAACGCTGCTACTGCTATGCGACTACCAGCAGTAAGGTCACTGACCGGTGGCGTTTACGTTTCCGCGCGCACCCTCTGTGAAGGGAGCGGTGATTGCGAGCGCAGGAGAAATCGCTGTGAGACAGCCAGACCAGTGCCTTAAGGCTAGTGTCCACATGAGAGCTGAGAGTGCGAGAAACTCTCGAGATTACTCTCAGGTGGTGTGTCCACTTGAGAGCGCTAGTCGAATCCTGAGAGTGGCTGAGAGCAATACTCGCGACATTACTCTCAGAACCGTGTCCACTTGAAACAAATATCGCGCGAGGTTTCGTCTCGCATTTACGAACAAGATGGATGCACAACAATGTGCTATTCATCGTTAATATTAATGTAATCATATTATGAGAGCTTGCTGAATGCTTTGAATGAATCCATTCATTGAATAATTACGTGTTTAGAAGAATCTGACAATCTAATATTGTGAGGATATCGTCAGAACATCTTGAAGTATTAGTGAATTCGATAGGCCCACAAATTACTAGGAATGTGATATGAGATTATTGTTTAAATATAAACTAATTGTGACTATGTGCTTTTCTGGCATTAATCGTGTGATTTTTAATTTATAGCATGTCAAATCGAGGGAGTGATCCTATTATACTGTGATTTTAAGCTTCGTGCATCTACATGGACGGATAGTTCTACTATTTAACCTATTTCATAAATGAATGTAATGTAACAATTTTATTATTGTTCAGTCATTCCCTTATAAACGTACTACATTTTTTCATGGTGAACATACGAACATTCCCTTACCATCGAGTATTATTAGTTTTAGATTTCGTTTCTAGAAAATATAAATAAATATTGAAGGCGAATTAAATAACTGAATATTTAGGGCCTGTGTACAATTAATTAAAGAATCAATTAATTACATATTATGTATAGGCCATAAAATCGACAGATGAAATTTCTTTATATCTGTTTTATCATATACCTATGGCTTTGTAGGCGTAATATATACATTATCCACTCTCAGAGAACTCTCAGCTGTACGAAACAGATTCTAGGAGATTGATTGCAAAGGCGAGTTGACTCTCTGAATGCCACTCTCAGCTACCTCTCAGACAGTGCTCTCAGACGCGTGTCCACATACCGAAATGAAACTCTCGAGAGTTTCTCGCACTCTCAGCTCTCATGTGGACACGAGCCTTTACGTTACTTATTGGGAAACAGAGTATTTAAGACACTTTGATCTATTTGTCGTGAATTATATTGCTAGCTTTAATTAGAGATCATGGACAAGTTTTTAAAAAGAGCGTGTTCAAGTAGTGGCGGTAGTGAATCTGTGAAACCAAAGTGCCGCAAATATTGCCAGTCATACATATATTTCGGTTTCACTGAACTAGCAAACAAGCCTCAATGTGTTATATGTAGCGAAGTGTTGTCAGCCGAAAGTATGAAGCCTTCGAAAATGAAACGTCATATTGAAACTAAGCATTTTGCCTTGAAAAACAAACCAGTGGAGTTTTCCTGTGAAAACGGATGTGTCTTCGAGGTCAAAAGAGGAATATTAAAGATGTTGCTGATGTCAGTAAAAATGCTGTCACAGTTTCTTATGAGGTTGGGCTGAAGATCGCTAAAAAGGGGAAACCAATACAATTGCGGAGGAATTAATTCTTCCTGCCGCAATGGATATTGTTTCCAATATGATCAATGCTGAAGAGGCTGCAAAACTGAAGAACATCCCGTTGTCAAATGACACAATTTCATGACGACTCTCTGACATGACTGAAGACGTGCAGAACCAACTCCGGAGGCAAATCAAAGGAAGTATTTTTTTTTTCAAATCAGTTTGATGAGTCAACTGACATTGCCAATTGTGCTCAGTTTTTGTGCTATATCCGGTATGATGTCACTGATTCTATTCAAGAAAACATATTATTTTGCAAGCCTTTGCGAAATCACGTAACAGGTGAAGGTCTTTTTAAGGTGTTTATTGAAGTAACTGAACCTTGCGTTTCAATTTGAAGTGATGGAGCAAAGGCCCTTACGAGAAAAGAACAGTGGTTTGCTTGTCAGGTTAAAATCGCTAATACCACAAGCAGTGGGTTCACTGTTTTTCACACAGACAAGCTTTGGCAGTTAAAAAATTGCCTGATGAACTCCGTCAAGTTTTCAATGAAGCCATCAAAGTGGTCAACTACATTAAGAGTCGCCCATTGCAGTGCAGGCTGCTTGAGAACTTGTGCGAAGAGGTAGGAGCCTTGCATAAACATTTGCTCTTTCACACGGAGGTACAATCGTTATCTCGCGGCAATGTCTTAAGCAGGCTTTTTCAATTAAAGTCAGAAATGTTGCTATTTTTGGCTGATAGAAAATCTGAATTTTCCAATTTTTTCAGTGATGAAAAGTGGTTGATAAAGCTTGCCTATTCAGCAAACATCTTCTTTCACCTCAACAGTTTGAACTTAGTGCCGGACCAGACAAAACTGTTCTTTATGCTCAAGACAGAGTACGAGAATTTATATAAAAAAAAACTCACTGCTTGGAACACACGAATCCATGCAAGGACCAGACAAAACTGTTCTTTAGGCTCAAGTCGGAGTACGAGCATTTATTAAAAAAACTCACTGCATGGAACACACGAATTAAGAAAGAAGATTTTGAAAATGTTCCGCTTACTCAAGAATTTAAAGAATTTGTTTCGAGTATTGGCGACACATCACTTGAATCTTCATTTCTATTTCTACTCATCTCATCTCATCTTGAAGCCTTAATTGAGCAATTGACAGATTATATTCCAGTTGAAGATATGAGTGGATATTTGTGGGTAGTCAATCCGTTTAATGAGCAAGCCGTACAAAATGCTGCGCTAAGTGTTCGTCTTCATGATAAACTGATAGAACTATCAAGTGATCAGGCAATGAAATTAACTTTCAACAATGCTTGTCCCAACAAATTTTGGATATGTGTTAAAAAGGAATACCCAGAACTGTTCAGAGCAGCGTTGAAAATTTTAATACCATTAGCCACATCCTACTACTGTGAGCAAGGATTTTCCATCATGGTCAATTTAGAAACAAAGTCAAGAAATCGTTTGACACTGGCAAATGACATTTTGTGTGCTACAAAAATAAACCCAGACATTCAAAAATTAGTTAATTCCAAACAGCTCAAGCTTCTCATTAACTGAATTAAAGAAAGTTAAAAAGCTCGTGTGTATCTTTTTTTCAAATAAATAACTGAACCTGTAACAATAGCTGATTATATATTTTTAAAATTTTCCCAGTCTTTCGCGACCCCCCTCCCCAGATGCTTGCTGCGACCCCCTGGTGGAGAACCCCTGCTCTATAGTCAGTCCTCTATCCTCTGCAATATGCATTTCGAGTTAAGAAGTTAAGTGCCAACTGAAATAAGGAAATGCTTGTTTTTATTCAAGTCATAAACTTCTATCTTCTGTCCAGAAATCTCAAAATAAAAATGTATAAGACAATTTTCCTGTCGGCTGTATTACCTGTATATCGATGAGAGACATGGTCGCTTACTCACCGGGAAGAACATAGTCTGAGAGTGTTCGAAAACAGGGTGCTTAGGAAAATATTTGGACCTAAGAGAGATGAAAATGAGGACTGGAGAAAAATGCATAACGACGAGCTTCATAACCTTCATAATAAACTCTTCACCGGATATGGTAAGAGTAATTAAATCACGGACGATAAAATGAGCTGGACATGGAGGAGGAAAGTCATATTATGATATATTATCTCAAAAATATTGACTGGGAGATTTTAGGGAAAAGACCACTTGGTAAACCTAGACGTAGGCGGGAGGGAAAGACTATAACCCATTTATGGGACGTAGGATTTGCGAGGGATGGTGGATGGAATTACCACAGAATAGGTGAATAATTGAAACCTCCGGGTTCCATAAAATTTATTCCTTTGTCACTTTGCTTAGGAATTGTCTATTGTCATTGTGTAAGTAAGTATCGCGCGTTAAGCCATGGTTTGTTTTTTGTTATATGTATGTATATATCCACCAGCCTGGTGGGTGTAAAAACTGGACCAGGTAATCTTCGCCACCTAGAACAGGTTATGGAATTGTGAATTATGAAGACTGGAAAATCCTATTTTAAGAAAAAAATATAAATAGACAATTAAAATCTAAAAACCGGGATAAAAATGCACAATAAACATTTAACTGTGATAGAGAGTCACTTTTTATAACGAGTGAGCTAGGAGCTTCGAATGTGGTACCTGTTGTCTGCGATTCGAGACCCAATAATTACGTCACTAAGGGAAAACTCCAATACGCAGAAACCAGAAGGCCTAGAAACATGCAAAATAAATTATTAAACAGTATTAAGAAAAACTAAAATAAAGAAGCGGAGGCCAGGATATACTGTACAAGGAGGGACATACAATACTTCTGTCTTATTTATTTTCTTTACGAAAAAGAGAATGGTAATAGGCCTAAATTTTCTAGGCACAGACGAGCGATACATGAACACGGGGAGAAAGCACGTTCGAGAAATCGAGCAGATCGTAGTCGATAAACCATTAGGTCGTCGTGAACAGAGTAGTGGGTAGTCCTACTGGCTGGGAAGTGACTCTTTCAGTGCTTTTAACATTAGTGGTCTATTATCCTATCATTTTCTTGTCTTACTAGTCCATCGACATTTTAAAGTATCCTACATGACACACTGATAATTAACGTCTCTGGTAGACATGCTATGTCATGTTATTCTGTTATTCAAATAACACCGTTTTAATCCTGTTTTCCTTTAAGTCGCATCCCTTTATGGTTCCGTGAAGGCAGCATAATGCAGGGTTCTGGCCACGGTACCACAATCCTTTGCGAAGGCAGCCATATTGGGTCTTAACATCTCCCGATGTGGGTGTAACCAGTGAGAGGTGTTTGTAGAAACGGAAGTTAATATTTGTTTAAATCAGGGGAAGTCAACTACGGCTTGTGATGACGTTTGTGGAGCAAGAGCATGCGGGTCCCTTGTATGTGACGTCAGCAAGAGCGCACGGTAGTAGGGGTGTTTAGAGTACGCTAGAGCTAGCTCTAGCTCTGTGGGTAGAACAACTTCTGGTTGGAAATACGGAGCATTTTTCAAAGTTAATGCAAGTACGCGATCCTGATAGTGTTCTCTCTGCAGAACATGTGTTAGTTCTGCAAAAATTCTTCTTCAGTTCGAATCGAGGTTTCAGGATGTGGAAAACCTTTCTCCAATGTTTAAACTTTTTGCTACCCCATATTCAGTTAATGTCAACGACGTTCCTTGCCGGTATCAGTTGGAACTGCTAAACTTACAATCCGACGATCTGTTAAAGGACAAATACGAACGTAAAGTGGTCTTGGGTAACTTTTACAGAAATTTCTCTGAAACCAGATTCCCGAGACTTATGCACTTGCCGCACGAATATTATGTAATTTTGGATCGACATATGTGGCCGAACAATTTTTTTCACTAATGAAATGTGCAAAGCTCAAATCAAGAAGTACATTGTCAAATCACAACCTAAATGTAGTCTTCGATTAAATATTGCTCAAACATTACGTTCCAACATTGATATACTTGTTACAGAAAAAAGATACAGGAAAGTCAGACAATTGATACTGTAATCTTGTATCATCTAAGGTGCAGACGAGCTTGTATGGTAATTAATGAAGTTCATTTTTTATTATTTTTATTGTAGTGAATTATGTTAATTCAAATGATAGTATTGTTTATTTTTGTCAAAGAACATAGATTTTGTGGAAAGGTAATTGTTCTCACACGAATAGTAAAATAGAATTATTTATAATATGTTAAACTACTGTGCTGTAATTAACCGATAAACTATCAAGAAAATCGATTGATGTTTCATTAATTCGGAAACACGTATTACGTAAGTTCTAACCCCCTAAATTCCCGCTGCCCGCAATACGAATGCCCCTCTCTTCCCCCCTGTTCACTGATGCCACCATTTCACATACTCCTCGCAGATATATAACGGGAGCAGTGAGAGCAGATAGCAGTGACGTCACAGAGCAACCTTCTGTCTTCCCCTGGTTTAAATCAAGAAAAATGGGATATTGTACTGCGCCAAACTGTAGGCCTATGAGTAAATCATCAGACGGGATTACATTATTCCGTTTTCCAAGAAACAAACAAAGAGAAGAGATTACGATGGTTACAAAATTTCCTTTACTTGTCTTAGAGTTCTATTTATCTGGAACTTGTCATTTAGAGGGGAATTTTGTTTTTCCTATTACTTTTTCCTATTACTATGTTTCAAATATATGTATGCATTTGTCATTACTGTTTGAGTATTATTTCGTATGCGACCGATGTAGTTAAATACAGTGACAAATGATGAACAAACCATGAATATATTTCAATTCTAATGTACTATATGTATGGATTCATATATAAATAGATGCCTAATTCAATTCCATTAAACAATAGCATTTTTCATTATTTCACTTTTAATAACTAAATCCTCTTTAAACCAGAATGAATTCTACTACGGGAAAGTCGAAGAAATATATCTAATGCATTTTACAACTATAGACCTACTTAATTTTAAAATGTCTAATATAGTACTCACTTTCACTCAGCATTGTAACTTAAATCGGATCTTGATAGATTAAGTAATCTCACAGAATTAATTGAAGTAATTTTGTTAAGAATTGGTCTTACCCTTTTTCCCGTTGTTTTAATCCAGGCATGTCAAACTCGACTTTTACTGAGAGCCAACTCGACTTGATAATTTTAAGTCCAAGGGCCGCAACCGAAATGAAATAATAACCTTTGTTCTTATAAAATTGCATACTGATATTCTGTAAAAAGGAACCACCTGACCTTTTAAATTTCAACACACCACACAATAAAACACTACCATTCTTGTCATTTGATGCCATTTGTATAACAATCAATACATTTTAATACGGCTCATTGAAAATGTGTGGATAACCAAAATAACAGAACTTTAATGTAAAATTGCTTACACATTTTACGCTTACACTCAATATTCATTAATAATTGTGTTTTGTTGGAAGCAATGCGGGAATCGGGTAGGAAAATGAATTAAACTGATGGTTACCAGTTGCCTTTCTCAAGACCTGAGTTTTAATTTTAAAGGCTTAATATTATCCTATAGTGAAGTTACAGACTGATCTTTCTTCTTGTAGTATTAAATTTAAGGATTTTAAATACACTGAAATATCTACCATAAATGTCAAATTTTCAAGCCAATTACTATGGTTACGTAGCTTGTCAGGTGATTCGCCTTTCGCTTCCAAGAAAACTTCTTCTCGAAGGGGGGGGGGCGATTTGAATCTTGATGACAAGAAAGGCAGCGAACTTCTTAATGGCATGGCAAGCCCTCAAATTCACTACCTACCACTAATCAAAGTGGGAAACTGAAGTTGATTCAGTCTCATGGAACAAATAAAATTCACAGTTTTCCTTACGACATTCAAAATTGGGTTCATTTTTATTGTTTTGAGAATAGTATTTCCTGGTGAACAATGTACTACATAGGTCTATCAGTATTTTATGAGGAACTTGTCTTCTATACTGACAGAAAAATTTTATTTTACATTACTTTTTTTTTGGCTGACATAATTATACATTTTACCTAAAACTTGAGGGGCCGCACTTCGTAGCCGAGGGGGCCGCATGTTTGTCACACCTGTTTTAATCTAACAGTTTCATCGATACAATACTATTTTCCACCCTACTCGAACTGAATCTAATACCTTTTCCGTGTTCACAGTCATCATTGCCACTATGTGCATTTCAAATTTTTAAAGTAATTTGTTTCTAAATAAATATTACATTTGGATTATGTATGTATAAATTCACTAAAGCTTCCGTGTGGTTGTTGCACGCTTCAGAAATTTTCCGACGATGTGTACACACGATACAGTTTATTCTGGATGAAGAAGTTTTTGCCATGAAAGGAAATTTTAATGATAGAGTGCCTGCAGTTCACTTCATTAGCAAACTGTAAGTTTCAATGTTTCCATAAAGGTGCAAAGTAGACTATAGGCAGATAAAGAAAGCACCCTGCTCCGTTCCATGTAATTTAGTATCTTAACCCCATCCTAAACCAAGTGAAAAGGAACTGAACAGTGGATTAAATTTCATGTGTAAGACTTTTTTATCCGGATATTACAAATAGCTTATGCAAGAGAGATTTGGATATCTAAGCAGGCATCAAGTAGAATGCCATTATCGTCCTACTCCTCCACCCATTTCCTTTATATTGTGTTATACCTTCCACTTTAAGTTAATTTATGTACCTTATTATCAGGCTTTAAAACTTAGTGCCCGAACACACAGAGGGAGTTGATTCCGGTTACCAACAACCTGAGTATAGGGGGTGGGGGTTGATTGCGTAGGCTGATAAGACAGTAGCTGATAGCAGTACTGAGAAGTGAATGCGCTTGTGGTACGGTGCCTCTCAAATTGGTCAACAGTGTACCTTGTCATTGTGCGTGTTTATACGTGTTCGGCATGCCGAAAGTAAAGTGTTCTAAAACGCAAACAAATATTGAAACATTTGGGAGGGACTATTATACACAAACAGGAGAAAGTATCGTTTTGCATGCTTGTAATGTGAGTTTAGATAATGAGAAGTTATTTTGTGGTCTTCCTATATCTGTAATTCGGTTTGTTTACTATCACGTGAACTAGCATATGGTAGCTAGGGCATACGCCGAGCAAAGTCTGTACGGTACGGTTGCTGTTAACATATTCGATCGGGCACTATGTTTTAAAGCCTGCTTATTATAAAAAGGTGCGACATTATGTACAATAAAATAAATATAGTCTGAAATGTGTAAACATTAAGAGTTCAGGTAATTGAAAGATGATTACGGCGATAATTCAATTTAAATTTGAATTTTACACATCACGGATCTCCTCGCCCGAAAAATTATGAAATCATATTACATCTTGGTTAAATTTTAGCAATACTAACAGAGAAATAATACAATAAACACAACATTGCTAATTGTATTGTTACATGAGGGCTATTGTTATATTGAGGGGTTGTAATTTACCACACATTAGAAAAACTGCATGCAGAAAACTGTAATCTACAGGATAATGAATGGAACGACAAAATAAAAACACACGCTAAGTTTGTTACACAACTTACTGACTTCCCTCCAATTGTAACTATAGCTACTTAATTACTATTCAGGCTGGTTTAACATCAGGGTCATGGCGCGGTTTGAGCCTAGCCATATGTCAGAAATTTCAAACTCGTAGTTGGAGGGAAGAGGGAAGATAAAGACAAGTAAATTCACGACATAGCTAAGGCAAAACCAAAACAGTTCCTCCTTATATGGTGTTTTAATTGCACATTATGTACACGTTAAAGTAACAACCTAATTCGCAGTATGTTTTTGCACACATAAGGGATGATTTTAGCCTCAGTGATCCTATTTTCCATCCTTCATGAAGATTTCTTTTCTTGGCGTTTCTAAGAAATGTAACAGATATCAGGCACCCAGAAAACAATATTGGTGGCTGGGAAGGATGCTGATCTGATACCAGCTACTATCCATAGGAATAAGCTACTGGTTTGCAGTAACAATTCAACCACCAAATATCGTTACAAAAGGGCGTTTCTAAAATAGCTTCATCGTTAAAGTGAGTTACTTTCAACGTTATTGAGATAGGAAATTGGCTGGGACATACTAAAAATATTGCTATATGCGGGATTATCGTATCGATCTTTTTTATACAGAGGTTTCACTGTACTACGTTTTGTATGGGAGCACATACCGTTACGGTCTATACTGATCCGTGTCAATAATATGGTCTATATGAATAATGTTTGTAATAAATAAATACTCACATTAGGGGAGATCGCCCCGGTACCGGTCAGGCCTCGTTACCAGTCAATAAGGTTTCCTCTAAAACGGCGAGAGATAGCAGAAGAAAACAGTTATGAAGTGGTAGGCAGGAACAAAAGGAACTTTATTCCTCGCATAGATTCCGTGTTTGTCTCGCCATTTTAGAGGAAACCTTGTTGACCTTTAACGAGGCCTGACCGGTGCATGGGCAATCTCCCCTACTATATTTTTATGAGGAAAAGGGAGGAGAAAGGAGAAAAAAATTACCCGACTTTTCTTTCTATTGCATAGATTACCGACCACCGAAAACAATGAATTGTCCCATTTTCTTTCCACTAACAGAAGTCAAACTTCTGGGATGGTAGAGGCCCGTGTGAGAGAACTTCAATGAAATCGTGTATACTTTGCAAGTTATCTTTTTTTCAGTTTTCTAAAAATAGATTTTGTGGACTTGCACCTTTTGTCATCTATCAAAATTTTATTACTAAAACGAATTCATTACAACATAGCAACATAACAACATAGCAAAAGATAAGATAGATTTCTCTTTCATAACTGTAACATTGTATGCCCAGAGAAATCTCTCAACATTAGCTAATGAGGCTAATAAAGAGAGGTTGAGCAAATGTCGTGTGAACAATTTTAATTCATTTACTGGATGAATCTCATCAACTGGCTTATTAGGGTTTTCGTCTGTTTAACTTTAACATTTTACAGTTGGGCAATGTTTGAACGTTTCCAAACGTTACGTTTCTCGGATAGAACCTATAATTTAAAGCACCAGAGTTGCATAATTCCTTTATGGCAACCAATGGTCATTGTACGATGAATGGTGCTCAGGTGGAATGGTATATGGCAGGGGAAAATGGAGCACCTCAAGAAAACCTGCCCGACCCCATTTTGTGCACCACTTCAGTGAATTTCAACTGAGGTTTCAAGACTTAAAAGCCATTAACAAGACTTCGATATTTACAGCATTTCATTTAAGAAAACCAGAGGTGTAGTGGAGGGAGAACGGGTGGGAGCGGTGTTCCCCCACTGGCTTTTTGGTAAATTTACATAATTATTTAAATAATTTTGAATATTTGGAAAAGTTTTTTAATAAAAAATATATTAACTATTCCCGGCAATAAACTTTTAAAAAATAAAAATATAGTACAGTACATTTAATGTGTAGCCTACTCAAACTTGTAACTAAAATAGATTTATCTTTTAAAATCGCATAGCATAAAACTTGTTATGTAATAGAATTAAATAAAAAGCAACCTTATTCAAAAGTATTTGTATTTATTATATAGGCTAGAATTTTTAGAGCTCTCACACTGGAAAATTTGCCACTACACCACTGCCGCAGCAAGACCCACATTTATACATCCATTGATGCAACAAATTCAGACTTCAGTTAGCAGTAGTATTTTGGTGTATAGGCTAGTCCAGTTGTTCTTTGCATACCCAGATGGCTTCCTTTTGTTAGGAGGGAAAGTTTGCCGACAGCTCAACCCTTGCTCTTTACTTTTACCGCATCAATCAGCTAGTTACCTCAGACAATCGAAATCTAAGAATATCCTGTGACGGCTGTGACAGCTTCTCGTCTACTCCGCATGGAGTGAAACGCAGGATGTAAGATCTAGTTACAGTAAACAATAACACGTGTGAATTGATTAAAGCGAGGGAATAACTGAGGTCAGTGATAACAATGAGAGAATACTGCAACGTTGCTTTTGTTTTGAAAGCAGAAACCACGACCGACTTGGGTCAGATAAATTAACATAAAGAAACACCGACTGATGCCCGGTTTCTATAAACTCGCGAAATACCTATGGGTAAATTATCCAATGGACAACTTAGTTCCAGAATCACCCACCAGAGCACTAATGGTATAATGAGGAAATAAAAAATAATATATACTACCATGCCGGGGATCGAACAGTGGACCTCTTGAACCGTAATCCAGCACGCTGACAATGAGCTACGGTGAACACTGAGAACACATCTTGAATAACGGAGATGTAATATTGTTTCAGCCTATGATTCCACTACTGCAAATCAAGACATGGTTTTGCAATATATATCATACTAATTAGTTCGGAAGAACATTATCTTCATATAAATACTACTACTGTCGAGATCTAATGCGTAAGAGGAAGGAAAAATTAGAAGTACGACTCTAGTTTGCAATGTTTGCACACTCAGTGCTACCAAATACCGGCAAATACAGTCATTAGCGACAATGTACGGTACATGAAAATTTCAATAAGAAATATGTATATAAATTCTGATAAGCCCATCCTATTACGGAGAAACAAAGTCAACATTACAGATCATCTCAGCACTTCTAAAACTGTATTTTACAGGTACTACAATCCGTGCAGGTCCGCCATATTTATCCTACGAGAGGTTAAATTTTATCCAGTCATCCATGAAAGGATAAATTAACCCAAAGATTTACCCTTGGAGAGATCTAACCCTGGTTTATAGAAAAAAAAATTCTCTCATTTTCATATTTACCTAGAGGACATTTATCTAGAAACTCGCCATAACTCTGTGTGATCGTTATCTTTGAATTATTTCTGATCGTAAGAGTTTTAATGTGTAAATTCTGTTCATGGGATAATTTACCCATAGGTAATTCGCGAGTTTATAGAAACCGGCCATTAATGGCTTATTCTTATGTAGCCGCCTGGGTATGCAATGAAAAATTCTACTGTAGTAAGACGTCATACAATCTATTCGCATTGGGTGGAAAGGGCTACAGTCTAGAACAGGCTTTGGCAGATGTACATGGTGTTAATAACACCGAAATATTTTACCTATGTATAGAAGGTTCATAGACAAGCAACTTTTACAAAAAAGATTTTTGCTCTATGACCTAAAATGTGTATTGAAGTCATTACAATTTGGTGCTCATAAATCAATAATGAAACAAAGTAGGGATAAAAGTTTCATTAATTAATTTCACCTCATGCCTTCTTAGTGATCAATAAAAACCTAATTCTTCATCATTCATCAACTATGTCATAATTTAGTGCATCCATAATCTACCAAACTTACAGGATAATCACATGACTGGCCGCCATTCCATCAGTTTTTTTTATTCATAACTCCAGTGTTAACAACGAAGTTCCTTTGTTTCGCATTTTTTCAAATGTTAGAAGTCAGTGGCGGCCATGCCCTGGGAGATTTTATCCTGTAACACGGAAAATTGAATCCAAAGAGCAAAAACCTCCTAACAAAAGTTTCTTGTCTATCTCCCCTCTATACACAGGTAAAATATTTCTTTATTATTCATTATAACCCTGTATGTAACAGTGATAGTGACAGAGAATCTATTTTTGGCAATGATGATGGCAGTGATGCTGAGGTGGATGTGACAGAGGAATGTATACATTTATCATCAGACAATTGATAGAATCGCTCTGGGGTCAAAAAAAGCTGCAGAGCTGACACCATGCGAGGGACAATGACTGGTTTGAGAGCGGAATGTTCTTGTTTCATCAAAATAAAAGTGAACTCCGCTTAATGTAATCGCGTATAATGTTATGAATCGGGTAATGTTATTTTTATGAAGTCCCGCACGGATTAATACTGCTACATTGAAAAAATGCTGTTTATTGTGATAAAATATTCGGTTTATGTTATCACATTTTCCTTTTTACGACTTTCTTGCAACTACTGTACGTTTTCATTAAAATTTTCGTTGTTAAGGTTTTCGTTACTAACTGAACTGCATTGTGTTATATTGGTAGTGTTCCCTGTTTACACGATGACTAGTTTGAGGGGGTGGCATTCCATAATTTTCTCTTTTCGGAATAAAAATGTTTCACCCCTCAGTTAAGCTGAACATTTTGATTTATCAAGATAACAGTGTTGACATGCGGTGATGGCTAGTGTAAAACGAAAATACTTGAACAGACAGGCCTTAGATGTTTTGCTAAGCGGTGTTCACCACAGATCAGTAGACTATCAAAAACACATGTAACTCGTAAGTAAGTATGTAGTATTGGTTAATGGTAATTAAAAACTTTGTAATTGGTCGATAAGTAGTTGCTTGCAGTCTATTATTGAATTCAATGATTCACTGTTACATATCTTATGACTAAATAGTTTTTAATTCTGTTTTTTATAGTGTATTATCTTGTGGCTTAGTTCTAAAAGGGGCAATGTCAATTTCTTGCAAAAATAATATCTATGCATTATTGAGCTCGCCTAGTCTTTATTCTTTCGTATAATAAAAGTGCCAATGTATGAAGCTCTTAATAGACATAATACAGAAACCTTAGAGGCCAATATCGGAAGTTCTCAGCAAAAAAATGTTACTTTTATAAAGGCTTCAAAGTCAGTTATCTCAAAAGCATGTTTTATGACATTGGCCCTTTTAGAACCAAGCCACAGAATGAAAGAATAACCTTCAATTAATTCTTTCGGCTCCTGTTATCAATAACTTAATATTATCAGATTATCTGCGTCCCGAAGTGATTACAATAGGCGGCGTACACTGTATGTTCAATATGCCGGATATCGGAATAATTATTAAGTGTTTATCTACCGTCAAGAAGCGAGCTGCAATACTCGCATATAAATGACAACTTGAAGAATATTACAGATTGTTGTTGGAGTCTGTTAGCTTGACTATTCTGCAAAAGAGAGCTTGAAGACGAACGGGTTTGGAAATTTGGCTTAATAATACTAACGACTCCAATGTGGCGAGCGGGACACACGGAATACTATGTACGTATGCATCGATTGCGGGGGAGCGGAAGGCAAGCGTGTGACGTCATGGCAGAACCGATCGAATTCCCATCTTACAGGACTTAGCGACACGTTTTTAGTCAATATCCACGAGACACCAGAGTAGCCTACATTTGAGGAGGTCAGCGCAACGGTGGTCTAACTACTCCGTCATGGAAAATTAGAAAGCGGCGCTGTTTGCAAGACGTAGGGTGTATTATTGTATCGATTACGTCTGGTGTAGGTAGTTTTGAATTCCTCTTGTGGGTGTAAGTCCATTCAAACCTTTGAAAACTAGAGGCTATTACTGATGAACCTTTCATTTCATGACAATCTGATTTCTGTAACCGAGGCAGGTGAATAATCATTAGAAATTATAAATAAAACTAAGTACGTTCCTTTTAAAATAATATTTGCTTACATGGATCATTCTCAAACAAATTGCCGCAGGACAGGATCTCCAGATTGAACATTCAACTTCGGTTATTCTGAACGACTGGTTTTCCATGGCATCACACCACTATTGTAGTTTAGGAAACCGCATACGAATCATGAGTTATCTCCTTTTGTGATTGTATACGAATCTCTGAAGTTGGTGGAACGTATTGAATTTATGAGTGCTACTATTGTTTATGTGGGGGTACGCCGTAGCGTAGTGGTTGAGGCGCTGCGCTACAAACCGGAAGGTCGCGGGTTCGATTCCCGATGAGGTCGTTGAGATTTCTCAATTGGCCTAATCCTTCTGGTGGCATTATGGCCCTGGGGTCGACTCAGCCTCTAACAGAAATGAGTAATAGGAGCAATCCTGGGGGTAAAGGCGGCCGGTGCGTAAGGCTGACAACCTTACCACCTACATGTGCCGAATGTCCAAAATCTGGGAGCCTCAACCTTCTGGAACCCTCTGGGCCTCCATGGCCTCTATAGGGATCACTTTACTTTACTTTACTTTTACTATTGTTTATGTCCTATTTCAACATGTTTTCAGGTTTTTAAAAATAGAAATGGACTGAGCTGTTATAAGGTAGCAATAACTTTGTCTTGAAATGCTGGAAACGAATGAAAACAGTTTACAAAAGACGTGACGCTGCAATTTATCTAAGGAGTGTTGCCCAAAACAATATTCCTCAATCTTATTTTCACTTTTCTTGCTGTCCTCCATCCTCGATGTCTGGTCGGAAATAGGTCGTAGGGGGAAAAGATGACGCAATATTTCATCCCCTCTATACCACCTTCCTCCCCACCCCTTAATTCATTTTTGGGGAGCACTAGGCCGGGTAACACTCCTTATAACGGTTTCCTGTGACAAAGATTCAAACGAAGTTCATGGCTCGGATTCTTTTTTTTTTTTTTATTCTGCAACATTTGGATGTTGAGCTAACATTCACCATGTCAAGAAGTCAAAAAGTGGGATGCAGAATATGGTTTTTTGGGCGGGGGGGCCACCACCCACGGAGATCCACGACCATAGGCCATACTCCGCTCCCAACAACTGTTCGGCGCTTAGTGTTCTGCTGCTCGGGTCATTCTAGCGTGTACATAGCAAGTGGGAAATGTGTGTATATTGAGCTGGCTGTTTGATTCAGCACTGGCAGAACTGTGTAACTTTGTCTGTGTCGTTTATGTGTCTTGCGGGGGTGTGTCTCTGATCCGGCATTCGCCTAAAGGGTGAGGGAAACCCCGTAAAAACCTCACCCGGACCAGCGGCTGCGAGAATTCTCACAGCATCCCGGCACTTGGGCTGAGGGCTCAAGTGCTCGGTTCGATCACAGGTGTCTGAGCTATTCCCCAGGATACGTCTCCCAGTCACACTCCTTACTTTGTCCCACTTTTTTGACACAGACATGAACGTTACATTCCACGATGTATGCATAGAAATTTAGGGTGGCGCAAATGGGTTAGCGATGAAATCTGGAAAAAAAATCTTGATATCTCAACTAGAAGTGTCTTTATCAGGCCTGTGACAGACCAACATGTAAAATTCCAATATTGTTGACACATTTTTTCTCCTCTGCCAAGTAGAAATAAAAATCAGTTTAACAGTGGTCTCACCAAAAAAAACAGCATTGGAGGACACATAAAATGATAATCTCTCTCAAACATCTGAACAGTAGACTACGCAACACCCACTACTAGCATGATTTTTTTTTTCAAATTGTGTGAAGAACCACAAGTGTAGAACTTTAACTTGCTTTTTTCTCTTAACGTTTAAAAAAAGGTGGCTTAGGCCACTGTTGTGCCGACCCCCTCATTTGGATTTGTCATTATTCGTGACTGTTTGCTTATGCATATTAGTTACCTAAATCATTTAATTTTACTGCAGGTCACACGGAGCTGCTTGTGAGTTCATGCAATAAACCTCTTTAGACCTTCGTTATAATCAATTTTTCATGTAACTGAAATGGTTTAGCGGCAAACGAGGGACAGAGGTTATTTCGTTCTTTATTTTGCATTTTCTTTTGGACGAGACGTCTACAGCTGTTATAACTGGGACGACTAATTGGGAAAGACTAGGATTAGTAATAAACGAGGGCAAGTCAATAAATACCCATACTTTTTGTTTAATGTTTTGCGGGTTGACAGTGCCGCTTTGTGCTCACGCACGTCGACATGTTGTTCATTTGTCTCTGCTCGGGGAATGTTTGACCGTTAAGACTCCACTGCGCGCTGCGCTGTTGCACCTTAAACATGACTCCACCGCTCAGCGTTTGCACCAAAGAAGAACAGCGTGTAGTGATCCGTTTTTTTGTTATCTGTAGGTGTGCCAGAAGCCAAAATCCATCGAAAACTTTCCTCACGATATGGGGCAATGTTTTACCACGGCGAAACGTGTACGAATGGATTGAAAAGTTCAAAAATGGTCGGGCAAGTGTGAAGTGTGAAGGATGAGGAAAGAACAAAACGCTCATCCACATCCACTAGTGACACCAACATTGAGCAAGTATCATGATTCAGGCAAACCGAAGAGTGACTGTCGATGAAGATCAAGGACTGAAATAAGCGGTCCATACGTAGCTTGTTACTCAGCTGAAAAACTTTTTTTCTGAGGGAATCAGGAAGCTTGTGCAACGATGGATTAAATGCATTGAGAAGCAAGGGGACTATATTAAAAAATGAGCCAATTTAAAGTTTTGTATTATTGCTGCAATAAATTTAAAAAAAGTATGGGTACTTATTGACTTCCCCTCGTAGCTGGTGACTGGTATTAGAACACATGAATGTCACTACCAAGATAATGTATATGGAAGAAGCGTGCAGGACCCCTTTAAACCCTGTATCAGAAGGTGCGAAAAGGGGGAGGATTCCAGATGGAAAGAGTACGTTTCCACCTTATTCTGGTTTGAATCATAAAGTAAGGTATACTTACTTTAAGAAACAATAAAATTAGTGCATTACGTTTTCTAGAGAATGATTGCAGATAATTTAAATTATAATAGTACTTTAATAATAACTAATACGTTTGTGACATGTGAAAATTATTACATAAATATCAAGCTATAAAACCTGACAAGTGAAATCAATAGAATGTTAGGTTAAAATCTGTTTTACTAGCCTATTCAAGTTTTATTTTTTTTTATTATTATTTTTTATTTTTTTACAAGGAGTACTTAAAATTTTACATTTTAAAACGTATACAAACCGAACTAAAACTTCACACTATAACAATAGGCCCGTCTAATAACATAGTCCTTAAGGATGAGTGATAACAAGGAAGTTTAGAAGCACTGTAGTTTTAAAATATAACTTCCTTCTTTTCTTATGGTCTGAACATTCTAAGAAGAAACCTGAAGTAAACAAAAGCAGTGTATGTCTCACTCTTAGGTCATACGAGTAATGTGCTACAGTAAGGGCCTTTCTACATGGACGGAATAAACGCGACCGATTGTCAGCGACCGAAACGCGTATCCACTGGGCCAATGGGTAGGTAATGTTATAAACTACACGGACGGAATGACCGCGCCTTCAGACGCGAAAAAACTAGAGGACAAGCCAAATCTCGGTCGCCGAATTTCAGCGACCGAAACGCGTGATGCATGTTACACGGGCAGAATGGTGACCGAAAAAACGCAAGCTGGAATTTTTTCGAGGGCAATAGTCCGTAACTTGCTTGGTAACTTCAATTACAATGACCACAGCATGCACACACTACTACAACAACGTAAAAATGTAAACTTTGGATGTCATGGTTATGTTTTGGCAGATGACAGGCATTGCACATAACACATAGGCCTAGCTGTTAAGTTCATAAACATGGACAGTTATTTCTTTTCGGATATATAGAATTAATTTAGGAGGCCTATATGAGCACGTTTTAAAATATAATATTAATAATCATTGTACAAATTAATATGAACTTAGAGAAACTTTACTTATTTTCAATAATAATGCTTGAGCTTCGGCAGGGCAATGCACACGGTTTAACTGTCCGGCATAGTAAATGGATTTGCTTGCACAAATTCCAACTGATAGCTGAATCATGGCAGCTGCAGGCATACATATGATTGTAAGAACTACAGTACATTCCTGACACAATCTGACAATCGCAGTGGGACAATAAATTGTCTAATTTCGTAAAATTCTTTAATTTTTTACGCCGAAACAGCTTGCCAGTATCCGTCTTGTTGCATAATTCTGTCAGTTTTGAAATCCATACTTTTCTTGTGGCGCTTCCTCAAGTCAGATATTTTTAAGTTCCGGTTAACTTTCCCTTGTGTATGACTGTTAATCTGTCAATGAGTTTGTCCCTCATGAAAGCCATAGTTGCGAAGGTAACAGAAATAATCAATTCTGCTAGTACAGAAAAACAAATGCTCTAGCCAAACATATAGCCCCTATGCCGGCTCTAATAAAGGCAGTTCAGCAAACCAAGGACTGCAACAAAATTAATACCGAGCGATACAGAAGAAACCTCCACGATCCCTGAGAAGCTGCAAGCATTGTTATTGAAAAAAGTAAAGTTGTTCCAAGTTCATATTAATTTGTGTTTAGTTGTTAATATTTTTAAAAACGTGCTCATATATGCCTCCTAAATTAATTCTATATATCCGAAAAGAAGTAACTGTCCATGTTTATGAACTTAACAGCTAGGCCTGTGTGTTTTGTGCAGTACCTATCATCTGTCAAAATATAACCATGACATCCCAAGTTGACATTTTTACCGTGCATTTCTGTAGAGTCTTACAGAACACAAGTCGGCTGCTTGACTACTGGATTATGTTTGGTTGTTCTTCTGCCCAAATCCTACAATTGTGCCTATTCACGTGACCACATGTTTGTAATGTTGCTTCATCACTGAACAGCACATTGTTCATCGGGTTTCCATTCTCAGCAAGTCAAAACACACAGCGCGTCGAGCTGCAAAATTCTTAGGCTCGAGCTTGTGCAGTACCTGGATGTGATATGGGCGTTTCTTCAAGGTGTAGGGTAAAGTATGTCATACAGTGCTTTGTGAAACATCAAGCTCCCTGCTCAGTCTCCTCGTAGAAGCGCTAGGACCGTGTGATGGCATCCTGTATGGCAGCGTTTCTCAACCTATGGCCCGTAAATTGAAACTGCATCATCAGAAACTAAATCGAAAGCAAACTATCGATGATTTATTTCAACTTACAATGTCACACTTGCTTGCCCTCTCCCTAGAAAATATCATATGGGCGCCCTTGATCGTTTTGAAACTAACTTCTATTGAATTATAAATGTACATACATCTGAAACATTGTCATACTCTTACCTTTGAGTTGCCTAATGCCAAGGCAATGTATGAATAAAACAATGTATAAGTTATAGTACGAACATTCTGTAAAAGTAAAGTGTTCCCTATTACAGGCCATGGAGGCCCAGAGGGTTCCAGGAGGTTGAGGCTCCCAGATTTTTAGACATCGGCACATGAAGGTGTTACGGTTGTCAGCCTTACGCACCGGCCGCCTTTACCCCCAGGATTGCTCCTGGTACTCATTTCTGTTGGAGGCTGAGTCGACCCCAGGGCCATAGACGAACATTCTGTATTGTACATTATTTCCAAATGACAGTAAAGGCAACAATGTAAATTACCATGCAAGATTTTAAAAAGTTACAATATATTTCAAAATACAGTTTATGCTATATAATAATGTAGTATTTTTCCAGTCTTGTAGTTACTTGCATCTTCCGACATTCATTCTTCCTTTTTATTTAAAATCAACTGGATTTGAGCCTTGGAAAATACGCCACTGAGCACATTTTGGACTTCTTCAGATACAGTAACTGCAACTGTTACATTCATCAACCAACCTTTTGTTTATCTGTTCCTGTTCTAATTTATGCAATTCAATACAATATACAGGCGCGTTGGTCGGGACTGCAGCTCCGTCACGAATCAGGTTCGCCCACCACGCGGAAACCAGTCCGACCCACCTCCTTTTCTATACGCCTTGGGTTGGGACGACCCTAAGCACTTCAGCCTTGCGACCCATTGTGCCGACCTCCGGAATGTAATGATGTGCAAGCCCAACGGTCCCTTGACAACAGACCCCACCGCGAGCCCCCACGGAACTCCCCTACATCCAACAGATACCTCTACCATGCCACGTGTCCCGCTGCCTCGGTACCTCTTATAGAGCCCCCAGGTTGGCAGCACACCAGCCAGCAACTTCAGGACCACAAGCCACGGGGAGGGCGGGAGAGGCCCACAGCAGGTGATGGGGCGAGGGTGTACCGGAATCGGGGAAAGTAAACGTGATGATTATGAGGGGGAGTTTGAGTGGAGAGTGTTGGTGGAATGAGAGGGGGAAACGTGAGGATCCCCGAGAAAAACCCCCAAAGGTCACGGCTTCATCCACCACGAATGACACGCCCGCCAGGCACGGGGATTGAACCCGGGACCACTAGCATGCCAGGCCCACGCTGCCAGGCCCACGCGCTAAGCATGAGCCACCGTGACGGCTAACGCCCTTGGACTTTTTCATGTGGGGGTTCATTAAATCTAAGGTGTATCAAACACGGATCAACACCCTACAGCAATTACGACAGCTAATAACTGCAGCAGCAAACGAGATTACGCCCGCTAAGCCAAACAACGTGTTCCGGTCTACGGAAGAAAGATGGAGTCTCTGCCTAGACTTAGAGGACTCTCAATAGGCCTACAATAGAACCCTACATTACAGCTACAAATTCTAATAATCCCCATAAGTAGTTTGAGAAACGCTAGTAACAATTCTTACAAAATATTAAGTTACCAAGTACTTGATCAAATGAATGAAAGGTCGAACGAGGTAGTTCAAAGTAAACACTCTCTTGACACCTACCGAAACCAATGGTTTTCTTAAGGAGCACATACCTAAATACTAACATTTTAATATTGGCATTAACTAATACAAGAGAATAACACTATGAAATATCTTGGTATCACATTCGACAAAAGGTTTAAGTTCAATAAACACATTGAGCAAATTACTGAGAAAGCCACAAAACTCATACTCGCCTTATCAAGATCTGCTAAAATAAACTGGGGTCTAGGTCCAAAGGTGCTGCACATAATCTACAAAGGTGCAATATTATCACTAATGTCATATGGCATCACTGTTTGGATAGACGCCCTCAACATTAAGCAAAACACAAGGAGATTACGTCGGGTGCAAAGGTTAATCAACATTAAAATGACAAAGGCTTACAGAACAACTTCTTATGAAGCCCTGAATGTAATAGCTGGAACTCTACCCATCGAAATTGAACTGTCAGAGATTGCGAAATATCAAAACATCATCAGAAGAAGTATAACGCACAAGGGAGAAAAAATTCACACCGCGCCAAATTACAGGGAATGGCAACATCCGGCAGACTTAATGAAGATACAAGAGAAGAACGATAACGAAAAATATAAACTAAATATTTATACAGATGGCAGCAAGTGTGAAAAATGAGAGGGATCAGGAGTAGTAATTTACATTGACAACCACCCAGTCCATCACCTCAGATACAAACTGTACACCAAGTGTTCCAACAAACAAGCCGAGCAGTTGGCAATTCTGAAAGCTCTAGAAAAAGTTGAAGAGATTAACCATCAATTTGAAACAGATAAAACCGCAGCAATACATACCGACAGTAACAGAACTATGGACTTGCTAAGAAACAACAACAGCTACAATGACCTAATCAGACAGATAAAAGGAAAATTACACACACTAACACAACAAAACTGGCAGATACACTTCACGTGGGTTAAGGTCCATGTTGGAAATCAAGGGAACGAGCTTGCTGACCGCCTGGCCAAAGAGGCAGCAACCAGTACCATTCTGGAGGAAACATTTAGCCTTATACCGACGAGTGCAGTGAAGAGCGACCTGAGGGAAGAAAGCATACAACAGTGGGAGAATGAGTGGCGAACTACCACCAAAGGAGAACTAACCAGGACATTCTTTCCAACTATTAAAGCAAGACTGAAGACGAAATTGACGCTAACTCACAATATAACAGCAGTGATCACAGGACACGGAAAATTCGGTGCATACCTGGAAAGATTTAAAATCAAAGACAACCCAATGTGCGTGTGTACAAGTATTCAAACAGTGCATCACATACTGTGGGAATGCGACTTACTGAGTGAAGAAAGGCAAGAACTACGCAATTATGTACTGAAAATGGGTGGACGCTGGCCGTTAAATAATAATGAACTCATGGACAAATATTGTAAAAGATTTCAACATTTTGTAAACAAAATCGACTTTGACAAACTTCAGACGTAATCAAATTGGGACTGTATGTTAGGAATATTAACTTGTAAATATGTGTATATAGCTCTGCATGTTAGGATTAATAACTCGTAATATGCGTATATAGTTACAATGGCACTGTATGTTAGGAATATCAACTTGTAATATGTGTATATAGATACATCTAAGGAGGAGTAAGACCGCATGTAATATTACTAATGTAATGGTGCATGCAGGAATAAAAATGATAAAAAAAGCGAGCCACTAATAGCAATATCTCATTAATCAATGTTTTAAATCCAGGCAAGTGAAACCTACCCTTAAAATCTATATTGAAAGATTTAAATAAAAGCCATGACATAATCAAGATGTCCCCAAAATAAACAAATTATAATTCGGATAACACACCATCAAAATTTTTCCTACATTAAAATCCCTTTATGCGTCCAATCCTCTCACGCAGCGGGCCCGGGTTCGATTCCTGGTCGGGACAAGTTACCTAGGTGAGGATTTTTCCGGGGTTTTCCCTCACCTATGAGACAAATGTCAGGTAACTTTAGGCACTTGTGGTCCCCGGATATCATCTGGCTGTCATTATTATCTTCATCCTCATCCTCGCCTTGTTCTGAGTGAGTGTGTGTGCGAATGGTGTGTATCGTCCTATGTGTTCGTGTTGTCTCGGAGGTGGCCCCGGCATTGGGCTGATCACTCATCCGGGGAGGCCCTCCATGTCCTTGTCTGGTCAAAAAGTATGTGTGTGATCCAAAGGTAATCCCTCTCCCGACAGGTCGCGGCCCTGTAAGGCCCGGGCGGCTGGCTTGGGTCACTTAAATCCTAAAAGGGAGAGGTAAAACTACGAAAAAGAAAGAAAGAAGAAAGAAAGAAAATCCCTTTATTATATATGGGTACCTTAGGGGGAAGGTATTTGTAAAAAACCGGAGGAAATAAAATTGCAATATAATTCTTCCAAAAAAATCACCATGTCCAGGATACTAAAATCACACATATAGGAACAGTTAACTCTTGTTTATTGTATCTTTTATAACCGACTGGGTTAATCAAGTAACTCAATGGTTGAGTTTAAGCAATCCTAACAAATTAAGAAATGTAACTACAGTAGGCCTATACCGGCACACCAGGGAGAAACATCCGACAGAGTGCGAAGTCACATACAATTCTACGTGTGCATGAAACAACAGTCCGCAACCGTGCGTGACTACCTTTCACCCTGGTGGCCCGGGTTCGATTCCCGGCCGGTCAGGACAGGGTGTTGTGTCCTTTCATTCCCATCCCGTGAGACGCAATGGCAAATCTCCGCGGTATCTCCCTTGCCTGAATCACCTCTGACGAGTGCCTTGGTCATCACACCACGATTCGTCCCGAGTCTGAACCTGCCTTCGGACAGAACACATATCATCATCATCACCATGAAACAGCAGCTTATGTTTAAGTTGTACTAGTTTAGGTGTTTATACGGTTATAATTGCTTGTTGATCATCAAATTCTAATTATTTCTTATGAGGTTAGATTGGCTTTAATTTTCTTTCTTTCTTCCTTTATCGTAGTTTAACCTCTCCCTTTTAGGATCTAAGCGACCCAAGCCAGCCGCCCGGGCCTTACAGGGCCGCGACCTGTCGGGAGAGGGATTATCTTTGGATCACACACATACCTTTTTGACCAGAAAAGGACATGGAGGGCCTCCCCGGATGAGTGGTCAGCCCAATGCCGGGGGCACCTCCGAGACAACACGAACACATAGGACGAGACACACCATTCACACACACACTCACCCAGAACAAGGCGAGGATGGTGACGAAGATGATAATGACGGCCAGATGATATCCGGGACCACAAGGGCATAAAGTTACCTGACATTTGTCTCGCAGGTGAGGGAAAACCCCGGAAAAAACCTCACCTAGGTAACTTGTCCCAACCAGGAATTGAACCCGGGCCCGCTGCGTGAGAGGAGTGAACGCATCCCCTGAGCCACAGCGGTGGAGTAGCCTTAGTTTTAATTAATGGTGATATATGATGATGTAGAAATTGATAAGACTCGTATATGTAGATCGCATTATACACGTTTCGACACACACAGATTTCGTACAGGATTGTGTGTGTCGAAACGTCAGGAATCACCTGGACGCTGTTTACGGCCAGCATTGGATAGGACGGTGCGATCCGGTTCCCTGGCAGCCGCGTTCTCCTGATTTAACCTGCTTGAATTTTTTCTTTTGGATTCATATTAAAAGCCTTTCGAGCACCTCTTGTAAACTGTTAATAATTTTTTTTTTCTTTACTTGTCTTTTCAGATTCCTATGATTCATACTCCTTTAGAAGCTAGCGCTTTATTGTGTCATTACCGCATACACATTCCTATATGAAATATGCATATTTAGGTCCCCTCTATCTACCTTTACATTTTTTGCATATAGTTTAGGACCACCCGGTATAATTGAAACTCGCACTGGAAACCTGATGAAATAACAGAATAAAAACTATGTGGGTAACTGAGAGAGAGAGAGAGAGAGAGAGAGAGAGAGAGAGAGAGAGAGAGAGAGAGAGAGAGAGAGAGAGAGAGAGAGAAAGAAAGAGAGAGAAAGAAAGAAAGAGAAAGAGAAAGAGTGAGAGAGAGAATGGTATTTAATATCAAGATAGAATAAGGCCCACATGATGAGGGATTAGTCATGTATAATATAATACTATTTGCACTTACAAACACACTCGACTTAAAATTCACGAAAGTTATGCTAAGATATTAAATGCAGAAATTACTCAGTCAAGGGAATGGCCCAAAAAATTATGCACACAAGAAAAATTAAATCCTGAAGCTACTATGTAACAGCAACACGGAACAGCCCTCTTAATCCAGGCATATAGCGAAAACTACTTGAATGCAATAAACACGGTAGCTACATATACAGAAACACGATGGCTTTACTATAGCTCATATCTGATTTCTACACGAGGTATTCCAAGCGGTTAAGCGGGCCGTAGCTTGCATACACTACCGATTGGCCATTGACGCACAGGTTGGGCAACTTGCTTTATTCACGCGCCAATACTACCGGACTGTTGCTGGCCATGTGATATGTGGCCCATTTTCCCCGCCCAAACTACGGTAAGGGGCAGATAGGTTAGGAATATTGATGTTAGTGTTAGTGGCATGCAGAGCTAGGTTGGTGGCAGTTAGGTTAGGAACAGTGATATTAGTGTTGATCACAATAAAGTTTACAGCGCTATTTCTGAATTACGTGACCCAATGACTCCCCTCTCTCAGATGAGCAGATGATTCTCGGGAATACGCATCACTTCATAGCGCCATTTTAGGTTAATTTTGTGTGAACTTCTAGAAGCGATTTTACTTATATGTAGAATATGTCTACAGGATAAAGGTGCTTACATAGTCTAATAAACTATGGATTCTACAGATTTTGAAGAACAAGATAACGTGAAATTTGGTTTTCGTAAAGTAAATGTTTAAAAAAGATGCAGATATGAGCTGTATAAACCACAACAAACTTAAAGACAAGGGTAGACTTTCAGTCATATTTTATGGAAGATTATAGTATATACCACAGTGGGAAATTTGTTGAGGGCGTGGATGGAACTTATACACAGACGTCTCACACATCTACATGTTAGCGAGAAATTGTAGGTTTTCAGTGAACCTATCTTTCAATGGTATTTTCCTCTGTCACGTACAACTAGAAAATTAGCAAGCGATCTAGTACATATAGTGGATTCATGTGGATTAATGTGGATTTAAAGTTGGTTCAATGTAGGTTCCTGTGGATTACTGTGGATTCAATTTGACAAATTTACATGAACAATCAGATTCTGTTGGACGCTAATGGTTTTGAACCCTCACAGAGGTCAATAGATCAATAGGTCAGAGGAAGAGAACTTAATGCAAAGGAACAATCTCAAGAATGATGCATCTAAAATATTTAAAGCCCGCCGTATATACCTCCAGGTTAATCCTACAGAACATTAGATTATGTGCAATCATAGGCGTAACCAGGCCGACCATATGGGGGGGTTATAACATCCGCGGGGTCTGGGGGGTATGGAATACCCCCCAGGAAGAGGGGGGTCCGGGGGCCCTCCCCCGGAAAATTTAAAAAATTAAGATGCAAAATAACGAGTTTTAAGCTTCTGGGGGTCCTCACCCGGAAAATGTTAAAAATTAAGACGCAAAATAACGAGTTTTAAGCTTCCCACGCTTTATACTTGTATTAAGTAATTTATGGGCAGACTTAAAAAAAAAATTCTACAATTTTCCTGTTTTTAATCAATGGGGGGGTTCAAACCCCCAACCCCCCCCCCTCGGTACGCCTATTTGTGCAATAAAATAGATTGACGGCGCTGATATGAAAATGCCAACCCACCCAGATACTCAATCTCCAAAATTAATTTGGACTTGTCAATATCTTCCAAAACAGTAAATTCTTACAAAATTAGTAATAAAATGTAAACCAGAATAATTAATATACCTCGGGTCAAGTTCACAAATTTAATTTAATTAAATTAATTAAATTTTATGGCAAATTAACTATCCCAATCAAAATAGAATAATTCAATGGATATTAATGAAAATATTTCATTATAAGAACAGGCCTAATTCCTATATCAAAGTGACGTCACTTGCTTTGCATAGACAAAAACTCATAACATCGATCATTTAAAGACAGCAGATATTGAACGGACGCAAGATTATGAACAAAGAGGCATATAAACGGAACGTCTGTGTTCCGTGACAGATGACTCAGTTCCCGAAATAGACAAACGATAAATACGCACAAAGAACTCTGTAAGTAATGTGAAATGCTGCTGGAATATTATATCACAGATAGGTGTGACTGGATATCTAGCAGTCAGTCGGCACATTCCACCCAGAGCACTACACGATAAGACAGACAAAACGTGACTCAACGTGACTGAATCGGCATCGGCAACTCTACTCGAACCCTTGAGACGGGCAACAGGCAGCGCTGAAATACCCGAATGCCGAATGTTTCCGAAGTTCAAACAACCAGAATTGCAGCACATGGCTGCAACTGAAATTTTGACCTTAAAGTTAACATTGAACTGTAGTTTGAAACTTAACACTGAACTATGGTTTGAAACTTAACATTGAACTATGGTTTAAAATTTAACATTGAACTATGGTTTGAAACTTAACACGGAAATTTGGTTTGAAACTTAACAATGAATTATGGTTTGAAACTCAACACTGACCTATGATTTGAAGCTCAACACTTAGGGTGGCGTGCACCATCCAGGAGTAAATCTTACTAAAGTAGTAAATTTAAGACGGAGACCTGGAGTATACAAGAACCAGTACATCTGTCTCACTCTTTAAGTCATACTAGTAATGTGCTAGAGTGAGACAGACAAACCGGTTTTTGTTGCGTCATGTTCCCGTCTTAGATTTACTACTTTA
The DNA here is from genome assembly GCA_964059195.1 of Ectobius pallidus. Lineage (NCBI taxonomy): Eukaryota > Metazoa > Arthropoda > Insecta > Blattodea > Ectobiidae > Ectobius > Ectobius pallidus. Next base: position 8,871,388 of record CAXKWD010000013.1, read on the forward strand.
GTGCTTCTCTTTTAGTAACTTACTCTTTTAGTTGGTGTTGGAGAGCTCAATTGATAGTTACTTCTTTAGTTGTAACTAAAGTAGTAAACGATTTTTACTAAAGAAGTAGTCGAATTCTGCGCAGAACAGAGCAGAAACATTAGTGCCGCGCAGCAGAACACGTGCATTTCAATTGCCGGTATTATTCAAGTGCCAGATAATGAAAAGGAAAGGTTCGCTGAAACAATGAATATGAATTTGGGTTGTTCCAAATATTACCAATGACAATCTTCATGTTTTAAAATAGGTCTAATAGTAATGTTTTATTCATTACTAATTTTAATTCCTTCAATTGAATATTTTCAGTTTAGTAGCCTACGTTAGGGTACTGTGATTACAATTTTTGTGCAAACTATTTCTGTATTATAATGCAAACAATTGGAATTTCCAGTTGATTTTCATCATTGATTCACTGTCAATATTATAATTATTTCTCTCATAATAATAATAAATTTCTAAAATATATTAAAATATTCTTCCCCAAAAACGATAAATCAATTATTCTACAGTTGTTTATCATAAATCTCACTATAATGAATTATTAATACTTATTGACTGTTTAACAATATTAATAAGAAGTATTACACAAAATCATGAAAAAGGGGGGATAAAAAGGATAACAAAACTATTAAGGGGCATTATGTTTCTGTCCTTTTTCAAATGCACAGAACATTTACTTAAAAAATATTACCTTATAAAAATAATAATATTACAACTGAGAAATGTAATATTTAAACAAAAAATGGCGGTACAATATTTCGGAAGCTATGAACTCCAATAATAATTATGTAGATGGTTGTGTGTTTAAAAATAATTTCAGTGACTACTTCTCTAGATCCTGTGCAGCTTCAACCTCCGGGCCTCTCCTTAAAATTTTCTTTCGGCATTCATGTTGGCATTTTTTTTTTCTATATAGTTTATAATGCTTCTCACTTTCCTGTCCACAGGGTTAATTAAATAGTTAGCAGCATACTATAGACCTGCAGCATCTGTTATAGTTTATTCCCAAACATGAAAGTCTCGTCTCACTCCACCATTCGAGACTTGGGGAGTCTTTAAGGAATGGTTTTACAATGTGTCCCCTTCTCAATGTACGCTAATCCCAGAGTCAGTCAAATTTTCTTCCGATGTGGCCTGTTTGGACATTTTTACACCTGGGTTAGAAAAAAGGACATATTATTCATTAACACTGCGGGTGCAACTATTGAACTTTTAGCTCTTATAATTATTATTATAATCTGGCATTCGCAATGTTGTGCTTTAAGTTAAGCTATAGAAGTGTAATGTAATAAAATTAATTTACAATAATTACATTAAATCGTTTAACAATGAGAATCACCTATTGTTCAGTAACTCTATGGTTAAGTAGCAGGGGGAAGTGTTTTCTTGGTAGCTCCAAGAACGGAGGCTTTCATTTATTGGAATGTACTATACCTCGCCGATATCTGTATCCATATGATTTTCTGACCCAAAGTTAGGGAGAACTGCAACATCTAAAGGCCGATCCAGCTAGGAAGATATTTAAGAGCACATGAGCTCCTTGTACCGTGCAATGCAAACGTCCCTTCCACTCACTCTTCCCCTCACCTTTGGTGGACGTCTTCCCAGCTGGTTCGCTCTCCGCAATGATATTTCCACATTTGACTGGCTGAAATCACATGGATGTAGTGAGAATCTGACATCGTTTCTTCCAAACGCCAAAATTTCATGTAAGGATTTATGAGCTTAATTATTTACGTTATTAAATGCCCTACTAGGTATGGTTCGCTTAATATTTATTAAATCACCTGCCACAACTCTCATTTTTGGTATACAACCTTCTTCATCTCAATATCTTATCCTCAGTTTAACTATGTAATCCATTTAATGTGATATGTAACTCATAACTCACGCAAATGCCACAGAACACACTTACTCCACAACTTTACTCCACCCCCTGAGTAGGAGTAAATATTGGCCTTATTTACTCCACAACTTACTACGTTAGTAACGTACTCCGTGTTGGTGCTCTCCACCACTTGTGGAGTAAGTTCATTTACTCTGGGAGTAAATAAAATTTTTACTTCTTTAGTACATTCCTCTATGTTGAAAGCCGCCGAGTTTAGTTTACTCCTGGTTGGTGCACGCCGTCCTTACTAAAAGAGTACGGTTACTAAAAGAGTAGCTTACTAAAGTAGTTAGAACTAAAGAAGTAAGGCTTACTAAAAGAGTAAATGGCATGAGTTTGGTGCACGCCACCCTTAGGGTGGCGTGCACCATCCAGGAGTAAACCAAACTAAAGTAGTAAATTTAAGACGGAGACCTGGAGTATACAAGAACCAGTACATCTGTCTCACTCTTTAAGTCATACGAGTAATGGGCTAGAGTGAGACAGACAAACCGGTTTTTGTTGCGTCAGGTTCCCGTCTTAGATTTACTACTTTAGTGCTTCTCTTTTAGTAACTTACTCTTTTAGTTGGTGTTGGAGAGCTCAGTTGATAGTTACTTCTTTAGTTGTAACTAAAGTAGTAAACGATTTTTACTAAAGAAGTAGTCGAATTCTGCGCAGAACAGAGCAGAAACGTTAGTGCAGCGCAGCAGAACACGTGCATTTCAATTGCCAGTATTATTCAAGTGCCAGATAATGAAAAGGAAAGGTTCGCTGAAACAATGAATATGAATTTGGGTTGTTCCAAATATTACTAATGATAATCTTCATGTTTTAAAATAGGTCTAATAGTAATGTTTTATTCATTACTAATTTTAATTCCTTCAATTGAATATTTTCAGTTTAGTAGCCTACGTTAGGGTACTGTGATTACAATTTTTGTGCAAACTATTTCTGTATTATAATGCAAACAATTGGAATTTCCAGTTGATTTTCATAATTGATTCACTGTCAATATTATAATTATTTCTCTCATAATAATAATAGTTCTAAAATATATTAAAATATTTATACTTCCTAAAGTTACATATTCTTCCCCAAAAACGATAATTCAATTATTCTACAGTTGTTTATCATAAATCTAACTATAATGAATTATTAATACTTATTGACTGTTTAACAATATTAATAAGAAGTATTACACAAAATCATGAAAAAGAGGGGGATAAAAAGGATAACAAAACTAATAAGGGGCATTATGTTTCTGTCCTTTTTCAAATGCACAGAACATTTACTTAAAAAATATTACCTTATAAAAATAATAATATTACAACTGAGAAATGTAATATTTAAACAAAAAATGGCGGTACAATATTTCGGAAGCTATGAACTCCAATAATAATTATGTAGATGGTTGTGTGTTTAAAAATAATTTCAGTGACTACTTCTCTAGATCCTGTGCAGCTTCAACCTCCAGTGCCCCTCCTTAAAATTTTCTTTCGGCACTCATGTTGGCATTTTTTTTTCTATGTAGTTTATAATGCTTCTCACTTTCCTGTCCACAGGGTTAATTAAAATAGTTAGCAGCATACTATAAACATGCAGCATCTGCTATAGTTTATTCCCAAACATGAAAGTCTCGTCTCACTCCACCATTCGAGACTTGGGGAGTCTTTAAGGAATGATTTTACAATGTATCCCCTTCTCAATGTACGCTAATCCCAGAGTCAGTCAAATTTTCTTCCGATGTGGCCTCTTTGGACATTTTTACACCTGGGTCAGAAAAAATGACATATTATTCATTAACACTGCGGGTGCAACTATTGAACTTTTAGCTCTTATAATTATTATTATAATTCTGGCATTCGCAATGTTGTGCTTTAAGTTAAGCTATAGAAGTGTAATGTAATAAAATGGATTTACAATAATTACATTAAATCGTTTAACAATGAGAATCACCTATTGTTCTGTAATCTCTATTCTTAAGTAGCAGGGGGAAGTGTTTTCTGGGTAGCTCCAAGAACGGAGGCTTTCATTTATTGGAATATACTATACCTCGCCGATATCTGTATCAATAGGATTAGCTTGAAATACATCGTCGTTTTCTAACCCAAAGTTAGGGAGAACTGCAGCATCTAAAGGCCGATCCGGCTAGGAAGATATTTGAGAGCACATGCGCTCCTTGTACCGTGCAATGCAAACGTCCCTTCCACTCACTCTCCCCCTCACCTTTGGTGGACGTCTTCCTAGTTGGATCGCTCTCCGCAATGATATTTCCACATTTGACTGGCTGAAATCACATGGATGTAGTGAGAATCTGACATCGTTTCTTCCAAACGCCAAAATTTCATGTAAGGATTTATGAGCTTAATATTTACGTTATTAAATGCCCTACTAGGTGTGGTTCGCTTAATATTTATTAAATTACCTGCCACAACTCTCATTTTTGGTATACCACCTTCTTCATCTCAATAACTTATCCTCAGTTTGAACTATGTAATCCATTTAATGTGATATGTAACTCATAACTCACGCAAATGCCACAGAACACACTTACTACACAACTTTACTCCACCCCCTGAGTAGGAGTAAATATTGGCCTTATTTACTCCACAACTTACTACGTTAGTAACGTACTCCGTGTTGGTGCTCTCCACCACTTGTGGAGTAAGTTCATTTACTCTGGGAGTAAATAAAATATTTACTTCTTTAGTACATTGCTCTAGGTTGAAGGTCGCCGAGTTTAGTTTACTCCTGGTTGGTGCACGCCGTCCTTACTAAAAGAGTACGGTTACTAAAAGAGTAGCTTACTAAAGTAGTTAGAACTAAAGAAGTAAGGTTTACTAAAAGAGTAAATGGCATGAGTTTGGTGCACGCCACCCTTAGCGTTGAATTTAAACACACTTATGCCGTAGAAAATTAAAGATGAACTCAGCATTATGATATTTGCTTGATATCTGGAGCGATTGTTGCAAAGACGGTCACAGCCGGCAAGCTTTGATAGATATAGATGTATGCTTCTCCAATAAAATAAGACTGCAAACATAGCATTAATTGTTTCCACTGAAAGTTTGATTGAAGGAGAATATATAATTAATTTATTATAATTAAATTTTGGACTAGGCATCAGTGTATAAAGTTAAACAAAATGAGCTGGATTTTCGCTAAGGGCAGGCATCCTCTTAGGAGCCGAATTTACCTGCTCCACTCCCCTTAGCGTCTACTACAGTGAGTCCCACGCAAGAGTTGGCCAATCATGCGGGTTTCTGCGTCGCGGCGGGCACAGCTCTAACTCCCGAGCGATCGGGTGAAATATCTACGCAAATAAAGCCGCGAACGGTGTAATGGTTCAGGTTCTCACATTTACAGTTGGAATTGCAATTAAAATAACCACGTACCTCATCTCAAGAGATGTTGGAAATGTCCCCTTCTTGCATTCACACAACACTGGCACCTTTTTTAAGAAATTTTCTTTCTCGCGCATAAGTTCAGCTTCCGAGACAGAGTTAATTTATCTTGTGATATTGTTTTTAAGTTCTTCTACAGTATGTAACTATTATTTATGGGGAAACTTGAAAATAAAGTATATAGGTCAATTTCCCATACATTAGTGTGGATGATGTGAAAGTAGAGTTTATTAATGATAGGCTTTCTTATGTTATTCTAAGAGGACGATGGTGTAATATCATAGTTATGAATGTCCACGCACCAACAGAGGATAAAGAAATTATGACAAGGACAGTTTCTACGAGGAAATAGAACGAATATTTGACCAATTTCCGGCTTATGATATGAAAATTGTACTAGGAGATTTCAGTGCGAAGGGAGAATGTTTTCAAGCCCTCAATTGGGAACGAAAGCCTCCATGTTACCAATAATGCGAATCACAAGATGGAAGGCGTCGTGTTTGTTGCATACATCAAAACGGTATAAAAGCACACAACTGGCTTGCATCGAATGAAAGATTTTTTTTAATCAATGGACATTTATACTCAATGGCAGCATGTGACGTAAAAATCACCGCACGTTGATGCCTTACGTATCCAGTAACGAGCTGACGTTTTATCAGATAAAATTGCATCCTTGCGATTCGAGGGCGGATATTACAAGATAAACTATCGTGATTGTCTGTATCCGAGGAATTGCAAAACGTTATTGGCCAATATCAAACACGCGGAGTATGAGTGGAATAGCCTGTAAAAGCTCATGTTTGTTTATTTCTTAAACCTATATGAACATCTGTATGCAATTTTCCGTCTTTGTGACTAGTAACATCGAACAAAAGGAAAATGAAACGTTGATATATAACATTGGCGAGATAGGGCATTCCTACTCCCCGGGAGAGGACATACGTGTACTACACGGCAAGGGGACCATGCGTATTGACCTCAAGCGGGTGGTGACGTGTGAGTGACGTAGATACGCCTGGTCTCTTTGTCGAGTAGTAGGAAGAAGGAATAAAACATAATCTGTTGCGACTTACCTCTGTGTCGTTCCAATACATGTGCAGCATGTAGTTTCTCAAGACTGAAGGATTCTCATTGATGTGATCCACTGCCAGCATTACGGAAGGCATCACACCTCTGCCTACTCTGGACTCTGGAATGTGACGTCCATAGGGGAAGAAGCCTGCAATGTAGACGTCCCGACGCTTGTTTCCTGGTAGGTTGGGCTTCTGGCATGTTACATGGGTAACCAGAAGGCAAAGGAAGGTCACCGCAAACTTAAGTACTCCCATCTTCGTAAGAGTACAAATTTGTTCAGTCTTCGACCACAAAATTGATTGAGTTCAAGTGTATGTGTCCTACTTCTATTTCGAAACTATTTAAAAATGATGACGTCGAGCATAAAAATCGGATTTGACGTGTATACCGTGATCCTTTTAAAAGTACATTCTGTGATATTAAAGCTCGCCGATCGAGTATGTGATATAGAAATAAGAGTTTTACTTTCGTCTAGAATTTGTTATTTTACTAACTTTTTAGTTCGTAGTCATACCACCAGGCAGTGAAATCTGTCCAGTGAGTTCTCAACATTGCCACTATCATAAATTAGCTTTGAATTATTTCATTCTCGTGAGCAATAAACCGCTTACCAACCGCTTTCCCTTCGCCTTCCCTGTTCAGCGATCACAGCCATCTCTCTTCAGTTCCCTAGAAGAAAAAGAAATATTTTCATAAAAAATCAAGCAACAAGAAATTATCTATGAAGATAATGGCTCTTAAAAATTATAAGGAAGGATATTACCGTAACAGTTAGAATGGGAGTTACAGAAGAATCGTTATATTTGTTGCTTCATCACCTTATTAGCCTACTATAAGAGAAAGAAAATTATTTAAAGGAAAATTATTGAAGTTAAGCACAGTGTAGGCTGATATGTCCCCCACTCATCCAAATTAAATATTCATAGACATGAAAGCTAATTAATAATTTGTGTACTGGACTAGGTATGGTAAGCTTAACTTCTTGCAAATTACATTTAAACTCTGTACTGAAAATAAATCAATTGAAACAGTATACCTAATGTGCTCATATACACACACACAAACACAAACACACACACAAACACACACACAAACACAAACACACACACATACATATGTATGTGTACATATATACAAGTCTTTGGATAGTATATTATGAATATATAACGGCATTTATTAACACAAGTATGCTAATTAAATGCGCGTTTCATAATAATTTTCATAAGATTGTCTTAATTACCATTATAAGTAAGTTGCATACAACTGTTTCTGATCGATCATAACTGAATGTCCAAGTTTGGATCTTTTATAATATTTTTTAGTTCATCAAACAAACGACTGAGCTGAACTCCGTGATGATGTGTTTCTCGTCAATTGCGATAGGATTCAGATGATGGCGTGCAAGGAACTCAGAGTTCCTCTTGGCGTTTTAACCTCAAAACAACACACATTTAAATACACGAAACGAACTCAATTTAGTTATTAAAAATTAACACGAACAGAATTGATGTTTAATTTAAATACGGGATGATTACTGTGCAATTTGAGCTATGTTTTTAAGGCTTGAATAACTACCGCAACAGTGTTATAATTATATTGTTATGACAAGTGTAATAAGTGTATTATAGTATGGTCGGAAAAAGGTCACGGTTCGTGCACATTGGTAACTATGTCCATATTATTAGTTAACCTTCAGTTCGCTACTGTTCACAAAGAACGTTTAAAGAACGTTGCTTGCACAATCATCTCGCTAGAACAGTGGAAAATAGTTTCGTCTCCTGATGACGTTTGTGAAGGTCGTGCATAAAGCTGGGTTTACACTATATAACTTGTTTAATAAACTTATTACATGTAACAAGTTATATGTAACAAGTAACAAGTTATACGTAACATGTAACAAATTATATGTTTAACAAATAGGTTATATAACTTTTTTTATATAACTAACGTTTAGAGAGACAAAAAGACATTTGTGCTACACAGTAGTGATGTGGACCGGAAATATTCCCAGTGGGAATTTATAAAATCTCCTCGGGCAGGAAATATTCCCAAAAGTGAGCATTTATAAAAATAGTTAGTTTTTAATGTTTTTTACTGCTAATTGGTAGGCCTACAGGTACCTTAAAATGAAACTATTTCAGTAAAATTCCACATGTTTATCAAGGAACCGTCTAGGGAAGTATTACCTTTTCCTATTATATAATTTTTCACTTATTGTCAGAACAATGTACCATAAGTCATCTTCTTTTAAAAAAATATTAATTCGAGATAATCTCTTAGGTTTTCTTTATAAACTTATATGTTATAAAGTGATTCCTCACACTTATTTAAACAGCAGTAAAGATAAGTAATTTAACATAATTGTTAAGAGATTGTGTTGGTATTTAAAATAAAATGCTAGAAACCAACACCTTCAATATTACACAAACACAAATTTAAATATAATTAGTTTACAGCCTAATAATTAATCATAAATCAGTCCCACGGTCTAGGCTAATCCTACTGTAGTTTAGGTGGAAATTTAGATCTAATCATGATTGATGAGGGTTAAGAGGAACCTGCGACTTGGCAGATGTGGCCATCCAAATCTTAGGAGCTGCAGTCACTTCTGCCGCCACAAAACGTACATTCAGTACGTTTTCATGGATGCAGTCTAAAAAGAGGAACCGCCTGTCATCTGAGCGAGCAGCTAAACTCACTTATCTTTCATACAACTGGCAACTGATGAATGCTCAACTTCAGAAGAAGAAAAAGAAGAGTGAATCTACTGAAGTTCAAACCCAAAGTGCTGGTAATCCAGACGATCCAGATGAAGGGAAGGACCAAGAAGAAAACCTAGATGATGATGATGAAGGCCATGACGACAGTGATGATAATGACATCCTTTCTGATCAAGAAGAAAAAGAAGAGGACGATGAAGAAAATCTTATGGATTTCAATGGAAGCGATTAGTCCAACTTCTAAGATGAAGTCAAGGTCACACATTTAAAGAAAGAGAGTAGGCGTATCCCTAAAAGTTGGTTGGGTCCGTACAGTTTATGATTATTACTGTAATTTGTATCTAATTAATAATCAATCTCTTCAATGAACTCTTTTGTTAATCTTCTGTATTGACCTTCAAGAACCAGGGCAAATTTTAATTAACCTATTTTCATTGTTAACTATGTGAAAACCCAGTATTACAATATTTTATACGTAAATAATTAATGTTCATTTTTTATGTTCTTTCGTTAATTATATATTAATCTTTGAACTTATGATAGTTTTTAGTTTTAACCTAATCATCATTAAATTTAAGTAACAAATAGGTATCTGAGTTATCTTGTTCGTAAATCATAAATTCCAGGGAATTTATGAAATTGTGGGAACATTTCCGGGAACATTCCCTGGGAATATTTCCTCGAGATTAGGTTCCCGACAGATGGCGCTGTGAACTGAACTCTGGCGTAGCTCAGTTGGTAAGAGCATTGGTACGGATAATCAAAGGTCCTGGGTTCATGTCCCAGTGTCAAAGTAATTTTTCTCCTATAATATTATCACAATATTATCTCAACTATATTCTGTAACATGTTACTAGATATTGATGAATTTAATTTTTCCGTTTGTTTGTATAAAGAAACTGTCCACCTGACCACAAATAAATAGATTTATCCAAAAGTTCAATCCATGCAACCTTTACTATGCTTTTCAGATGTACAATAGTATAATAGTAATATATCCTAATCTCACACATATGCCCCTCTACAAAACTCTCATATGTAATATTAACAATTTTCATCGACGTTCCATATCTTGATGGCGCTGATTCTCTTCCTTTATCTTAGTTTTACCTCTCCCTTTTAGGATTTAAGCGACCCAAGCCGCCCGGGCCTTACAGGGCCGCAACCTGTCGGGAGAGGGATTATCGTTGGAACACATACATACTTTTTTGACCAGATAAGGGCATGGAGGGCCACCCCGGAGTGATTAGCCCAATGCCGGGGCCACCTCCGAAACAACACGAACACATAGGACGAGACACACCATTCACTCACTCTCACTCCGAACGATGCGAAAATGGGATGAAGATGATAGTTACGGCCAGATGGTATCTGGGGACCACAAGTTACCCAACATTTGTCTCACAGGTGAGGAAAACCTCAGAAAAAAACCACCTAGGTAACTTGTCCCGACCAGGAATCGAACCCGGGCCCGCTGCATGAAAGGAGCGAACGCATCCCCTTTGCCACAGCGGTAGACGATGGCGCTGATATATCGTATAAATGGATATGTACAAATATTATCACAGAACATATAGTAGTAAAAGCTATTGTCGATCACACTGTACTCAATTACACATTAAAACTAGCAAATGTTGACTTAACCACTTGGAAATTTTTAAAATAATTAAAATTGTATATTTATAATCATTTTTAACAATTGGTTGGTTTGGTTGAAAGCTGTGCACTATGACTTATATCTTTCAATACCTGCACGTTTGGTTATGTATGCTGATGACACTACTGTATTGAACTCATTCAATGATGTCTGTGATACTGATGTTACTCTAGATTTGCTAAATGATTGGTTTTCTACTCATGGACTTTGTATGAATCCTGGTAAAACTCAGTCGATTATCCTTAATCACATGACAAATGAAGACATTGAATCTGTCAAAGTACTTGGTTTCCATTTGGATAGTAAACTTAATTGGAGAGTTCACACTCAAGAGCTTTGTAAAAGGTTATCCAGAGTCATCTTCTTGTTAAGGAAACTTAAAAATGTACTACCTCCTCATGCTCTAATTTGTGCCTATCATTGTTTTTTCAATGTGCATTTGACCTATGGTGTGATGCTCTGGGGTAACAGTCCTGGTGCCAAGGATGTTTTCTTGTTACAAAAAAAGGCAATGCGCATAATTAAAGGCTGTGGACCTTTCCAATCTTGTAGTCCGTTGTTTGCTGAATTTCATATTTTAACTTTATCATCACTTTATGTATATTTCAACTTGGTTTATATCTATGTGAATTTATCTGCTAATATCCAACAACATGATGTTCATAACTATAACACACGAGGTAGTCATAACCTAGTGGTACCTAGACGTCGACTCCAAATGACGCTTGATAGTCATGTTGCTGTTGGTATAAAACTATACAACAAGTTGCCAGAAAGTGTGAAATCACTAAATAATGTAAATATCTTTAAGAAGAAAATTAAATTTGTATTGCTAAAGAACAACTATTATACTGTTAAGGAACATCTTGCTCTTAATTGGACTTAACTCTCTATGTTGGACGAAGCCTGATGCATGTAAGTGTTTAATGGCCAATAAATATTATTATTATTATTATTATTATTATTATTATTATTATTATCATTCCATTGTCTGTTGCATCTCTATTATGCATATGTAAAATTTCAGCAAATTATTGTTATTAATATAAAATAACTCTTAGGCGCCCTGAAATCCAGTAATAATTTTAGATTAATTGTAGATTAATATTAACCAAATTGGTTATGGTTCATGGTAGTATCGAGTTTCATTAATTGAGCTTTGTGGAATTTATTTCTCTCTTGGATATGTTCATTTCGATCATATCTCGATTTTCATCAGTCCCTATTTATGACTGTAAATTTCGACGTCCTGATTGCCTGAGTACAACTGTAATACTAAAAAATGACACAAAGTTCAATTAATACAACACGATACTACCATGAACCATCACCAATGTGGTTAATATTAATCTACAATTACTGGACTTCAGTGCGCCTGCGAGTTAATTTATATTAATGGCAATAATTTTCTGCGAAGTCGTTGGCAAATTTATATATGCATAATAGAGATGCATCAGACAATGGTATGATAGTGTACAGTTTTTAACCTAACCAACCAATATTTATATACAAGACATATAAATTTAATACAATTTTAATTATTTTAACAATTTTTAAGTGGTTATGTCAACATTTGCTAGTTTGAATGTGTAATTGAGTACAGTGTGATCGACAATAGTTTTTACTACTATATATTCTGTGATAATATTTGGACATATCCATTTATACGATATATCAGCTCCATCAACATATGGAACATTAATGAAGATTGTTATAATAGACAATTCCACGTTTAGAAAAAAGCATTGCTCTTATGGGCTACAGCGATGCCGTGAATCACCTACCCGAAAGACAGAGATGACAGTAGCACCGTTAGCACCTCTCTTTCTAACAAAGTACAGCGAGCTCATAATTTTCAGACACAAATAGCCTACATCAGTTAACGTTAGGCCTCCCAACTGACACTCTGTTCTATGAGGTAATAACTAACTATAATAATAAAATTATTCTATTAATAGTATAATGAAACGATGAGATATTCGCGCATCAATACAAGTTAATTCTATTGTGGATGCCTTATATACGTCAGTTCAAATATTAGCATAAATACTACTATAATAATACAAATAATATTAATATTAATGATACGGCGCATGGGATGCATTATCTTGTCTCGAACAGCGGACCTGGGTTCGATTCCCGGGTGTGACAAGTTGCCTAGGTGGGATTTTTCCTCACCTGTGAGGCGAATTTCGGGTAACTTTTAAGCCCTTGTGGTTCCAGGATATCATTTGACCGTCATTATTTATTTATTGTACTATGAATATTACAGGCTAATGCCCAATTACAATATTCTCGCTTACATTAATACACCAGATTCTAAAATTAAATATTTAAATTGATATTCAAAATAATTAGGCTAATGCTATAACAATAAGAAAAGAACACAGAAAAGAAAACCAGAAACACAAACAATATGACAATTACACAAGGGAACATAATATGAAGAAATAAATATTAATATAAATAATAATGTAATAGTTTTGGAGGAAAATATACATATCAGAAAGATTCAAGTAAAGAAAATGACATGGAGCAAAATTTAATAATTATTATTTTAAAATTTTAAAATTTTTTTCACATATATTTTTAAACAGCTTATTGTTAGTATTAAAAATATCTATATTGTCCATTTTGTGCAAGTGATTGTATAGTCGGAGTCCATTATAAAGAGGAGAATTATTATGAGAGTCAGTGTTTACTTTTGGGATGAAAAAAAGATTATGCAATTTATGAGATCTATAACGTGGAACATAAAAATATATTTCTTTGAGACAATTAATATCATCTATTTCATTATTAATTAATTTGTGTAAAAACAACAATGTATGAATATTTCGTCTGTGTGATAATTCAGGGATATTGAAATACTGTAACATAGTTGAAGATGATTCAAATTTAGGGTAGTAGTTAAACTGTTTGAAATACGTATATTTTAGAAATTTATTTTGAATGGAGATTTTTAAGAGTTTTACAAATACAGTAATATTATTAATATGATTCGAGAAAGTTAAATTATTGTTAAATAATATACCTAAATCATTCATAGTGGTAATTTTGTTCAACTGAATACCATTAATACAATATTGCCATGCAATATTATTTTTAGATCTAGAGAAAGTCATAATTTTGCATTTTTTAATGTTTAATGGTGATTTATTATGTTCACTCCATTCACTTAATTTATTTAAATCATTCTGCAGTTCCATACAATCATTAGGATTCAAAATTATTTTAAATAATTTTATATCATCAGCAAATGCAGTAATATTTGAAAAACAGACCTGATCAAAGATGTCATTAATAAATAGGAGAAAAAATAAACTACCTACATTTGATCCCTGAGGAACACCAGAATTGACAGTTATTATTTTTGATAAATGACATTTATATGACACAACCTGTGATCTGTTGCTTATATATGAAACAATAAGTGTTAGCAAGGGTGAGGCAAAATTATAGTCCGTTAGTTTGTTAATTAAAATGTCATGATCTACTTTATCGAACGCTTTTTGAAAGTCAGTATATTTCACATAGACTTGTTTTCTTTTATCTTATCCTGATAAAACATAGTGTGTAAAATTCAAAAGATTTGTGAGCATTGATCTTCTAGGCATGAATCCATGTTGATTTGTAGAAATATTAATTTTTACGTGATTGAAGATATGGATATATAATATGCTTTCAAATATTTTAGCAGGTTCATCATCATCATCATCTCATCCATGCCTTGTTCGGCATGAGTGTGTGAGCAACTGGTGAAATTAGGGAGGTGGGTCATGGTCCTCATTCACAGCATTCAGGATCAATGATAATGTCAAGGTCGGTTTTCAAAAAAGAAACCATGAACTTTCCGGCGGATTCCAGCCCTCACAAAATGAGAATATGTTCCTTTCCTGCTGTTCTTTCTTACTCGTTTCAATTTCTTCCTCTTTCTTGGAGTCACAATAGGCCCGCGCGAAGCTTCGTTTCGAATTTTAAATATTGACGACAGTGACGCGCCTGTCACTTCGGCACAATCTTTTAATTTAGGAATCGCGCACAATGTGCATTATCTTAACCTACTGACAAACACCCGGTCCTGAACCCGGGAAATGGATTTTTCACTACTGAAAAATCCTCGACCCGGCCGGGAATCGAACCCGGGTGGAAGGAAGGCGCGCTTCCAACTCACCCACGGCGACGGGCTCGGCACAATCTTTTCTTTTTTTGTGTAGTAATTAACACAATCTTTTGTGTAGTAATTAACACTATGTCTAGGATCCCTACATTTAATATATTCGTAAACTTGGAACACAATTTTTCATGAATCACTATTTAATACTTTGCCCTGTTTGCGTTTCACAAACATCTTCACCGTACAACACAGCTGCCACTGATAAGTGCTACTGTAGCTGCATTTGCTTAACTGTAAAATGTTACCCTTAACTGTACCATCCCTCCTCTCGACGCCTCTGGCCTGCATTCCAAAGCGGATTAACCTTCGTTAAAATTGGCAATGCAGCTCAATGCCGCTCGGCGAAATAGTTTTCTTACGTTATTAAAATAAATGTATTTCCTCTTAATTTTAATAGTATAGAAACATTTAGCATATGAAAATGAAATTGTTCTTACTGAAGATGTGTTTAGTGAATTAAAATGTATTATTTGAAGTTTAGAAAACAAGGGAAAATACGTGTAAAGATCGACTGCAACTCTCCCATACAACCCAATGCTTTTTTCTCAATGTGGAATAGCCTATATATTTATTTACACTTAGATAAAGAAAATATCCATTATACTCTGTATTGTAATAAAATAAGGAATAGTTTTACATATTCATTCCTGTTACTATTAGCTATTATCATAAGATTAAATAATTAATGTTAATTAGCAACAGAAAGCTACATTGCCGACATCGAACTAATATCGATAAGTCGAGTGACAGCTCATTAACATTTACTTGGCGCTACAGCCAGAATACATTAGCTCACTTAGAAGCGTCAAATCGATTATTGCACTTGATTACAGAGACAGCTTTATGAATAGATCGATTATTTACCGCATTAAACTTATTAAATTTCTCTGTAATTATACATTACAATTATAATGCAAATGTTCACACGCAGATTCTTTATGTTACAGAATAATTACAGCATGTTATTATCTTTAAATGTACTCTTATTCTGGATGGAAGCTACTGGAAAGTTCAAGAAGAGCCTTCCATAGGATTCTAGAACCTGACTCTTTGTAAGATGATTATGTGAACGCATTTTGGCCGTTAGACTTCAATCACTCTCTCACCGATCGTCGCTTCGTAAGGGCACAGCCCCAATTTAGCAACAGACCACAAGTCTGAATATATTACTGTACAGTTTCTACATACAACTACGCATGGAACCAGCATTAGCAGCCACTACTTAATCTACCAGGAGGTGGATTCTAGGACATCACTAGAACTTCGTGGAGCGTAGCTTGTAGCCATGGAAGGACTCGCTACTGGCCACCGTTCAGGATGATCCACATCACCATAGAACTTCAGCATCTATAACTGTACATCCTCACTTAACTACAGTCCGGCTAAATGCAGTCACATTCTCATCAGATGTAGTCGCAAAACAAGTTAAGTAAAATAAAGCAAATTGTATTAACACACAAAGCCAAGTAAGGCTTAGCATCTTTATGTAGCTAAAGTAAATACTGCTTATATAATTGTAGGGAGTTTTGGCATCCTTGCAGCTCCTCTTTTTCTCTACTTGCAAGCCAAATATGCTGCAGTAGTAGTTTGAACAGGACATAGTAATCTCACGAAGACCAAGGAATGGTCTAGCAAATTGATATTTTGCAAATAGTAATTCAGCATTTATCAAGATAAGAAGTTTTGGCAAGCAATTGCAGCTTCTCTTTTCCTACTTGCAGATAGAGTATACTGCAGTAGTATTTTGAGTCAATACAGCTCAATTATTCCTGAAGTTTGTAATTTTTTAGATTAAAATAAAAAACTTATATTATTGTTGTAGATCACAAAGCATGGTGTATTCTCACAGCAAATGAACCTTAAGTCATTCCTGAAGTATACCTAGTGAAAATAGCAAGCACTATTCAATATTGGTCTATACCAAATACAAGGAGAAGCAGTAGTCTTCAAGAAAAGAAGAATAAAGTAACAATTCTCTCTCCCCATTATTCCTGCTTCCTTCAATATCCTTACACTTCTAAACTTATATATTTTCTGGATTATAATCCAGTGGTCCTCCGAAAATCCTATTGCAAATTCTGTTAGGCACACTAGCCTACATTAGGGTACTATAAATTATACAAAAAACTTAATATAAATCATACAAGTCAGTGACGGTAGCCCGGTAGCCATGAATGATCTCTACAATCCCTCCATTGAGTAGTAACAATATTTATTTTGGTGGTCTGAGCTGATTACAAAGGATAACTTATAAACAGTCCTTTGTTTGTGTAGCGATTGCGTAAGTACTCGTATACAAGTACAACGCCTGAATCTAGACTACACGCTAGCGGCTGGTCGCATGAGAAAAGAGACCTAGCAATCTACCAACAAACTGCGGCCTGACCAGATGGCTGGCAATAGACCATCCAAGCTACGTCTTGTTCACCCTCGTAAGAAGACATGACTTTATTCTTCCTGATGCCTGCGGCATGCGACCATGCTGCGGATGGTCGCATGCCGCAGGCAGCAGGAAGAATGAAGTCATGTCTTCTTACTAGGGTTGTGTGGCGATGAGCACGATAACCATTTCAAGATAAAAATACTATGCCGATGTGCACGAAAATGCGACTGTGCCGATGTGCACGACACCGTTAGGGTGTGTTGCCGTCGCGGTGGTCGGGTTCAAATCGCGAGGCAGGCGAGCGTGTCTTTCGTTTTGGACGAAGCCGGGCGTAGGGGGTTTTTCTCGGAGGTCCTCCCGTTTCCCCCATTCATCCAACCAACACTCTCCACTTCATCAAGGTCTAGAGGTCTCCGTGACCTCTCCCTCCGTGGGCGAAGAATCCACCTCGTTTGGAAGCCAACTGGGTCCTACCCAGGAAAGAGCACCGTATGCCGCGGTCTTGCAAGCCCGGCATACAGCTCCTAACCAGGCATGTGGGCCTAACACCGTTCAAGCCAAGGCCTCTGGTTCTTTACCAGAAGGCGCATGGTCGATGGACTCTGCACTAGGGCGCTCGCGCAGCGAGTCCGGCGGTCCATTAGGCACGCCTCTTGGCACCACACCCCACGCCCAAGCGGATGTTGCTGCCATTCCCGCAGGGAAGCTCCGCAACAAAGTCCCTGTGTATGTCACTGGTGTGACAAACACTCGCAATTTTTTGAGATGGTTGCGAGAAAAGACTGGTGGTAACGGCACGGCGGCTATGCGGGGCGATGCTCTTATGCTAGTTCCGGATACTGCCGACTGTTTCCGAGCCACCATCTCTTCTCTCCGCGCCATCGAACCGGAGAAGGGAGTCAGGTTTCATACCTACTCACTGCCGGAGGAGCGGTCTGTGAGACTGCTTCTGAAAAACCTAGGGCGTCGCATGCCAACAGACTATGTTCGCGAGGAACTCATTGCACTTGGAGTTCCCGTGCTCTCTGTACTGCAACTTCGGTCGCAGCGGCGCGACTCCGATCCCCAAAAGGATAGGCCCTTAACGCCACACTTTATTGTGACAGTGTCGCGTGGACCCTCGGTAGCAAAAGTGAGAGCTTTAACCACATTGTGTGGTCTCCACATAACAGTGGAAGCTTACCACGCTCCGAGCGGCCCTCTACAATGCCGCAACTGCCAACGCCTTGGTCACACAAAGCGTAATTGTAGTTACACTCCAAGGTGTGTCGCTTGTGGCGGAGACCACCCCTCAGGGGGTTGTAGTACGCCCAAGGAGGCCCTGAGATGCTGTAACTGCAACTCCTATCACACTGCCAACTATAAGGGTTGCAGTAAGTGGAAGGAAGTTAAAGGGGCAGCGGCGAAGCGCACTAAGGCGGGGCCCAGAGCTTCTGGGAACTCACGCACCACTTCTGCTGTGCCAAAAGGCATTGCACCCAGTCTCTCCTCTGAGCAGGAGAAGCTTGGCCCAGGTTGGAGCCATGTCACCGAGCGGGGGCGTATTGTCCATGTCCACACCACCATTCCAATCCTCTAGCGACTAAGGTGCATCACAGATGCCACCTGTTAGCAATCCAACTGTTCTGGAACCCGCACCTACCACTCCAGACAGCTATATCGAGAAGTTGAGTCAGCTTATCGACGACCTTCCTATGGAAGATAGTTTTGAGGTGACAAAGTGTCTACTTAAACAAGCTCCATCCCTTCCCACTGGGGATGCCCGTCCCAAGGCAGTCCTCAAAGTTATCGCCCTTTTCCTAGCTGGATATGGCAGTACAAACTAATGCAAGGAACGCAAGGCCCTTCTTGAGGCTCGCTTACTGGTACGCCGATCGAGTTCACAGCAAGAAGGCGGAACTGGAGATATTCCTCAGTCATCATGGCATTGATATATGCCTCCTGAACGAGACTCACCTTCGGGAGGGCCTGCGATTTCGACTAGCAAATTACGTTTGCTATAGAAATGATAGACTCACTCAGGGGGGTGGGACAGCAATCCTTGTCCGAAAGGACATTGATTAATGCACCGTGCCGGTCTAGGGTCTGCAGCAACTAGAAGCCACTGCTATTCACGTTGTGATTGCAGGTAGGCCTATCAAACTCGTGGCTGTCTATTTATCTCCAACCCGGAGCATGATAGATGCAGATCTGACCGAGTGTCTTGGGGGCGGACTGCCTGTTATTTTAGCAGGTGATCTCAACGCCAAGCACACGGATTGGAACTCAAGGACTAACAATGCCAGGGGCTTGCAACTGGCAGAGTATGTAACTGGGACTTCCTGTATCGTCTATGGACCGGATGAACCTACAACCGATCCTTACTGTACCACACACTCTCCCGATGTACTTGACATAGTAGTTGTCAAGGACTTCACACTACCAGTGAGTCTGACTGTGTGCCCAGCCCTCAGCTCAGACCACCTGCCCGTCCTCGTAGACCTCCAAGGTCGAACATCCTTCGCAACCCTTCCAGATAGACCAGACGTTAGACGAGTAGATTGGACTAGCTTCCAGAACCACTTGCAATGCAGACTCCCGGGGAATCCCGTGGTAAACTCCGAGGAGGATATTGATGCTAGGACTGAGGATTTGTCCAAAGCGATTACGGAAGCTCTGGAGGCATCAGCACCAAAGATTCGACCGAAAACTTGTTTACGACCTTCAATACCGCCGGCAATTCTTTCTGATATTCAGAAGAAAACCCGGCTGAGAAGGGAGTGGCAGGCAACTAGGGACACCGCTATCAAGGCCCAAGTTAATAGGCTCCAGCGTCTATTAGCTATGAGCTGAAGTAGTGGAAGAACGGCGTTTGGTCTGAGACGCTCTCATCCTTAAACGTAGAGGATCAGTCCCTTTGGAAGGTTACAAAGAGGATGATGCGGATCTCTGATCCCACACCCCCCTTACGAGTGCCAGGAGGACTCGCTCTATCAGATTCTGAGAAAGCTGAGGCTTTGGCCAACAATCTTGAATCTCAATTTACGCCTGTTGACGATCCTTCGGATCCTGCCGTGATTGAGCTGGTTGAAAGGGAACTGACTTCGTTTGAGTTTGCTCCCTCAAGTCAACCCGAATTAACCACTCCATCAGAGGTCGTCAAGGCTATAAAAGAGCTCAAGCTTGGTAAGGCTCTGGGTCCTGGCGGTATTCCCAATAGGGCCCTGAGAAACCTCCCAAAACGGGGAATCACCTACGTCACAAAAATTTTTAATTCGGTCCTTAAGAGGCAATATTTCCCACCTGCATGGAAACATGCCAGTATTGTCTCTATCCGGAAACCCGGAAAGGATCCGACACTTCCATCGTCTTATAGACCCATAAGTCTTCTTGATTCGGTGGGAAGCTCTTCGAGAAGATTCTGCTAAGCAGAATCCTAAGGCACGTCAACAGGCACAGCGCTATTCGTGATGAGCAGTTTGGATTCAGACCCAAACATAGCACAACTCAGCAGATAGCCCGCCTGGTTGAGAGAGTCAAGAGGAACTTTGACGAAAAGCGACCAACCGGAGCGGTATTCCTTGATGTGGCCAAGGCCTTTGACACAGTTTGGGTCAAAGGCCTCCTATACAAACTCCTTCTCCTCAACTTCCCTTATTACCTGGTGAGTTATCCTACCTTACCAATAGGACGTTCGTAGCGTCCTTCCAGTCAGCCACATCTTCCCGTCGTTTCATGCGAGCTGGAGTTGCTCAGGGGGGACTGGTCTCCCCTGTCCTCTTTAGCCTGTATGTGAATGACATGCCCACACCACACCGCCACGTCGACTTGGCGCTTTATGCCGACGACACTGCGCTTTTGGCAACGTCGAAACGGCCTGCACTAATCGTCAAGTATCTCGAGACATATCTCAAAGAGCTAGAGTTCTGGCTGACAAAGTGGCGAATTTCCATCAACGTCACTAAGAGAGCAGCTTTGCTCTTCACTGGAAGACAAAGAACGGCACCGCCTAGGCCTGTAGAATTTTTCGGAGAGCCAATCGAATGGGTCAAAACAGCCAGATATTTGGGGGTAACCCTGGACAAAAGGCTGACCTGGAAACCCCACGTTACCCAGGTTAGACGAACAGCCATGCAAGGGCTTGGAATTTTATCCCCTCTGCTTAACGGCAGAGGAGGACTTTTACCTGCGAATGGAGCGCTGCTCTATAAGTAACTCATCCGACCTCTGCTCGACTATGCCAGTCCAGCTTGGAGTGCCGCAGCACGCACGCATGTCGCAAGACTACAAACCGTGCAGTCGAAATGTCTTCGCCTCGCTACGGGCGCACCTTGGTACGTCAATAACTGGCAGATCCATGAAGACCTAAAGGTTCCACTACTTGTCACACACATCAGAAGCCTTGCACAGAGTTTCGACTCCAAGCTTCAAGATGCTGAGAACCCTTTAGTACGGCAACTTGGAAAGCGCCTGCGCTTCCCAGGGGACGATTAAAGTCGTCAGAATTTTTGAGGCCTTCAGCCTAAAAATACCCCTTCCCAATACGTATAAGCCTTCAGCTGACACGTATCCCAACTGGTTGGTTCAACCCCTACCAGGCATAACAGAATGGAGGACCATGACCAAATCCCCTTTGCTAGTTCCGACCAGGGTTTTCCGTGGTTTTCCCTGGTTGTAAGGTGAATAACGGAACTTAAACAAAAAAGGGCCACGGCCCGAACCCCTAAATTCATTGCAGTTGCCCTGCATAGGTTCAAGTCCTATGCGAAACACCGTTAGCGTAAGCAAATTTAAGTTATAGGATAGGAACCCGTTTTCACTTCCAGCAATGCATTTCGTATGCAGGTATGGAATCGGAGTTTGGTCTGGTCTGGTCCACTTCATCTTTCGCTTCCCTCATCATCATCCCGTTTCCTTTCCCGGTTTCCGGTATGCCCTCGATGCAGCACCTGCCCCGTGGCTTGTGGTCACGAAGTTGCTGGATGAGGCCCAAGAGGTACCGAGGCAGCGGCAAACGCGGCGTGGTATAGGTATGTGCTGAATATAGGGGAGTTCCGTGGGGGCTCGCGGTAAAATCCACATCATTCCATTACCGGAGGTTGACACAAAGAGTCGAATGACAGAAGCGTTTAGGGTCGTTCCCAACCCGCCTCCCCTTCAGGGTACTGATCCTATCCTATCCTATCCTAGGATGTGTTATAAAAGTGTACATCAGTGAAACAAGCGTGTTTCATAACCAGAGTAACATTGGATAATATCAATTGTGTTAAGTACGACCAGATAATTTTAATAATTTATTGTATGTGCCGTTTTTTCGGAGATCAAAAGAAACACACACTGGAATAAATCAACAGTCTACTATTCGTTATATACTGTCTTTTAAATACTTGGAATGGAATGACGTGCAGCTCCTCGCATACACTGGCATTATCAAGCTTAGGGCGGAATTCTGGAACAAGCCTTCAACTCCTCCTGAAACCTTCCTTAGTAAAGGAGGGTAAAAAGAAGGCACCTTCTTCAAATGCAAAATCAAATTCTCGGTTCTTTCTTATAGCGTCCTTAATGAAGGACAGCTTATAAAGCCTCCTTCAGTTGCCATGGACAGTTGGCATCTGCATGGAAGACAAATGTTCCCATATGTTCGATTATACATTAAGTGCTGTTGTATAATGACTATTTATTTTATGAAAATTGATGACAATTAAATTACAGGATTGAAGTTTACTTCATTTTATGTCAGATTAGTAATTCCTGACCTCTTAATAAATAACAACATGAAGCTCTGAGATATGCATAGGTTGGTAGTAACTAGCGTCTTTATTCCGTTGTACGGGACTGCAGCGAGGCACACATCTGAATTTATCACTCGAATATTCAGCGTATTATGGTACCAATGAATGAAATAATACAATAATGTACATAATGTAACATAGCAGGGCTCCGAAGTAAAGTCCAACGTCGAAATACGGTAAGTGTTTTTTCTATTCTATGAGCCACTGATGCGATAGCCTTCTTTCCTCCCCGCATGGACGATTCAACTTCACAGTTTGTTCGTGGTCTCGGGGTAACGTGCGTGTCTAGTAATGGAGAGGTCTCACGTTCAAATCCACCCCAAAGCAACTTTTTTTTTATTTATGTGAAATTGTGCACATTCCATTCTTGTGTTCTATTTTATCAATGTGCTTGAATAAGTATTATATTCTTCTTACAAAAAAAAAAAAAAACTGGTAATTCATCGTCTTTCATTGACTTGTGCATTTTCTTACATTAACCTGTAACATCAGGCCTAAAGAATGGTAACATAAGCATATAAATGTTATTTCATGAACAGAAACTTGCTTTAAAGTTAAAAGTGCATAGGCCTATAGGACTACTCAGAACAAAACTGCGTACCGCTTGGTGGAACTATCCTCTTTTTATTGTCATACTGTACTATTTGATTGAGAACATAAAGACTATGTAGTCTATGATATAAAAAATGTGTCTAGCATTTTTATAACATTGCAGCTGCTTCTATTACCGGTACTCTTCATTAATATTGTCATTATTATTAGTAATAATAATAATAATAATAATAATAATAATAATAATAATAATAATTTATTTGCTGTCAATTGACTTGATACAAGTTTCTGACATTGTCAAGCTTACAGACTAAGAGCTAATTTCTACAACCTAGATCTAAGGATAAAAGTGTGTGATTGATCAAAATATAATAATGTATATGTGCTAATCGGTTATTACAATTCGTCTAAAGAATATAAACATTTTTCTATTAAGTATTTCTTCAGAAGTGTTTTGAAATTTTTCTTGTCAGCATTCTTAATTTCTACAGGTAGCTTGTTGTATAGTATAGTTCCAATTACACTTACGTCCTTAAATAAAATTTGCTTTTTGCATGTATATCTATGACAATCTAAGCTACTTCTTGTGCTATAATTATGAATTTCACTATTTTCTTGTTAGAATTCTAAATACTATTTCTAGTACTATTATTATATTTTTATTATAGGCCTATTATTATATTTGTATTATATAATTATATTTATATTAAATACCCATTATTATATTTGTATTATATTATATTTTTATTATATTATTATTTTTATTATATTATGATATTTATATTGCATTATTATTAGACTACTACTACTATAATTATTCTTAATGGTATTGTCATTGTTAGGTCTATTGCTATTATTTCTGTATTTATTATCGTTATTATTATATTATTATTATGTTCCTCTTTGTTTTGTCATAAGTATTGAGATCAAACATACGTGCAATTAAACAGTTGTAGGCCTAATAGTTGGTTTTCAAAATATATATTTGTATTCTTTAAGGTTAATTAGACAGTACTCCTTTCCTTTGTTATATGGATATGTAAGAGTTATGTTCATGGGCCTAATTTACGTATTTTATATCCACGCTTCAATGTCATTTATCGTGACATTGATCACTTTATACTATATCCAATCTTAATTTTTTTAATAAATAGTCAATAATGAACTACCGTACATACAGTACGCTATTCTTTTCCAAAAATAGTTATTTATGGAGCTTATTTAATAGATATTCTGCTCACAATGGACTGTTATTTTGAAATTCACGGTTTTTTTTGCCCATAATAATGAGTTTAATTTGTTTGTGTCGTATGTATGTAGTCATATTTTTATTTAATACTTCTAGATAATATAATAATTATTTCGTAGCATTATCGTTAACCTACGTTGCTGTAGTACAATCTGAAATTTGATATAAGTTGCATAATCTCAATAAATTCACCATCTAATATCACAGAAGTGAGAAAACTGACGTCTGAAAACTATAGGGGATGGAAAAAGGCGACCACTCGGCTTCCTTCAGTATTTAAGATAAGGAAACTCTCTTACATCCTCCTTTAAACTAACAGGGAGGTTCGAGAATAAGAAAAGGTGCTTCTTAAGGGACATCACAGGCCCCCTTTCACCTTTAAGGAGCCATCCTTCCTAAAGCGAAACAAGGAAGGTTCCAGAGTACGAATGGCTATGTAAGGAGGATTGAAGGCCCATTTTAAATGAAGGAGCTTGAAAGGAGGATTCCAGAATTCCGCCCTTAGTGTCCATTAACTTTTATGTAAACAATTCCTTGCAAACTACCATTATGCTGCTGTGAGGATGGCATGGACTTTATGTGATTATTAGTTTTTTTCTTTTCATTGACCTAGACGTTGGTGTCATTCACCGTGCTAAATTTGGTAGATTTCCATTAAACGTTCTAAACGTGAGGCGTTCTGAACATTTGGCATTTGTTTGACTGAATCTAAAATCTGAAAACTTAAACATTTACACAAATTATGGTCGAACAAACACAGTCGTATGCAACTTGTCTATAGTGGCAATTAAGATACTCGTATGAGAACTATAAAACTTGTTTGCTCGCTTCATAAACATATGCGTATCTCAACAATGTCAGTATAGACTTGTTGCATAATGTACGGTATGTAGCGACCGAAGCAACCGTATTCAGCATAATTCAACAATTTCTCTTGAGATAGAGGGAATTATATAACATATCTTCCTCTGTATAAATATATAAACATCACTTATATCACCTACAAGCTAATTAATACCTTAAATATAAATCTATCTCTATCTTCACCTTAATTTCACCTCTCCCTTTTAGGGACATTTAAGAGATCCAAGCCGCCCGGGCCTTACAGGGCCGATTAAATATAAATATATTATATTAATATAAATTTCGTCTCTTTGGATTAATGTGTATTTTCATGTAAAGCGCGTGTAATATGTCGTTGTATGTATCTAATTTCAACGATGTATCCTATTTTCAACACTGTCGTATGTAAAACAGAAGTGGATTTCGAAAATACCAATCCAAATACAGAACGACTCGCTCCAAACTAGGGATAGGATATCGATATCCCATATTTTTACATCGATTTTTCAGTTCTGATAATATCGTGATATCGATATTGCTCAGTTCAATAATATCGATTGTCCCAGTTCAACAAGAATAAAATGGAGGGTGGGAGATATGCTTGAGGTAATAAGGTCGAAAACCCCCCCTTAATTTAATTATGAAATTTAATTATTTTATGTGGATTCTTTATCTATTGGCTTACTTCATTTACTATAAAAATTACAAGTTATTATCTTAAAATATGTGGCATTTAGTCTGAAACGTATATGCATACCTTAAACAAATATACACTATTATAACATTTTTGTTTATAAAAATGTACAAACTCATCATTTTTGGCAATATCAAGTAAAAATAACATTAAAAGATAAGTATAACATATTGAATTGACGGCTATGGACGTTTAATTACACAGTAAAAATCGCCCGATTCTCAGTACGATAGCACGTGGTCGGCTGGCCACACCGCACATCCTCCAGTCATTCTTTTTGGTCTCACTTCTACAAACTGATTCCAGGATAATAGTGATTTCTCTCCTGAGGCAAGAATTTCAGGATACCAAATCCTGTGGTTGCTTTCAAATTATTTTCATTATATATATTGGCCTATAATAGGATATTTATTGCTAAACGTTTATTAAGTGAGCAAAGAATTCAACCAACATCTGTGAATCAACCTTTAAGAAAAGCCCGTCCACAAAATGCTGCAGTACTTGTGCGAATATATTTACACTATTTGGAAAGTTCTACTCTTACACGTTGTTGACATGAATGCAAAGTAATGCAAATTAAACTGAACACAAGCATACCACGATCAATTATTACAGTTGAGTTAGTTACAAATACAACATGTAAAGAACATGTAAGAGTACCCCGAGAAAATACTACCGCAGTTGTTAAAAAAAACTAGAGTCACATGGGAGAGCAATATAGGAAGAGATAATACTTGATACTAGGAAGCAATAAGAGCACAGTTTCTGCAGTAACTGATTATCCTATTCCTGAACAATACACATTGCTATCTGATTCGTGTTGCGAGCGAGTGGGATAATTATATCCGTCCTCTCTTCTGGGAGAAGTCACCTGTGCCTGGCAATTATACACCCACGTTTTGTAATCATTTATATCCGTGTTTAAGCCCCTTTTTAGGCCTATATTTTCTTTTGTGTGATACACTTTTCTTTAGGTGTATTGCGTGATCTACTATTCAAATTAAAGTAACAGGTGGTGGATATCCATGGGGTAAACCCACGTAGAAACTGAGAGATAAAATTGATACTTTTTAATAATTTTCCATAAAATATACTTCTTAAAAATTCTCTTGGTGTAAAAGTTCCTTACCTGCTTTGAACCCATTTAATCCCATATCACTTTTTGTAAAGGATAACCACATTTTTCATGGATTCGATCACCATACAACGTATTCATATGTCTTTTAGCACTGAAATATACTTTGGCCCCCAAATTTGGCTAGGTGTATTTTCTAGACATAAATTGCAAAGTAAAAGTATCAAATGACAGATCATAGTGCGAGTAGTTCTGGGCAATAACAACAGCGACAATAGTGAATATAAACAATTGCTTTCAGAAACATAGCAAAACACCTAGTGTAATGCAACTTCACATTTCCTGCATTCTAAACCTTGCATTTTCTTACATTGCCAACACAGAGACTGTTTTGAATGATTTACAATCAAATGACTAAGACCATCAAACTCTAGGCTACAGACTCCAAGACTCTTCTATCCACTACTTTCACAAAACGAATGGGTCTTCCAATCGATGGTCTTGGATATCATATCTGTAGTAAGTTCGGCATATCTGTTGTGCGTACATAACAATATACCTACTCCAGGCGAGGTACACTATTTCTTAGGAAAATTAAAGTGGCCACTTTCTCTACGCAATAATTGGGAGAAAAATAGTATAAATTAATGGTACATGTTTTGGTAAAAATCAGCTTGTAGCATCGTGGTGAAAAAATGAAAAAAAGGTGTGAAAGAATTTTTTTTAATTTAACGTATCGAAAAGAAGAAAAAAATATGGGGACAACGAAAAAAAGCACGAGATAGAGCTTAAAAAGACGAAGAAAATGAGTCCTGAACGATAAAAATAAGTTCATAACTTGTTGCAAGAAAAATAAAAAACTGCTAAAAATTGCTATTTTTCAACATATTACTCGGCTTGTATGTATCGTAGAGATACAATAAATACTTCTGAGCTACCAGTAACACCTGCCTGTGGTAAAAGTTTTATCCAAAAATATTTAAAACTTTTTGAGAAAATCGTTGAAATGTGAAAACAGGTGTTTTGCTAAAAATACTGTCAATCGGCTAAAAATGACCCCACAGTAAACGTTTAAGTCGCTTTTTGCTTGCGAGTTTCTGCTCTACAACCCCATATAAACAAAAGTACGTGAAAATCGAATAAACCCTTAAAACATGCTGGATTCAGAGTAGGAACATAGTGTTGGGAGAAGCAAGACACTACAGTGTTGCTATTCAGGTCAATGCTACCCTCTAAAACTACTATACATAACAAACATATTCGCTTACCTTATGAAGGTGTTTCAGTCTGTGACATGTAGGCCTACGAAAACAAATCATAGCAGAGGGGCAGTACCAAGATCCATATCTTCTTCGTTTTAACTTTCTGAAGCGGTGTCGTCCTCGTCCAGATTTATGACTAACCAATCATGCGCAATTTCCAAAATTCCGTCTGCTTCCCACATTCGCTTCTCAACTGTTTCAGTATGGCGCACATAATTTTGCCAGTGTTCCTGAGTAACTTGTTTTAAGCTATTCTTCATGTGATCGAAGACATCAGCCAACCGAAAAGAACTGTTTATTCGTGCGACATTTCGTTTCACTTCACTCCACACGTACTCAATCGGATTAAGTTCGCAGTGGTACGGGGGCAGCCTTAATACATCGTGACCTGCAGCGCGCGCTATTTCGTCAATTCTGTATTTCTTCTGGTATTGTTTGCGAGCAGTAGAAAGGATTGTGCAGAGTTCCATCTTATTCATATCTGGCTCCCAAGAAATTTTTTTAGCTGTGAGCCAATCCTGAATTTCTTGCTTTGCCACGTCCTGTGGCAACTTCACTACTATTGTAGGCCTGGGCAACGCTAAACAGTCGAGAAGGGGGTGGGTTCCTGAATTTGTCAACATCAGTTGTTTGGGCGCCAGGTTGTCGGAATTAACATAAACGGAAGAGATGTGACAACCAACAAACTCAACCATAAAGAGAAAATAAGGTTGTATTGATCATTCATATACAGTTCAAAAAAAAAATATAAAAAAATTGTTTTGAATTATGATCATAAGTCAATAAATTAATTGTCCTCTTGATTGCAAAACATTAACACTTAACCCTTCTCTTTCCAGCAAGTCCTCACTAATATGTATGCTTATCACAATAGAAATGCTTTCTATTAATTTGTACATTTATCACATAGAAAATGTTTTCTTCCATTAATTTGTACACTCTTCACATGGAAAAGCTTTCTCCCATTAATTTGTACATTTGTCACAACGAAACTGCTTTTTCCCATCAATTTGTACATATATCACAACGAAACTGCTTTTTCCCATCAATTTGTACACTCTTCACAAGGAAAAGCTTTCTCCCATTAATTTGTCACAACGAAACTGCTTTTTCCCATCAATTTGTACATATATCACAACGAAACTGAGTCTTCGTCAAAACTATCACTGTTAATACAATAGTCTCCTGTGCCTTACAGAGAGCCAATACACAGAATCAATAGCTTTTGCTTTTCTAGAAACTAAAAAAGAATCTCTCTCTCTACTACTGCACTGAACCAAACGAAATAAGTTTCTTCATTGAAATATCGGAGCGAAAGACACATAATCCAGTCACCGTTCTCCTTTAGCAGTCTGTCCAATCTCTGATACTTTTATATTTCTTTCTAATATGTTCCTCACTGACCAGTTTAAACAACAGCAAATTTACTCCATCTTTAACATATTCACCACAAAAAAAAAACTTCATGCTCTCTACATCGGATCCCACAAAAAAAAAAGTCACTTCTCGAAACTTCTAGGACAGATATCCAATCTGTACTCCGTCCAGGCACAATGTAAGTTCTACATTCTCTTCTTGACAGAGATTTTCTCCATTTCTTTCCACAGGATGGAAAAAGCACCAGAATTCCATATACCACTCAATTTGGAATCCACTTTCCCAACTTCTGTCCCTCCTTCCAACCACAGAACACCTTCCAACGCCTTTTCTGTCTCACGTCCTCCCATCAACTGACTCCATTCAAAAACTTCCCCACTAACCCCCCTTGGGCTCCATAGTCCTTCCCTCCAGTGCCCTCTCGATACCATACTTCACCATTATTTTGTCACTCACGATTATCACGTGACAGCTTCTTATTTGCAGATGTTGGTACCTTTTCGAAGAGAGTGGAATGGACTGAAGCATTGTCCATTACGATGACTGAATTCGTTGCCACGTTTGGTAATAATTTCTCGGTGAACCACTTCTCATACATTGTTCCATCTAGTTCACCGTGATAATCGCCATCCTTTTTTCCATAGAAAATTAGATCAGCTCCCGATACGAAGCCATTTTCATTCCCAGCGTGCACAACAATAATACGGCCACCTTTTCCATAGGGCGTTTTATTCCCCACACTTAACCCTTTCCTGTGAGCATCGTCTGTCAGCACTTTGTATTAGTATGGCCGGCATTTACCCAAGTTTCATCTGTGAAAATGATGTTCCTCCCCATTAGCCTGTAGTTTTAATTTTTCTGAGATATTCATGTCTCATAGCCACAATGTCCTCCCTATCTATTAACAGAGAGTTTCGTTCACGCTTAAGAAACCTGAATCCCATTTCCAGAAGCAGTCGTCTGAATGTTGACTTCGACATGTTTGGTAGAGTGGAATCTTCATTAACAATGGACACTAATTTGTTCAAAGTGGGCAGTTCGTTTTCTCTGTAAAGTTGGTGTATCTGTCTTCGTATTGCCGCTTGGGTGAAACTGTCGTATTTGTCTTCCCTTCTTTGTCTTAGGTCTGTAGGTCTTTTCTTGTTCGGTGTAGAAACCTTTCCTTTAGACTGAAATTATTTTCTTATTGAGAACACAGTCGTATAGCCCATAAGTGTAGCTTCGGAAGTTGACTTGGCTGATTCATGTACCGACTTCCCTTTCCATCTAAAATACGCATATACATTTAGTATAATCTGCCTCTCTTTCGTAGTCAGTACTCTCTTTGTTTTACTTTTGTAGCGCGCAGGTGATTGTAACCCTTGCTCCATACTTGATAAGCTACTTATTTCTTACAATATATTAGATAATAAAATGAAATAAATAACTAACGAAATAAACAACTAACGAAATAAACTAAGACGTAATAAAATATAAGATGAATTCAACAATTTCTACACACAGATGATGTACAATATACACAACCACACAGACACGCACATGAAGTAGAATGTACACAGTTTAGGATATTTCAAATCGCAGGATTTACAGCAAGAACACGTAAGTTAAGAACTGAAAGTGTCGAGCCCTGCAGTTCAACTAAATTCGAATATGAGGGTGCATTGAGATGTTTTTAAAGTGTCGGTAGTTCTTCACCACCCTCAGTGACATGTTTACAATCTGGCAACTGATTGTCAGGTAGGTTACCGGCTCTGCACCGTCTTTGTCTACAGAATGAAAGGGAGTGAGTGAGACAGCGGTTTTGTTTTGCAACGTTGAGGAGCAGGTACATTTCTAACACCATGTTCCTACCCTGAATCAAAGTATACGAAAACCGAGTTATTCTGCTCCTCAGGCCGCCGAGGAGTCGACGGAGGGGAAACGCTGGCCTGGTGGGGGAACGCTATGAGAGCGAAAGCGAGGCTGCCCCTGCTATCATCGTCGTAGCGTTCCCCCACCACGGCCCGAGACGCAGAATAGTCCTGTCTTCGGAGTGGTTTTTTTACAGGGTTTCATCGATTTTACATACTTTTGTTTCTAATGGGAATGTAGAGCAACACCTCACGAACAAAAAAGCGGATTAAACTTTTACTGCGGAGTCATTTTCTGCAGATTGGTAGCCATTTTAGCAAAACACCTGTTTTCATGTTTGAGCTATTTTCTAAAAAAATTTTAAAATATTTTTAGATGCAATTTCTACCACAGGTAGGAATCACAGATAGCTACAATTTCAGCGCAATATGATACATACCAGCTGAGTAATACAATGTTGAAAAACAGCGATTTTTAGCGCTTTTCCATTTTTCTTGCAGATAGTTATAAGTCTTATTTTTATCGTTTGGGACGCATTTCCTTCGTCAGGTCTATTTCGTGCTATTTTTCGCTTTCCCCATATTTTTCTTTTTGATATCTTAAAATATAAAAACTTTTTCATACCTTTTTGCATTTTTTCACAAACTGATTTTTTTTTTCAAAACATACAATGCATTCCTACTATTTTTCTCCCGATTATCGCGTAAAGAAAGTGGAAACCTTGATCTTTTAAAATAATGAGGATTTTGTTGCTACCTCGCCTGGACATAAGCATATCAAGCAAGCTCTTGTGGTTAGCTTTTCATGACTTCATTCCACCTGCTCCCACATGCATCAGTTATAGGCTACCAACTACACAGGATGGCTGATCAATTTGATCTGACTGTACCATTTCGCTTTGATCGCTGATATTACATCAGCTTACATGATCATAACATACAAGTGAACTCCTAGAATCAGTTTCAGTGAACAGATCAATAGAACCTCTAGCTTTCTCTAGAATCGGTAATAAAAAACACTTTTAACTCCATTCTATTTGATGTTTTCTCCTTCAGCTTCTCTAGCAAGCATACATAGGTAAAAGTTTAAAAAATCAATAGGCTACTATTTCTTTTATGGAATTTTATTAATTAAATTCAACTCAACAGTAATCTCCCCCTACTTTTGGATCCATACTTCCTGTGTTTGCGTTTGCCTCAGTCCAAAGAATCAATGAAATATCAGACCGTCCATTGTTATCTTTTCAATTGGCCTAATCCTACTGGTGGCACTATAGCCCTGGGGTCGACTCAGCCCCTAACATAAATGAGTACCAGGAGCAATCCTGGGGGTAAAGGCGGCCGGTGCGTAAGGCTGACAATCTTACCACCATCATGTGCCGATGTCTAAAAATCTGGGAGCCTCAACCTCCCGGAACCCTCTGGGCCTCCATGGCCTGTAATAGGGAACACTTTACTTTACTTTACCATTGTTATCATCCTCTTCAAAACTCTCTTCGTACGATCAATTATGGCACAAAATGCCATCAAAATGGGGTGAGTGCCAATAATACATTTACGTTGTATGATAACACAGAATTCTGCATACGATCAAACTTAATGGTACCACCACCCGAACGACAACACAAGAAACAGGTTAATCCAAGGGCATAACTTAAGCCCCCATTTGTTTATTATATATATTAACGACATTCTTGACGAAGTAGAACCATTATCTAGTACCAACCGACTCTAAAGAATATCTCTATACAGGGATTATTTTTTGCGGACGATCTTGTCCTCACTGCGGATACCTCCCTTAGGTCTGCAAAAAAAAAAGCATTGACGCAGTAAGCAAATTTTGTAAAGTATAGAATTTAAAATTTAACACATGGAAAACAAATATTTTAGTGCGTAAAAATTGTAATAAACTTAGCAAAAATGAAAAGTGGAAGATGGACAGCAAGGTCATATGTTGGGTAAATTCTACCAAATATTTAGGACCCAGTAGGCTGCCATAAAAATTAACAACTTACTTATGACCTCATTTAGGTCAAGATAGTAAATAAAATGTTTTCCTATCATTTTCCCGAACTGTTATTTTCCGGAATGCAAAATTCCTCCTTCATTAACCCGAAATATTATTTTCACCGATTTGTATGTTTTAAAGATAGGAAAAAAAGCCGTAGAGTGTAGACTATTTAATACTCTTCAATAAAATTAATACACTTGACTGCTACGACCTACAACGCTCAGATAATACATTATGCTGTCCTCATTCTTGTAATTTCATTATCATAATCCATTACGATGATCCGTATCCTCACTTGTAACGTAATCCATTTCCTTTTATGTGGATTCACCTACACCTATCCCTGTATTGGCCTGTTATTATGCCTTCTTTTCCAGAATTTTTTTGTAGTTTACAAACCCTTCGAACAGTAGAATGATAATTCTTTCACACTGGCCGTGTGTAGGCTAAGATGGACACGTGAAGTCAGAATGAAAAATTCAATGCCATAGCCGGGATTTGAACCAGGATCTTCGGCTCTCCGTGCCGATGCTCTAACCAACTGAGCTACCATGGCAACGTGCCGGTACAACATTAAATTCTCCAACTGACTCACAATCCCAGTATACCACCAGGCGTTCTCAATATGAGATACGAACCCAGTGGCGACTTACAACCTGTAAGTACTTTAAGACCCGGGCTTTATAGTAAACCACTAGTAGGTCACAGAGGAATGATAATTCTTTCACACTGGCCGTGTGTAGGCTAAGATGGACACTTAAAGTGTCTTAAAGGGTCTTAAAGTACTTACAGGTTGTAAGTCGCCACTGGGTTCGTATCTCATATTGAGAACGCCTGGTGGTATACTGGGATTGTGAGTCAGTTGGAGAATTTAATGTTGTACCGGCATGTTGCCATGGTAGCTCAGTTGGTTAGAGCATCGGCACGGAGAGCCGAAGATCCTGGTTCAAATCCCGGCTATGGCATTGAATTTTTCATTCTGACTTCACGTGTCCTTCGAACAGTAATTAACCACGTTCTCATTAAGCCCCGGAAGTTAATGCTGTATCTAAATATGCTCCGCAACCAATGAAGTAGGCCTATGCTCTATCCTTTACTTTCCGTTCTCTTGTCTCCTGACTTAGCCTACATTATAAATTGCCCCCCCCCCCAAAAAAAAGTATCAGTTTATAAATAACATTACAGATATTTTTAAAAACAGTGTAATTGCAACAAATTTTAGTAAATTTAAAACTAATGAAGTGAAACATCGCAGTCGGTTCCGAAACAACAGGCTCTGACCCATACAGTCAATTGGAACGATAATTCTTTCATACTAGGCTAAGGTGGAAAGGCATAGACAGACTGAAAAATTCGCTGCCATAGCCGGGATTTGAACCAGGATCTTCGCCTCTCCGTGCCGCTGCTCTTACCAATTGAGCTACCCCGACAACGTGCCGGTGCTGTCGGTTCCCAAAACATTCACGTAGCCAAATACGATGTAAATGTTTGAATTAACAGAGGTATGCACAATACTTAAAATATGTAAGAAATATGCCGTAAAATGTGACAAATTAATAAAATATGCACAAACATTGTAATATCAAGTAAATATATTACATAATCTCAAAACTAACAAAATATGCAGCAACATGCAAAATGAAACCATCAATTGTCTTATTTCTTTCATATCTAATACATATTTTAACACTAGCATGTAATAGAGTGCCTCAGTTATCACACTGGAAATATTTTGTGAACAGCACACCTCTCGTCGAGTCTTTAAAGGTTTAATCAATGTCTTAATCCATTATGAAAACAACATTGTTTCCAGGTAGATGAACGTCATAATTTTTCTCAGGAGGAGGTACCTTCTTTGTCCCTATATTTGGCGGGTCCTCCCTTCCCCTCTACCAAGATTCCAATCTGGCCTTAATCCGTTTTAGATGAAATACTCTTTAACCAATTAGAGCTAATATTTATTTATGTACAAAAAGATAAGCCTGACTGAGTTGGGTATCCAGACATTTTTAATTTGAATTGTCTAAACTTTTGACACTCTTGGGCAAAGAGTTCCATAATGGAATTATGGAGGAGGAGTAAAGAGCGGCGCGATGGGGTGGTACTGATAGTGTTAAGTCATGTCGTGATCGGGTGTGAGGAGAGCGTATTGAAGCTTGAGGATTGCAAGATTTGAAAGAGAAGCAGAAGAGAGTGGCAATCACGGCGTTCACCGAGTCTGAGACAGTTTAAGCCTTAATATTTACATTATCATGCAAAGCTATTTACAATCTCAAACCAATCAAAGCACAAATACACTTACTTTATATATAACATTATAAACACTATTAAACATAAAGAACTTAAACACCGAAATCGAATTCTTAAACTAATCAATATACATTATGGCACACCCATATTAGGCCTATGTACAAATTTTACTCCTTGTATTCACAAAACAAATACACTAACTATGTGTGCCTAGAATCGTTGAATGAAGCTGAACATTACATGAAACTGAAACATTAAACAGCCACCATCTTCAATCGGATTAAAAATATATATCCTTACACATTCTTCGTTTTTTAACGACTTCAAGGAACATTCGTGCCGAATTGGCGAAAATCGAACGCGTTTGATTGTGACACATTAACAGAGAAATATAGAGACAAACAGACGAAACACTGGTAAAACATTAGAGTTACAAAAAAATCATTAACTGTGAAGACAGCATTGGTTCCATGGAGAACAGATGAGAAGCATCGTTTTAAAACATATTAAGTGCACAAGTAAACATTTTTCAGAAAAGGGGAAAAACGATTTACTTCCTAACCACGAAGTGTATCTGCAAAATTAAGACTTGAAATTTTAGATATTAGGGTAATGTTTCAGAATCCTCAAAAACTGAAATTGGTTTTCAATTTACGAGCATTACATTTTAGTTTTAATGTTACACATAATACGTTTTGAACCGATTTACTGAACATAATATGTTCTGATCCGTTTAGACAGTAAAAAGTAGAGACGAAGTCAAACATCAGTTGGATTCGAAAGAAATTATGTTTTCAAGTCGTTGCCATTACTATGCCTCCATAGCAGAAAAATTAGTATTAATAACACTGGTAACATTAATCGTTTGTTAACAAAATGGGTGCACACATATTAAAGTTAAAATGTACGCACTTTACGTGCGCATAGAAGCAACACCTGAATTTTACAACAGAGCTATTCCAACAGTCTTTCAAGTCCCGTTTCCTCGTGCAGACAGTCTAAATCCTGAGGAACGCCATTTTGAGGTGCTGCATCAAAATTTAGAGCTACGTTATACCTTTGTAAACTGTCAACCTCTCTTCAGTTATCACCAAATTCAGTTATCAGCAGTTATCACCAAGTTATCACCAATATCTCTTCAGTTATCACCAAATTTTGCTTTCAGAAGTTAATTTACGTCTGTCTTCTTTGCATCTGACAAAAAGCTCTCATTTTGTCTACTATTTGAGGTTCAGACACCATCTTCCTACTTGTCCCTCGTTTCAGTAATGTTGTGAATATTTTTGAAGGGTCATCACAACGATACGTTGGTTCCATCTTTATTCTGACGATGGGCCTCCCATTCATAGTTTTTCTTCAAAATTACTCTCTTCATGTCCTTTATTCCATCCAATTTCTTGAACTATTCGGCGAGTATTTTATAAACTCTGATGACCCAATCATTTCCAAGTCATCTTACTTTTCCCACAGACTTTTAATGCTCTCTATATTCTTCAGGAGTCAGAATGTCTGAGCATTTTCGGAGAGACTTTACTACCCCAAACACGTGATCTGCGGGTAGGCCTACATAGGAGTGCCCTCTCACGGGAAAGATGACAACAGTATTTCTGAGGTGGGTTTGTGCTTTCTTTTGGGACCAATTATCAAAAGCATGAATTACACACATGTTTTTATTTTTACCTCCGCCTCCATCAGCGAAAAGCCAAATAGTGGTGACTGAATCCACAAAATGAACTTCCTCCAAATAAGAAATTAGACCAGATGCTACTTCGATCGCCCCTCTGCTACCTTCAGTCTCGTTCTAAGTAAAGAATGTTCAGTGACACACTGATTTCAGTGACCCACAGTGCATAAAACGATATTTGGCGGAAGTAGTGAGTATCGCCAATTGATAATTTGGGAAGAGGCTGAACCTCTTGCAAATCAAAGCAGAACTTCTTGTATCTGCTGGACGCTCCCTCATTAATTTGTGGAAGGTTTTAAAACGAAATTTGTGTGCTCTCAGATCAGCCAGCAGATGATTCCTTTTTAAAATACGGGCTTCACACTGAATCTGAAATGCCATGCAAGCACAATAATAAAATAGCTTGAACAACAAGAATATTATGCCCTTTAATACGTAATTTCTTGATCGTTACAGTATATCTCATAACTCCACTAGCATATTAAAAAGTACAATATAAAAATACTGTTACAATGTTGATCAAAAACCCAAAATGTAGCTTACCTAGCCTCCACTCCACGCTGTCGTTTGGTTTTCCCAGTCTTGGTTCTCTTTCTGCTTCATTTCAATATTTTTCCGACAGCTTCACTTCCTTCCATGTTGATACAATGAAGTAACATACAACAGCTAAACTTACGGACGAGTCGGCATATAATTAGTGGGAAATATCAGCCGAAACATGGGTTGAATGCCCGGTGTAATAATTATGTTGAGCGTAATACGTTTTGAACTGTTCATTCCCGTGAGTAGTAAGGGGTAGCGTTTGAAGCGGTGAAAGTTTGGCAACTTCCCGTTTCCCCAACCCGACGCCCAGCGTCTGCAGTTATGCCCTATTGCCAACGACGCCTGGAAACGCACTCTTACGCAAGGGTTTTTACCAATGCTGTTAAGCCCTTTCGCCAACGACGCCTGGAAACGCACTCTTACGCAAGGCTTTTTACCAATGTTGTTAAGCCCTTTTGCCAACGACGCCTGGAAACGCACTCTTACGCAAGGCTTTTTACCAATGTTGTTAAGCCCTTTTGCCAACGACGCCTGGAAACGCACTCTTACGCAAGGGTTTTTACCAATGTTGTTAAGCCCATTTGCCAACGACGCCTGGAAACGCACTCTTACGCAAGGCTTTTTACCAATGTTGTTAAGCCCTTTTGCCAACGACGCCTGCAAACGCACTCTTACGCAAGGCCTTTTACCAATGTTGTTAAGCCCTTTTGCCAACGACGCCTGCAAACACACTCTTACGCAAGGCTTTTTACCAATGTTGTTAAGCCCTTATGCCAAGGACGTCTGGATATGCACTCTTACGCAAGGGATTTTACCAATTTTGTTACGCCTTTATGCCATGGACGTCTGGATACCCCCCTCTTACGCTAGGCTTTTTACCAATTTTGTTACGCCCTTATGCCATGGACGTCTGGACACCCACTCTTACGCACGGTCTTTTAATTTAAGTTGTTACGCCCTTATGGCATAGACGCCGGGGTACACACTCTTACGGGAGGATTTTTATTGTCCTTTTTTTGCGGGACGTTTGCAGTTGGGGCCTTTGGCTATCCCATATGAAGTCCCTACACTTTGCAACGTTATGACCTTTTGACAGCTGTAGTCGCTATCCCAGGACTTCCATATGACGTCCTAATTATATAGCGTTCTTATGCATGTTAATTTTATATTTATTTAATAAAATCTTGTCATAGAGGTGGATTCGAACCATTCAAGTTGTCATTATTGGCTACCTGTTTTTAACCGCGTGGCCACGGTAACATCTTCTGTTCCACCTGCTAACTTTGTCTCATATAATATTCAGTTTTCTCAGTGAGTCATGTTATTCAATCTTATTCTTTCATAATTGTCTACTAGATCGCGCTAGTTAACAGTCATTACTTTCAGAATTGTCTCCTAGAAGCCAGTTGTGTACCATGCTATAAGATGGCGACTACCGCTAAATTCAAAATTCAAAACATTGTCTCATATAATATTCAGTTTTTCTCAGTGAGTAATGTTATTCAATCTTGTGCTTTCAGAATTGTCTACTAGATCGCGCTACTTAACAGTCATTACTTTCAGAATTGTCTCCTAGAAGCCAGTTGTGTACCATGCTATAAGATGGCGAATACCGCTAAATTCAAAATTCAAAACATTGTCTCATATAATATTCAGTTTTTCTCAGTGAGTCATGTTATTCAATCTTGTGCTTTCATAATTGTCTACTAGATCGCGCTAGTTAACAGTCATTACTTTCAGAATAGTCTCCTGGAAGGCAGTTATGTACCATGCTATATGATGACGACTAGCGCTAAATTCAAAATTCAAAACATTGGCCGAGATGGAGTCGAAATTTAATTTTTAAAAATGGAGGGGTGTTTGAAAAAAAAAAATCAAAATGGTTGTAATATTTCAATTTTGCCGCGTTGACACATTAATATGATTTAATATTGATTAAAATGATGTCAAACAAGTTTTCGTCGGAGGCCTCAAATGGTGGCTGGGGCGGGCATAACAGCCTAATATGATTTAGTATTCTTTAAAATACTGTCTTCAAAATAAGTTTTCTAGATAAAGTCGACACAAAACCCCTAATTTTTTTAAAACTATTATGTAGGCCTATTTGTCATGCATAACAACCTATTATGTTATAATACCCCTTAAAAGAATGTCTTCAAATAAGATTTCTATGCGAAGTCGACACAAAAGGCCTAATTCTGTAAATTAATACATAGGCCTATATGTCATGCATAACAGCCTATTATGTTTTAGTATTCTTTAAAATACTGTCTTCAAAATAAGTTTTCTAGATAAAGTCAAAACTACACCAAGTAACGATAGGGAACGTTTCCTGAATCTCGTGCGTGCAATGTCTTAAATCGAAACGTGTGATTTAATTTGCGAAAAACTGGAACATCTTCAGAGATGGTAAGTAGTGCGTGTTTTGTTTTTCAAACGAAAACTTCTTTTTAGGTTTCCAGTGCAATATGTTTTCTCAAACATAGCCTATATCTTTAGACAGAGTGTTACAAAGTAGACCTACCGTATTGGACTTTACTGTTTTGACGTATTATGACTCTATTCAGTTTCCGTTTGAAGGTAGAGAGCGGTACAACTAGAAAGACAGATATTGCCTGGGAGGGGAGAGTGAGTGGAAAGGAAGTCTACCATTGCAATGCATTACACTGTACCAAATACCAAGAGCGTTTGCGTGTTCAAATGTCTTCCTAGCCGGTCAGATCTCTTTGGTACGACAGGACATTAACTTAGATAGAATGGATGCCTTTTTTTCAGAACTGCTTCTATCTGATGCGACTACAACAGCACTTGTTCTTTGTTGGTGTCGAAGTCTGTGCAGATTTTCCTATTTGGGAACAATGCTTTTATATTCTTTTGTAGATAGACGATGGTATGGGACGAGGCCTTCTTAGGGGAAAAAGAAATATCTGATTATATTATATTTCCGTGAAATGATTAAAATGTTTATACGTAATGTGTAATGGTCTTTCAGATTGTTCAGGAAAATGGTTCTACCCTTTTAGTACATATGGATTAACAAAATGAATGTTTGACATACCCATTGCTACAGATGTTGTCTTGAAGACTGAAATCAGTAGCGAATTCACCGAGCTAATATTACAGAGTCATTGTGTTGAAAACTAAACTATGACATACCGTTAGTGTTCTCAATATGGTTTTGGATCATGAAAAGTATGTCGTGTCAAGGATATAAATATTTCCATACGATACAAAGTTAATTCAGGGTGTATGTTAATAACATATATAAATAAAAACTTTCTATTCTATAAGAATACGCATACAATTTCGGGAACATTCCCAGGAACTGATATAACATTAGAAAAAACATTCCTATGCTATTTCTGGTAGTCATATAAGAAATCTGGACATTTCTGTATCATTACAAGTATTGCTCAGTTCAGTTTCCAAAGACCTGGTCAATGTTTACAAGATCTCCATAAATAACTTGATGTTATTTCACACAATTTAACGTTGGATTTTATTACTGCACAAACACTATGAAACCAATTAAATAGAAACATCTTAACCTAAATAGTTTTTGCTTACGAAAATGTTTTATCAGAACAGGATCGCGATTCCACATATTTATCTGTAACTCAGACAAACAAGGCGACGTTTTCATAATAATATTCCTATCGTAGCAAATGTTCACCAAAATTTTCTTTTGCTCAAACAGACATTGTAACTTTTCGAAGTGAAACCTCAGAACAACAAAATATTGTCCATAAATTAGATTTCAGGATAGAATGGCTTTTAACACAGCCCTAGGGACATGAGATGTTCGGGGTTGAAATAAAGTATCATATAATTTGACATTAGTCAGGAATAATAATTTATTTTTCACAACACACGTTATAATACAAGAATGTAAAAGATATCTTACATTTATATCAGACGTATGTTCTATCAGATGTCTGTAAAAAATCCTATCAATGATACGTTACTCATAGCTGTATAGTTTTTTCTATGGTCAATGTTAAATAATTTCTACGAAACCAATTAAATAGAAACAACCTAACCAAAATTAGCATTGTTTACGTTTAACAGAATTGATCCTATATGTGTTCTGTATTTTGTCAGATGCAATTTATGTAAAATTGTTAGTTTTCTACATAATGTGTAATCTACAAATTGAAACAAGAAAAGTAATTATATTTTCTTCTGTTATTCATGTGTTAAAGAAAACTTTCTACAGATTATTATTCATTAAACTAATCCTATCTTTGTAAGACGTTATAGTCGATCAGTCTTCAGCGCAAAGCTTTTTCTATAGACCTCTTCAATGTTAGTTTCCTTAAGCAATCAGCTTACCAACATTCATAAAAGAAAATATTGTATCTTAAATCGTCTACCTCTTCTGTGAATACAAAATATTAAATGGAGTTAGCAATTGATACAGAAAAAAAAATGAAATATGAGACTGTAGTAAACAATTTTAGAAGATAAATTATTAAAATTTTGTTCTACAGGCCTAATTTAAAAAAAAAAATTACCTCTTAAGTTTGTTGGCAAATGTAATGCATATCAATGTTAAGATAGGATAGGATAAGTATTTTATCTGGAATTATAATATTAACAGAATGAAGAACCACCACATAAACATTTTAAATTACCATTAATTTTAACTCCCATGTTTTAGGCCTACAAGTATATTCGTTGTAGCAATGCATTGATAAGCAGCTAAAAGTTACAATTGAAAAGGATTCGTACTAAAATTTAAGGCACACGTTTTCAATTAATTGGATACTGTTCTGACAGAATTAAACACAACTTGTATCTGGTAACATACACCAGTTTTCATAATTAAAATTGTACTCGCAACTATGTAACGATAACCTGAAATGAACTTAACAATATCTGCATTATAATTTTTACCATATTGAAAGTTGACTTACAGTTTGTTTCGTGTACTGTTAACACCAAGACTTTTTCAGTCCCAAGCTTGCATACGGCTACAAGTGTTAAGTTACGAAATCAATATTTTGTTTACACAATCAAATCAAGATTACATATAATTAGCTAAAGATTTTTTAAAATTTCTCGAACAATACAGATTTTATAGATGACATGGAGTTGATGATTAAGTGAGACACAACTGAAATTCTGATCACATCAGCTATACAAGTTTAAAGAGGCTCAGCATATGGATTCTTTCACAACAAGAGCAAACAACATGGCTGACACTCTTCTGAATTTATTTCTCCTGGAATTCGGAGATACCAGTGTATAATTAAATACTAAATTTCCCTTTGTCCATGTAGTTGACATAAAACTGGGCTTCATTTTTCCGGCAAGAAATTCCAGAAGTTAGCAGGCTTAACGACAGTTTCCAATAATGTATTTGTTTGAATATGGTATGGTCTTTAGGAAAAAAAGGTTACATTAAGAAAACTAAATATTCTAATTGAGAATACTCTATTTCGAAGGTCTAACTTTAAGCTGGTTTCATTCCATGGAGTTGATTTTAAGCATATAAGATAACCCAGAAATATAATTCTTATCAACGGAGAG
This sequence comes from Ectobius pallidus, assembly GCA_964059195.1. Classification (NCBI taxonomy): domain Eukaryota; kingdom Metazoa; phylum Arthropoda; class Insecta; order Blattodea; family Ectobiidae; genus Ectobius; species Ectobius pallidus. Next base: position 8,915,408 of record CAXKWD010000013.1, read on the forward strand.
ATACAAAATAACTAGGATAGTTTTAAAACATAAAAAGTTAACTACCATGAGAATGGAATTACATATGAGTATTCACAATTACACTTAATATTTGCAAGTTTCATAAAATGGCTCCCAATTATTAACTAAAATTCTGAGTGGAGAAACCTTAAATAAATGATCTCTTAGCAACGCTTAACAAATGTTTTTGTATCATTAATTATTATTAAATGTTTTACTTTTGTTTGGCAAATGAACCTCTCGAAATAATTTTTACTTATTCGGAAAACGAACTTATCGACAAAATGATGTGTATGTAATTTCAATTCGGGGAAATCTAACTTGGAAGGAAAAAGGCAATATAAAAATACTATATACTGTGTAAACTTATATCAAAGGATAATTCTGTACTTTTCTTTAGTTTTACCAACACCTCCCCTTAACTACCACAAGTAGGCTATAGATTTTCTAGGCTTGTTTTAATTCATGGACCTAATGAGAATGCATCGATGAGACGTATTTCATAGATCCCATAGAGGTTAAATGACCTTAAGGGTTGATAGCGTCTGAAAATAGTCTGAGAATCAATCAAAAATGAAAGAGACTTAAAATATTTATTTAGCATATCTAGCACGACAATGTGAAGTCATGCATAGTGATCGAATTCACTTCACCTCTCTTTCATTTCTCTTCGAATCAGCGAAGATACCCAAGGCAACATTTCTAACAATATTTTCACTGATCTAACACGAAAAGCTTGAAATTCTATTTTTCGTTCATTAACGCTGATGCCTACCGTGAATATTTCAATAGAATTCAAGAAAAGTAGTTCAATTTTTTTTCTCTTGAATTTATTTATGGAATGCTATCGTTGTAGTTTAAATTGTTCAGACACTACATTACAAATCGTAAGGTAGCAGGTTCGATTCCTGAGGTTTTTCAATTGTTTGTATCCTTCTCGTTGCACCATTAGCCTGGTTTGTCTCAGTCCGATTGACTACAGATAAGGCTGGTATTGACAACGTGTAAGAGCCCTGTTACACGGACCGAATAAACGCGGCCGAATATTCGGGCCGTGACCGGCTGACTTTGAGCATGTTGTACGAACCGAATTTCGGTCGCCGAACTTCAGCGACCGAAACGCGTGATGCATGTTACAGGGCAGAATGTTGACCTAAAAAGAGCAAACTGGAATTCTTTCGAGGGCAAAATGTACGGGGTTGGAAGTTCAAAAATGGCAACACATCTATAAAATCCTCCGCGCGAATGCATTCGGTCGACATTCTGCCCGTATAAAAGGCCCATGTTACACGGAGACCGAAAAAAACGCAGCCGATTGTCAGCGAACGAAATGCGTATCCATTGGGTCAATGGGTAGGAAATGTTATAAATTACACGGACGGAATAACCGCGCCTTCAGACGCGGAAAAACTAGTGTAGGCGGTTTCTACGCCTAGCGACCGGTAAAATTGCAGAAAGAACGCGCGCAGAAAAAACGCCTGTGAAGTTATACGGGCAGAATGTCGATCGAAAGCGCGCGCGGAGCAGTAGCGCACAGGGTGGGAAAAGTTTGAAATACGTTGTGGTGTTTGTGCATGGCGATTGACTTGCGACTACATACAGGAAGACCCTACCAACCACGCATGCGCGGTAGTAGTCAAGCAGCCGATGTGTGTTCTGTAAGGGTACGAACAAGACGCTGCTTGGTTGGTCCCCTTTCTGGTCGCTACGTTGTTGAGCCAGGCGCCGACCATGAAGTGTGTATGCGCAAGACGCAGCCTGTTCGCTAACTGGCAGGTCGCATGTTATGGATTAAGTTTCTGAATTATCTCCTTTTTTATTTTAATTTCTTTGTTATTATATTCTCATTCATAAGGTTTTGAAGACACAGAAGACAATGGGAATGAGTTTATGAATTCAAACTCATTACAGGAAGCTTCATCACATATGTCACATTAGTTAAATATGACACAAGAGTATTTCACTGTCTCACAGAGATTCTAAATTGAATGTGTATTTTATAGTAAATTTAATGCTCTACAACTTTTCTTCTAAACGATTTCGTTGTAAACCCAATACTTTAGGTGCTAGGACACAAAGTTCGCCGAAGTGGAGTAAAAACGTTTTTCGGCAAAAAAATACTTTTTGTGACAGGGAATATTTTTTCATCGGTTTGAGATGGAGAACCAGTGTATGGATAGAAACATTATTATTATTATTATTATTATTATTATTATTATTATTATTATTATTATTATTATAATTATAATTATTATTATTATTATTATTATTATTATTATTGTTGTTGTTGTTGTTGTTTTCTTGAGTTGGTGCCACCATTGTATTCAATCTTCAGAGCACAAGAAGACACTAAAACGAACACACTTAACCCCGCAACACGAAAATTAAACATAGTATAAAATTATTAGGTTACTACAAATTATACAAAAATACTGAATTTAAACCATACAAGTCAGTAACTATAGCCATGACTGATCTCTACAATCCCTTCATTGAGTAGTAACAATATTTATTTTGTTGGTCTGAGATGATTACAAAGGATGTATCTTATAAACAGTCCTTTGTTTGTGGAGCGTTGCAAAATGTACACGTGTAACGCCTGAATCTAGACTACACGCTAGCGGCTGGTCGCATGAAAAAAGAGGGCTAGCATTCTACCAGCAATCTGCGGCCTGACCAGATGGCTGGCAAGAGACCATCCAAGCTGCGTCTTGTTCACCCTCGTAAGAAGACATGACTTCATTCTCCATGCGGCCTGCGGCATGCGGCCTGCGGCATGCGACCATCCCGGTTCCGTCTTGCGCGTACCCTAAGACTCTACCGACCACGCATGCACGATAAAAATGTCAACTTGGGATGTCATGGTTATATTTTGGCAGATGATAGGTATTGCACATAACACATAGGCCTAGCTGTTAAGTTCATAAGCATGGGCAGTTATTTCTTTTCCGATATATAGAATTAATTTAGGAGGCATATAGGAGCACGTTTTTTAAAATAATATTAATAACTAAATACAAATTAATACGAACGTGGAGCAACTTTACTTTTTTCAATAACAATGCTTGCAGCTTGTCAGGGATCGTGGAGGTTTCTTCTTTCTCTCGGTATTAATATTGTTGCAGTCCTTTGGTTGCTGAACTGCCTTCATTAGAGCCGGCATAGGGGCTATTTATGTTTGGCTAGAGCATCTATTTGTTTTTCTGTACTAGCAGAATTGATTATTTTTGTTACCTTCGCAACTGTGACTTTCATGAGTGACAAACTCATTGACAGATTAACAGTCATACACAAGGGAGAGATAACTTTAAAATAGGCCTATCTGACTTGAAGAAGCGCCATAAGAAAAGTGTGGATTTCCAAACTGACAGAATTATGCAGCAAGATGGATACTGGCAAGTTGTTTCGTCGTCAAAAATTAAATAACTGTACGAAATTAGACAATTTATTGTCCCACTGCGATAGTCAGATTGTGTCAGGAATATAGTTCTTGCATTCATATGTATGCCTGCAGTTGCCATGATTCAGCTATCAGAAGGAATATGTGCAAGCAAATCTATTTACTTTGCCGGACAATTGAACCGTATGTATTGCCCTGCCGAAGCTCAGAGTATAGCTGTAAGCATTATTATTATTGAAAATAGGTAAAGTTGCTCCAAGTTCATATTAATTGTATACTGGTTATTGTTATTATTTTTTAAAACGTGCTCTTATGCCTCCTAAATTAATTCTAAATATCCGAAAAGAAGTAACTGTCCATGTTTATGAACTTAACAGCTAGGCCTGTGTGTTATGTGCAGTACCTGGCATCTGCCAAAACATAACCATGACATCCCAAGTGGGCATTTTTACGTTGTTGTAGTGTGTTCAGGCTGTGGTCATTGTAATTGAAGTTTCGAAGCAAGTTACAGACTATTGCCCTCGAAAGAATTCCAGCTTGTGTTTTTTCGGTCACCATTCTGCCAATGTAACATGCATCACGCGTTTCGGTCGCTGAAATTCGGTGATCGAGATTCGGCTTATACTCTAATTTTTACGCGTCTGAGGGCACGGTTATTCCGTCCGTGTAATTTATACATTACCTACCCATTGACCCAATGGAAACGCGTTTCGGTTGCTGACAATCAGCCGCGTTTTTTCCGTCCGTCTAACAAGACCTAACATGGCCCTAAGCATTGTAATAATATTGGTACGGTAATAGAAATTTAATAGCAAACATGAGAGATTACCTTTTCTCGAAACTTGAAGGCACTTGAACGTTTTACAGTTTCTACATACCCTGTGTCAGTACTTGTTTACTTAAATATGTTTTTTTCCTTCATAATTTTTTATCAACATTTTTAATTATCTCGTGACGTTTAAATAGTTTATAAGTTAACCAATTCAACAACTTTTTTCAGTGTATGTAAGACATAACCATTTAAGTAAACTTTGTTTTAACGTCACAACGGGAGTATGCAGGAAAGTTACGCCTTGTCACGATAGTTATGCCTTGTACTTACATCTCAGTTCATATTCATTTTAGTTAGACTTAATTTTAACTAGGAAAACTGTCAAAACTCTTTCGGAAACAAACAGGGGCCAATGATCATGATGAACCTTACAAGATGCGGATGGCTCAGGTTTGGAATTAACGGTGGGGATGGGGGAGGGATTTCCCCTTCTCACAAAAAATGTTCCCGGCTTTCAAATAAAAATTCATTCCCTGCCAGGGATATATTTTTCTACATTTAATAAATTTCAGTTTAAAAATCCAATGCAATTGCCGGAAACGTGCACTTTAACATAATTATTACCAGCACAATGAACAAGCATGGACATCAAGTTCGTATTTCTGCTTTGTGCTATGACAGTGCGTGCAATAGTGATTGATGTTAGTCTGTCGAGTAAGTGTGCATGTTCTTCAAGGTATCTAATAATATAGATAAGTTTTTAATACAAAAGCGTAAAATAACCGAGTCTGAAATGTCAGGTAACAGAGCTATGTCTCCTATTGAACAGATAAATATTCCAATAGTGCATCGCCTGACCACCCCCAAATGATTATAGGCTATATGACAAGGAAACAGAAGCGCAGACTTTTAAAAAACTTGATGGTGGACAAGAATTGGCGTTTTAGTAGTTATACATAGATCTTATGATAGAATGTTAAAGGTTGGGAAGGGATGCCTTTCCCCAAGTCGGCGCCTATGTAAGGAAAGTATTCGGTTCATATTTATATCCGCTCAGAGAGTTCTGGCATTACAACATTCATGTTTATATGTGGTTTTGGTGTTACTATGTTATTAGACTCAAACCCTGCCTGTGTTGCAACTTGAGAAGTCCACATTAAAATAGTTACCCCATATAAAGATACCACAAATTAATAGACTATTTAAAAAGTGTAATATGCATCCGTGAGAAATTCCTTAGGTACCAGGAGTTTCAAATGCCTTAATAAGTACAGTACCCTGGCCAAACGGGTTCAGATGAGTCAATATGAGCATTCCGATTCAATTTTGAATCGATCACAGTACCTAATAGTTTGACATCAGATTGGAACTCCTCGCAGTTCAGCTGTTGCAATGTAAGCAAAAATGTTTTGAGTTTCCCCAACATTCAGGCTAAATTCAAACCAATCTGTCACCTCACTAAATGAGTTCATCATTTCAAGTTGTAGAACATTTACATCCCGGTTAATATTATACAAAGTAGTGTCATCTGCTACTAAAACAGCATGACATTGAATGTTATAGAAAAGATAATTAATCTTCACTAAAATCAGAAATGGACTCAGAACCGATCCCTGCGGTAAGCCGTTTTCAACTTGAAGAATACCTGAATAGATACCATTGATGCACACAACTTGATGCCGGTCTGATAAGTAAGTCGGAAACAAATACCGTTCTGTATTATTTATGTCGTAATATCTTAATTCAAATATAATAGTTGTGTGAGATACAGTCGAAAGCCTTTGATAGATCGCACAAGGTGGCAGGGGCACTATTATGATCATCGAATCCAGAAATCATATCGGATACCAATTGTTCAACTGCTGATAGTGTTGACATATTTGCCCTGAAACCAAACTGTGTATCTGAGAATAAGGCATTGCTTTCAAAATAAGATGATATCATTAGTTTCTCTATAATTTTCGACATTATTAGCAAACTAGATATATGTTTTAAATTTTCAAATACATTACTCTAAAACTAAAAAAACACGTAAAGAAGACCCCTGTAGTTAAAATATAATAAGAAGTACACTGAGAATTTAAAACAGTGCTATAAAACTCTCAAATCCTTTTCATTTTGACATTCAAAATGCATTTTATCATATTTTACAAAACGCAGTTTGTCCATGACATTTCCCGCCTTAACATCCAAAATATAAAAAAAAGATTCTTCAAATACTGACTATTAATAGAATCATTTTTTTTCTCTAATGAAGCCTGAAAAACATTAATGTTCACGTTTTTAGTTTTCGTACGGTAGTTTTTTGAGTTTCCTGAAAAAAAAATTGTACAATAACTGCATTTTGAAAGTCCACTCCCCATATGCTGTACAGCTTAAGCTGCGTAACACTTGCGCTCCTCTTGCGCTGCGCCCCGTTTGCGCTCCTCTCGGAGCGCAGATTGGTACGGCATCTTAAGGTGTTTCGCAAACCGTCTCCTGTCGGTTTTTTTGACGAACACAAAAAATTTCTGATTTGATATTGGGACGTGATTTTGGTAGTTGCGCTCCGTAAGTGCGTTACTCGCGAACCGTTCGTTGAAATTATTTTCACAGCGCTCCTCCTGCGCTCCACTCCTCAAGCTTAACTGTATATTTTGTGCTAGGTAATTTTGTTAATAATTATGGAGTGGTCAGAAGAAAATGTACCGCAAATTATAGATATTTAAGTCTTACCATAAATACTGTTACAAACTTTTTGATGAAATACTCCTACAGTTTTCAAGATATTTTATTCTTCTTATAGCATGGACTACTTACATTTATTCTGAACAGAAAGCACCAATCAGTTTTCAAAATGGCCGCCCTTGGCTTTGACACAGTCTCTTAGTCTTTGTGGCCATTCATCAATAGCTCTACGAAGCCTCTCTAATGGGAAATCCGCCACTGCTTTCACCAAAGCCCGTTTCAAACTGCCAATGTTGGGGTGTCTTTTCTTGCACACCTTTTGCTCTAACTCTGCCCACAACTGGTAGTCCAATGGGTTGAGATCTGGACTGCTAGGAGGCCAATCACTTGTGGAAATGAAGTCCGGCAGATTGTCCCTCAGCCACCTCTGCGTGGACTTCGCCTTGTGGGCTGGTGCTGAATCCTGCTGGAAGCTCCAGTGCAGGTTCTGGAATAAAGTGTTTGACAAGGGCTTTACGATTGGCTCCAACACGGTGGTCTCGTAGACTTGGGCGGAGGTTTACACTCCTTTCTCGCAGAAATGGAGCTTGGTAGCACCATCATACGCCACACCCCACCAAACCATCACTGACGATGGATGATGACCCCTGATGAGCTTCGGAACTTTCTCACGAGCTTCTCGAGAACTTGTAGCATACACCCTGTCATTCTGGCGGTTGTAGGACTCCTCAATGTTGAATATCTTTTCGTCTGTGAAAAGAATTCTCCTGTGCCCATTATCGGCGTAACGCTGAAGAAGGCGCTTACATTTCAGCTCCCTCTGTCGCTTCAGCTGCGGAGTGAGGAAGTGACCTGTATTTCGCCTGTAAGCTCTCACCCCCAAGTCACTTCTTAGTATCCGCGACATCGACATTTTGGAAATGTTCATCAAACGAGCCATCACTGATTGCCTCCGGGCAGGATTCCTCCTGATACGAGCCGCCACTGCTTGGACCACCTTCCTGCTCCTCACGGTGCATGAGCGATCTTGCCGCGGGCGATCTTCGATGGTCCCAGTCTCAGTGAACCTTTTGATAGTCCGGTAAACAAACATCCTGCTGATTTTCAGTTTTTTAAGGGTTGTGAAAACCTCAGAAGCCGATTTTCCCACTGTATGCAATGCTATTACTGCTACACGATTTTCATAATCACCCCACTCCATTGGAAAAACTTTGCAAATCACACTTTCTCTTCTGATGCTCAACACACAATGACACCCTTGGTCCTCCGCTATAAGGGTGGTTCATTATCTTTAAAACCGGATGTACACCCTCTGTCAAAAGTTTGTAACAGTATTTATGGTAAGACTTGGGATTCTACACATAAGGACCATTTTTTAAAAAATCAAAAGGAGAATGCCTGGAGAGAAATAGGTATTGAAATAAATGTGTATGCGGATCAATGTAAGAAGAAGATGATAAGTTTGCTGTCCTCAAACCGGTGTGAGAAACATAAACAAAACATCAGTAAAGGTAAAGGAAAAGATAAGTTATAAAATAAAAATAACAACACTGTTACACACTTTTAAACTCTTGTCTAAAAATGGTTTTATTACCATATTTAAATCGTACACATTTTTTGCAATTGAGGACTTTTTTTCAAAACTCGTTTTCTTCAAATATTGACAACGTGAGGGTAGGCTAAATCTAAACCTACTGTAGATCGCCTATTTGAAGTAGCCCTTTTTTCTAAGAGAACAGTTTTGCAAAATTCGGTTTATTCCAGTGACTGATTGAAAAGCGTGTTGTGCGATACGCAAGTTGTTTTGATTTGGAACACCTACAACAATGCACAATAACATGCGGAAGCTGTGCACACAATGTTTAAACAAAGTTCAATAATAATATCATAATAATATTATAATAATATAATAATATTATAATAATATCATAATAATGTAATAATAATAATATTATCATTATTTTTAAGAAGTAAAATTTTAAATTTTTAATAAAAGTATGTTGTGCTCCCTATTATACTATATTAGGGTTAATGTTATGTTAATGGGCTGTGATATATTACATATTAGCAAGACTACTTACAAAATACTTAGCCCAAGTGATGACAGCTGGTGGTTCGCAGTAGGTTCGTCGCTTTCCCATGGAACCCAGGAGGAGTGCTGTGAAAATAATTTCAACGAGGTTCGCGAGCGACGGGAAACGGAGCTGAACGCAAGAGGAGCGCAGATGTATACGCAGCTTTACACCAGATGATTCGACAACACATCTAGGTACAGCATTGTAATGAATAATCATATGTGATCGGAAAACACAGCAATATATTCCCTTTAGAAATGAGCCAAACACTGATAATTCTCTGAATAAAGCCTCTGTATTATGTAATTTTACTGTATACTGGGAGAAATTCCTTTTACCAAGGATTACCTCTCATTTACCCTGAAAGGTAATTTGTATTTTTGTGTCTGTGAAGATAGCATATTTAATTAAAATGGCGCTGTGCTGGCTGAGATTTTAGTAACGTGCGGCTGACTGGTTTGGCTCACCGCACTTTGTTCTCCGATCAAGTTGTTATAGATCGGTCTAAAAGAGAAACTTCCATTCTACGTACCGGTACATGAGCTGGTAACGAGGAGCATGTTTTCAACTTACTTTCATTATGAAGATATGTTCGGTTTGCACACAATGCTTTGACCACATATGTATCTCGATCAAGAATCTTGCCAAAAGAAAATCACACTTCTTGTATGTTTTCCTTCCCCTGCTACACGAACAGAGACTAAAAGCTAAGCCCGACAATACAGGTATGGAATGAAATTATCTCTAGTCATCATTAACAATACTGACTTGCTAAAATAACATTGTTATTTTTTGTAAAATGTAACTAAAAGTAGTGATGAGCGAGACCGGTGTTGGTCTTGCAGTCTTGGTCTTGTAGAAAATACAAGACCAAGACCGCATCTGCGTTAGCAAGACGAAGACCGAGTGTGCAAGACCAAGAACAAGACCGAACTGCATGACTCTTCCAGCCTTGCTGTTTGAAAAGTGTTTTAAATGCTCCATTGTGTATACAGATAGCCAGCAAACACTTCTCTAAAGGCGCCGCAGAGTCTCTAGCCGGAGCAGCCGCACTCTGTATCTAAAGGTGGGTCGGCGGCGGCTTGACGTTTGTTGCTTTTGTCGGGCGTCGCCAGTCTTACACGCGTTTCAATCAATTTCTGTGTTCATTATATATATAGTATTTTATTATTTTCCTTTCTGATGGCCCATCTACAGTTAGAAGTGTTTAGTAAGATTATTCCACTCATACGCCGCGTGTTTGATATTGACCAATAACGTTTAGCAATTCCTTGGATATAGACCAATCACAATCGTTTATCTTATAATATTCTTCCTCGGATCACAAGGATACAATTTTATCTGATAAAACGTCAGCTCGTTACTGGGCACGTAAGGCATCAAAGTGCGGGGATTAATACGTCACATTCAGCGGAATGAAAACAAATTACTTTATGCAACATAACTTGTTTGGAAATTGAAATAATATAAATGTACATTGGTTAATTATAATTTTAGCTATGCAGGAAGTCTTTTCAATGCCCATAAGAATGTTGGTTTGGAAATCAATAAAGAAAAAAGAACTAAGTGTGTGGTCATAAAACTTCAAAATAATGCGCTCCAAAATATTAGAATAGCCGGTAAATCACTCGAAAAGGGGGAGAAATTCAAATATCTTGGAGCAATTACAAATACAAATAATATCAAGGCAGAAAATAAGCGCAGAGTCCTAACGGTTCCAGGAGGAAGAGGCTTCCATATTTTAGACATTCGGCACGTGAAGGTGGTAAGGTTGTCGGCCACCTTTATCCCAGGTTTGCTCCTGGATCTCATTTCTGTTAGAGGCTGTGTAAACCCCACGGGCATAGTGCCACCAGAAGAATTAAGCCAATTGAAAGATCGTAACGTCCCCATCAGGGATAGAATCCGCGACATTCCGGTTTGGAGCGCAATGAATCGACAATAAATTATTGAAACTAAATAAAAGCATAGCATATAAGAAAATGTGCAATTAAATAATTTATTTAATTAGGATTTTTTTCATAGTCAAGAAAGAATGAGAGGCGAAAATATAACGAAATTAAAAATAAAATAATTGTTTTGGTGAAGCAATATTAGGTGAATGAATTCTAAAAGTCGGAATGTAGTTAATAGAGCCCAGAAGATCAAGCATTTATGCTGGATAAAATAGGCATGCAAAAAGGCACTTAAAATACTGAAAATAAGAAGTAACATAATTAAAATAAGGCATTTATTGAAAATCAAAATAGAAGTAATCCCACTCTTTATTTTAAAAAATAGCTGTCTAAGATACTTAATAATTTATTTATCATATACAGTACTTACTCTTTTCTTGATTACAAGCAAGTCAAGTTTGGAGGTAAGTTTTCGACTGCTTGAGAAAAAAAATAGATTCATTTATAGGGAACAAGATCTTCAATAAATATTTTTTTAGCACACGCTTTTTAAAAGAGCTGCTTGTCGAACTTTGAACACGCCGAAAAGTATCGCTTTGGCAGCCCAGGCCAGTAAATTCTTACCGGCCTAGGCCGGTAAGGTGGTCACAACTGAAAAATCCAGTGACCAGTGACCAGTGACCAATGACCAGTCATACCAACCGTAACATGATTTGAAACAAAATACTTGACCACAAAACAAATATAAGGTAACATTGCTTTTTTACGTTAATCAGAAACTTTACCAGCTTTTTACAAAACACTTAATATAACAACAAATATAGGCCTAAGCCAACATAGCTATGTTATTCATAAGAAACACGCACTGGCATTTACATCCGCATTTCGTATTGGTTCCAGAGGTGTACAAATCTCGATTTTAGCTTGCCCAAACCCGCTTGAACGCCAGGCAAGCAAGTTGCCAGCGTCATAGCTAGGAAGCAGGCAGGTTTCTTTAAGCCTGATGGGTCAGGTCAAACCCAGCCTAGGCAAGTCAGAATAAGCTTGCGACATTCCTATCAGCTAAACAACTGTAGTTGCTGAGTGTAGGTAATACTTTCTTGCTTTTCTACATGCTGGTAGAAGAAATTCACCATGCAGATAAATAAAAGGTGGATAAAGTATTAAAAATCGTTTTAGCGTCTTAACACAATTATTATTTTTATTATTAGGTAGATTTCGAAGAAAAATCTACCTAATGACTTTCAAAAAATTCGTTCATATCGTTACGTTTCATGCCTCCCTAAGTACGAAACCACCGCCTGTTAAAAAAATTGTGATATTTATATTTATATACAGTATATGTATATGTATATATATCTTTACACGCTAGCGGCCGTAATTTTCAAGATATTGGAATCAAATTTTATTATGTTATTTCTAGGTCCAATAGTTCAGACAAGTTCGTTAATGAGCAAAATTGGCCTAAGGGGGTGGTCGGGGGAGGGGGTTGAAATTTTAAAACATTTATATCTCGGCCCCTATGAAGTATAGAGGGAAACTTTGATTGAATAAATTAGAGTACTCCTTATGGAGTTCACAGTGACACCAACGATTCGGGGGTTTTGGGAGTACGAGTGGGGGTGGGGGTATGGGGATGGAAATTCGAAATTTTCGAAACTACGTCTTGTGGGGTATCGTTGAAAAGCTCTTGATGAGTACTCTACAAATCAATAACTAGTTTCTTGATAGTTCTCATATAAGGCGAGATTTGAATGTTTTAAAAAGTTCTCTTTCCTCTTTTTTTGCAGTTATTATTGCGGGTTTGTCATGCCAAGGCTAAAGAAGGAGAGTGCTACGCAGCGACAGTAAATTAAAACAAAAGCACTTCGAAATCTACCTCAGCTTGTAGGCTTGCCTAAAGGGATTTTTGTTATTGTTATTAATGATTTTATGATGTTTTCTCGAAAATGTTTGAAAATTTTTCCCATGCCGGACTAGTACTTTTGTTCATTGATAATTAATTCAAACTGTCCACATTTTAGTTTCTCCTCGGCTTCCTTCAGGGTAAAATTCTCTAAATTACAATTACAATTACAATTACAATTACAATTTATTACTCCAAAGTACTTGAAAAATATATACAAAAGTTGATACACCCCCGAAGAAGCAGAGCTTGTGTTCGGGGGTGGTTCAGTTATATATTAGAAATACTTATACTAAACAATTACTTTAAAAAAATGCATAATTTGGAGAAGTATGACAAAATGTTATGTATGAAAGGTTAGAACATGTTCTATTTACAATACAAAGGTACGAAGCAATACAACAATAATACATAACAATTTATTTGTTCAAATTTTAGTAAAAACAAAGAAATTAAGTTCTATCCAAATTTTAAAGTTTAATATGAAAAATGTTATAACAGTAATAGTCGATAACAGAAGTAATAATTATATAAATTTTCTAATTTTAGACCTAAATTGTTTGTTGTTTAAGCTATTTAGATCAGAATGGTTGGTAATAAATTAATTGAATAGTCTTGGGCCAAAACTTGAACAGTGCTTAGCTCCAGCAGTTGTAACATTTTTTGGTTCAAGTAATAAATTAAATTGATTCCTTCGCGTGTTATATACGTGAGATTCTGACTTGTAACTGTCACGATGTTTATGAAAATAATCCGTATGACGTAGGCTACTTGTAAATTTGGTCTATGGTGAAAACGTTAAATTCAGAAAATAATAATTTGGAAGAATAGTCAGGAGGCTTAAATAAACAAATCTTTATTATGCGTTTTTGAAGACAAAGCAAAGGGCTGAGGATCGTTTTTGCAACTCCTCCCCACCCAATTATGCCATATTGAATAATAGAATGAATTAGGGCTAAATAAATCGTACGTAAAACATGAGCTGGTAAACATGAACGGAGAATAACGAATTTATAAATGACTTTACGTAGCCTATTGCATAAATATTCAATGTACTTGTCCCATCTTAAATGTCGATCAATTATGATGCCTAGATATTTCACTTGATTTGATTCACTTAAGGAGGGACAAGTGCAGCTATTAATACAGCAACCAGAATTGTGTATTTTTAAGCTTAAATTTTTACTTACTTTTAATTGTAATACATCTGAAGTTCCTCAACTACGTAACTGCACGACTTACCAGTGCACTGCTATACCCAGTTTCATATTCTTTCCGCCAGGCCTTGCAGTTTCCTTAGGTCCTGAGCAACCCACCAAGTTATGAAGAGTTTATGACTCATAGCGACAGTATTTCTTATCATCGTTGTAATCTGGCTTGCTTTCAAGTCAAGCAAGTTAAAAGCTGTGACTGGTTGCAGAATTTCAAAGGGGCAGGCAAGCTAAAATCAGAATATGTACACCTCTAATTGGTTCATGGCATAGCATTCAGGCGGCTATGAGAACATAGCGTCAACAAATGACTGATTAGAACTTTCATAATTAATTATACGGTATTTTATTTCACTTCATATAATTTACAGAGCTTTTACTAAAAAATATTGTACGCGAAAGTTTTAGCGGGCTCATCCAATATTTCGGCCTCGGCCGCAATACTACACCATTTCAACCTCAATTTCGGAAAAAGTAATTTCAATTTCGGAAAAAGTAATTTCAAATTCGGAAAAAGTAATTTCAATTTCGGAAAAAGTAATCTCAATTTCGGAAAAAGTAACTTCAATTTCGGAAATACGAGGGCTATTTTTTTAAACATTCGATGGGGCATAAAATGAAAACCACAGTGAAAATCCAAACTGTTTTATTTGGAACATTTAGGTACACCTTCCAGCTACTTCTCTACATAATCTCACTCCGATTGAGTAATTTGTCCTAGCGTGGTACCAACTTTACTATACCCTCTTCATAGCCCTCGTATTTCCGAAATTGAAGTTACTTTTTCCGAATTTGAAATTACCTTTTCCGAAATTGAAATTACTTTTTCCGAAATTGGAATTACTTTTTCCGAAATTGAAATTACTTTTTCCGAAATTGAGGTTGAAAAGGTGTAGATTCGTCCTGTAAAGCATCATTTTGCGTACTTGATATATGAATAGCCATTGTGACGTGAATCTGACATTTAATTATTTGTGTGACTTTTTTTTATTTTCATAAATTGCAATTTTCATGTGCATTTTACAATGTTTAAATATTCACAGAAAAAACCATCACGATCCAAAAGAGGCAAATAAGGCTTCAAACCTTAAAATATGCAACATAAGCCAAACTACGCAAAAAACTGGCCCTACCATCCCTTAATGTTTATCTCTATATTTAAACAAGTATATCCACCCAAATAGAATAGACATTACGTCTAACTTCCGTCCCCTTCGTATATGAAACGTTCCTGACAAAACCGGTGAAAAAAATATATTAGTTGGAAACGGTATTTTGTATGAGTTTTGTGCACTTTTGCTGTATAGAAAAACAGGAAACTGCCTCTCTGAAAAAACTTATCTAATAGAGGGACACTATATGCATTAGGGAAATTAAATAAATAATATATGTATGTATTTTATGAAATAAACAATAATACTATTCATCCAAACCAACAATAACTACACAAAGCTATATCATAAATAAACAAATAAATAAGTAAGTAAATAAAGTAGTAATTAAACGTAAGCGTTGTGTACAGTCAAGAAACTTGTAGATAATGGAAACCTCCGCTGGAAATAAAATTCCTAGCTTTTTAAATACACAAGAGACTGAAAAATGTAAAAAAAAATTAAGTAACATAAATAAGTTCTGTTGAAGAAGTCGAAAGCAATATACACTTCTCCTAGCCTGCTAGTATAGACCACCCATACAACTTAACGTTGTTCGATTGTCCCACATCGCTTTCTCAGGGTGAATTCAATTTGAAATGTAAAAACAAAAATAAATGTGGCCTATGTTTGATACCGGGGTACGCCATAGCGTAGTAGTGGAGGCGCTGCGCTACAACCCGGAAGGTCGCGGGTTCGATTCCCGATGAGGTCGATGAGATTTTTCAATTGGCCTAATCCTTCTGGTGGCACTATGGCCCTGGGGTCGACTCTCTAACAAAAATGAGTACCAGGAGCAATCCTAGGGGTAAAGGTGCGTAAGGCTGACAACCTTACCACCATCATTTGCGGAATGTCCAAAATCTGGGAGCCTCAACCTCCTGGAACCCTCTGGGCCTCCATGGCCTGTATAGGGATCACTTTTTATGTTTGATATCACCCTGTAAATAAAAACTTGTAACTTATATTTTCTGGATATAAACACGTATGTAGGTGATACAGGAAAACAGATACAGATACAGTGTTCTGGAATAGTACAGAGTATTTGCAGACAGTAGACCAGTCATAACAACAGTCAACCAGAAGGAAAACCTAATAGGCCTATACCTCGGTCACTAATAACTTATCCAATATTCGGAAACAGTTCTTACAAAATAATCAGTAAGGATGTAATTATTAGTCTAGAAAAAGCTTTCAGAAAAGGAGCAGCAATAATCAGTATGTTCAATAGTCCGTCACGTGATGAAAATGTAATTGAAATGGTTTTGTGATAACGTCCAGATCTTATTAGGAAACCAGTGGTACATTTGACATCTCTAATAATAAAAATAAGAAGAATCACGACCGAAATACTGATATTAATGAATACCACATTAATGACTACAATGAATATTATCTTTTTATTTAAAATATTTTAATATAATCTATCACTTGTAGTCTACGTAGTAAATTGTTTTTGATAAAAGTAAAAATTATAAAAGACACAATTCTGCATTACATTGTTCAGTATATTGGTTTAGCACTGTAAGAGAGGCAAAGCAGAATTCCGTACAGTGGACCTGTAGCTATGTAATATATTATGTTAGTTTATACAAATCCAGTATATGACCGTTGTATATATGCCTACAGTATAGTATTACGTAGAAGGGAGTGCACACATCAAACTAATTTCAACTCTGCCGGGACAAATGTTTACGCCTAACGTCTGGCCGTTCAAAGAAGGAAAACTGAAGTAAACAAAAAACAATACATCTGTCTCACTCTAGCACATTACTCGTATGACCTATGAGTGAGACAGACATACTGGTTTTTGTTTACTTCAGCTCGTCTCGGGTATATACTTCCTGGCTTCAGTAAACAGGATTGTCCTTTGTTGCATTGGTTTCTGGGTGACCGGATGCAGGCACGGTTTGGCTTTATGGTTATTTAGCCACTGCGATTAGCCGGTGTACAGACATGGACCTTTCAGATTTTATGCACAGATAAATGAAATTTACCTAGGCCGGGATTGAACCCGCTATCTTGGGCAGGTAATTCCAGTGCCATACAGACAGGAGCAATGGTGGTGGTGGTGGTGGTGGTGGTGGTGGTGGTGGTGGTGGTGGTGGTGGTGGTGGTGGTGGTGGTGGTGATGATGATGATGACGCGGGCATAGGAACACAACACCCAGTCCTGAACCCAGAAATAAAACATTTTCACTGCTGAAAACCCCTCCGATCCGACCTAGAATCGAACCCGTACTGCAAGATAGAAGGCGGCAAGACTACCAATAGCTCTTCGGCGATGGAGTAGCAAGAAGTAATTTCTTTATATCTACGAAAAACATACAGTTCTTACTGCGACCAGGTTTCCTGTGTCATACACTCTTTAAAAAAATCCTCCAAGCTTTTTTCTCAGAACAATACAACAAAGCAATACGTGCTTAATTAAAGTGCAAGATCAGGCAAGGAATGGCTTCAGCCTAAATACATATTATTTATATTCTTCTTGTCCACCGCTGTGGCTCAGGGGATGCGTTCGCTCCTCTCATGCAGCGGGCCCGGGTTTGATTCCTGGTCGGGACAAGTAACCTAGGTGGGGTTTTTATCCGGGGTTTTCCCTCACCTGTGAGACAAATATCAGGTAACTTTAGGCTCTTGTCCGGTTATGAAAACCACCATTAACGGCCGTGGGTGTCGGCATGCTGACCACATGCCCCCCAATCCTGCCGTCTGCCTGTGGTAGATGACGCAGCGGTCAGGTGGTAGGCCAAGTCCCTCCAGGGATGTAGCGCCACGGATTTTAGTTTTGTTTTTTTAGGCTCTTGTGGTCCCCGGATATCATCTGGCCGTCATTATCATCTTCATTCCATCCTCGTCTTGTTTGGAGTGAGTGTGTGTGTGTGTTTGTGTGTGTGTGTGAATGGTGTGTCTCGTCCTATGTGTTTGTGTTGTCTCGGAGGTAGCCCCGGCATTGGGCTGATCACTCATCCGGAGAGCCCTCCATGTCCTTGTCTGTTCAAAAAAAGTATGTCTGTGTTGTGATCATTCCTCTCCCGACAGGTCGCCCGGGCGGCGCGGGTCGCATAAAGGGTGAGGCAAAACTACGAAAGAGAAAAGAAAATCTTCTTCTCTATGTAGTAATTCCTTGTTAATTAAGGCCTCATTTCACGTCATTTGAATACAATCATGAGCAGAAGACACACTTGAAAAGGAAAGTAATTTTCTTGCCCTGTAATGGTATGTAGGTATAATTAGCATATTTCTTTCAAACTTTTCTCTCTCTAGGGAGATTCCGAGATGCGTTGAAAACCCGGGTGGTTGTATGTTATTTCATATTGGGCGACAACTAATCCAAAGAAGAGGTTATATAATGGCTTTCATTGGTGACATTTCTTGAAAAGCATAAACCGAGACCAAGTAGGTACTTTATAATAAGAAACCCAGACTTTGTGAATACGAAGCAAGGACTGAGCAATGTTTGGTTGTGTTGTACAGGTCTACTTTGACCGGTGTTCTGCAGGAGTTCTTTTAAATGTCACTGACCTGGGCCGGTATCGAACCCGTGACCTTGAGGCACAGAATCCAGCTCCAGACAGATTGCGGCACCCAGGTCGACGGAACTTAGTGCTATGGTAAACAAACAATCTAAATCCTTTATGGCAAAAAGAACCGAGTTTGATCAAAAAATGAACAGAGAAACTCCCAAGAACAGGTGGAAATATCTTCAAAATTTTTATATCGAAATTTCGAACACCCATCATCGTATTTTCGGAACAAAAGAGAACGGAATCCAGAACTGAAAAGGCCAAAACTGTTCGAAATTTATAAATTCCGCCTTCCGAAGCAAGACTTAAGAAGAAGATATGCGATGACCGTGCCGCTAAAACTAGAAATTCTGTTCGCTCTATCGTAACTGACAAGAAGAAACCCCACTGGGCCTGCTGTCATACAGATCCGAACACAAGTACTGTAACTACTTCCCAACACAAAGCAAGAGCCTTGGACACAGACTTTCATTTTATCCAGGCCTCACGTCCCTCCTACAAAAGCGAATTCAAACAAAATAATTTTCGCGACGGCCAGTAACTCAAATGCCTCGTCATACCCAACCAGAAGTGCCTCCCATTACATATTCATCGGATCCTCTCTGTAACTTGTTCGTTAAAAGTTGCCCTACGGTAGAACGAATTATGTAACACTATTTTATAATTCTGAGAATGGTTAAATGAAACCACGGGCTAATACATACATTTTTCAGTATCCGAGATTTCTTTAGACCATCTCACACTTAATAATACTAGATTTATAACATACAAAACGTTGTGAAACCCTGGATTGCTAGAGGGAAGAAACGCAGACCTATAGCAGAAATTCAAAGAATTGTGAAGTTATTTTTTAATTGTATACTATTATTAAAATACCGAGTACAAGAAAAATTGTAAGAAGCACAAGGAACGGAAGACAGATACGAACCTTATCCATGCAGCGCACCTCTGCCAGAAGGAAACCCAACACTACGACACACACAGATCGAACAGGTGACACGTTCAGTAGACATCCCCACGATTTTGACAACTCACTAACAAACAAAATTTACAATAATTTTATATAATTTTTTTCACTTTTTTTCATTTTTTTTTATTCCCGGTTGCGGATTATTATGTTCCGTGGAAAGACTTCCCGAGAGTTACGACCTTACGTCCAGCTGCTTACATACTGAAGGAGGGTTCAAGCCCGGGCCAAAAAGGGATTGCTCGTAGAGGGTGGGTAGGTGCGCGCGCACTTCTCGGCCGCTCGCCACTCTACTATCCATGTGCCATGCCATCGGCTCGCAAGAATACTGGAATACAGCCGAGCGAGACAATCAATAGTGTCAGACCGGAGCACACGTTCGCACTGCAACACGTGAAAACCGCATAATGCGTTCAAACCACTCAAGTATCATTAATAGGGCAATCACCAAAAGTAGCAAAAAGGCTAAATTGTTTTATGGACTAAAAATACTTAAAAATGACAAGCAATTTTTAAAAAATACCAATAAATTATCTATTATTACTTGTAATTAGTCTTTTAGAACTAACGAGTAGGTTTTAGATAGCAATTTAATGGATGCCAGTGCTTTATACTTAAATTTACAACATAAAACACTGTTATTTTGTTACTAACGAGTAAGTAAATTAATGTTACTTGGACACTGGCACTCCCTTCAAAATGGCCCTAGCAAATATGTGCCATGAAAAATTATATGTTTTTTCTCTAATTCTTTATTGCTGGAACACAAACTTGCTGTGGTGAAATGAAGTATGAACCCGTGGTGGAGATTCTCAAATTAAAAGATTGTCTATTATCTGAAAATAATGTTTTTGTCTTCCACTACAGGTTTTCTTGGAAATGTACTAGAGTTCAAAATGTGCATTTAAAAAATATAAAAAATACGGTTAGCATACTCCAAGTCTTGTTCCTTTCCTATGGACGTTATTTGCTTATGAAATTATAAGAAACAAGCATTAGAAACAGAAATAGTAATGAAAAGATGCAAACAATTATAACTTAATGTAACACTTTATTTTTAAAAATATAAAAATGCCGAAAATTATCTAAAAATTGCAACAACCAAACATAAAATGCCTATCACTTGAAAATGACGAAAACTGCAAAAAAAAAAAGGCCAAAACAAATTGTCCTTAATTATCCAACTAATCCATTATACATATTTGTATACATTCGAGCTATATTTCAACCTTCAGGTAAAAAAGATGCAAAATCATCAAATGCCTTGCCCAAATGATTATATAGGCCTATAGGCCACGTTTTCCCTCGAGTGTGGATGAAAGGTAACCTATCTACTAGTTACTGATATTCATGGCAATGCATCTGGTATGTCATCAAATGTTAAAATTCATCAAATAAACAAATTATCATTTACAGTATTTACAATTGGTAAAAATCCACGCAAAACAGCGGTCGAAGCAAGAAAATTGCCTTATAACACATTCATAAACGCAATCGCTCGTAGTAAGGAGATATAAGAATGCGGGACCTCAACTTCAAAAGCGTTCAAGCTACAGTAGGCCTACATACCAATGTACCGCAATCATGTTCAAACCCTGATAGCTGAATTTCAAGCGAAAAAAAAAAAAGAGTTGTGACCAAAGAAACGTTCTTGCACAAACACAGCGCAAACCCGGTAGACCAAAACCATTTGAATCGCAAACGTTTAAATACTCGTAATTGGGCCTTTTATCGTTCGTGCATGAACAAGTTCACGGGTCTTATACTTCTTGCCTATAACACAGATGCAGAAAGCATTAAACTCGCACGCTCGTAAGCATAGGCGTAGCGAGGGGGGGGTTTTGGGGGTTTGAACCCCCCCCCCCATTGAATAAAAAATGGAAAATTGTATAATTTTTTTAAGTCTGCCCATAAATTGCTTAATACAAGTATAAAGCGTGGGAAGCTTAAAACTCGTTATTTTGCGTCTTAATTTTTAAAATTTTCCGGGGAAGGACCCCCGGAAGCTTAAAACTTGTTATTTTGCATCTTAATTTTTAAAATTTTCCATGGGAGAACCCCCGGAAGCTTAAAACTCGTTATTTTGCATCTTAATTTTTAAAATTTTCCGGGGGAGGGCCCCCGGACCCCCCTCTCCTTCCATACTCGCCAGACCCCGTGGATGTTATAACCCCCCCCATATGGTCGGCCTGGCTACGCCTATGCTCGTAAGAACACTCGCAACATAATAAATGTCACTATAATCTCGGTGCATAATACACCATTACTAAACAGCCACTCGTATAAATTTCTGCGGGTATGCCGTGGAGCAGATAGTTGATTCACAGCGCTACAAACCGGAAGGTCACGGGTTGATTCCCGACGTGGTAGATGGGATTATTGCATTCTCCTAACACGTCTGGTGGCATTAAGTCACTGGGGCCGACTCAGCCTTGAACAGAATCGAGTACGAGGAACAACCTTGGGAGGCGAAGGGCAACCAGTACATAAGGTTAACAATCTTACCGCTTTCATGCCCCGAATGTCTAAAACTCTGGGAACCTCAATCTCCTGGTCCTTCACGGTCTACAAAGGGACCACTTTACTGTACTTCTCTTTGCACCGAGTCTGGATGGAGTATGTATAGTTATTTGAGCTAGACAAAGAAACGTCAGAGGTAAAGGGCTGACCAGTATGTCACAAAGTATTCTCATTACATTACAACTAGCTAGGAAAACTGGTAAGTTAGCCCACACAGTAGTACAGGATATCCCATAGAAGAGAGTACAGCAAACACTCCGAAATAATACTCTAGAGGTAAAACAAGTTATTTTTATTGGCTATATATTTTTTTGTGTTTAAGCTGGAAGTTTAGCAAACCAGAAGCAAAATATTATTGATAATGTTCTACGCAAAAACATGAATTATTTACAATAGACCTATATACGTTGAATATATTAATTTAATAACAAGTTGATCTTTCACATTTTATCCACAGATAAAGGAAATTAACCTAGGCCGGGATCGAATGCCCCAGTCCAAAAATAATTCAACAATACAGGCAAATTCTCAATTAATCACCTACATAACATCGACGAGAGTCATATACAATCCCTATTAATGGACCCAACACATTTTGTAATCAGCAATGCTAATAGTAAAGGCTAGAATTTGAAACTGAACATTTCAATACAAAGTCCGCAAAATTCAGGCAAATACGAGGGTAGAGAATGAAGTCAACCAATTATTTTAAAAAATAGCAACCCAAGCTAACAAGCTACTTTGAAGTGCTGAATTATTTCATAATCACAAATGGTTTATATTCAATTCAGTATTAAATCGCTGCAGAAAAAAAGCAATTTTCTATGCAAAATGACATACTAAAATATAAGTCAGAAACTTCGGGGTTAAATACCAACATGATAATTCAGTAAAACTACAACCTACAGGCGAATGGCAGTAGTAAACAATTCTGACAATACCAAAGTGTACTTCTAGTACCAAACTTACTCCGTCAAAAATTAATTTCAATTATGAAATAAACTAAACAATTCTTGATCAACAATAATTGATCAAAACTCAAGAACAATAAATCATAATTAAGTTATACATGATCAACGTGGATGTTAATTAATGTGGCATTATCCAATTGTGATGAATGTACAGAAACCATTTCCAAAATCATATCCTTCGAATAAAACCATGCCAAGAAAGGTATTCCAATTGTGAAACTATTATTTCTGTTTGACATAATTGGAATAAATGATAATAGATTGATTTCTAAACCCATTCAAACCTTCTATCAAGAAACTTACTTGCCACATTTTCTCCCTGCACAGACTATAGTAAGCATTTGTTTCTAAACTTGTCACATGTGTACAGAGTAAAGATAGGTTATGCCTCAGGAGCTTCCAAATTTGCACTTAACACATTTAGCCTCAAAACTGTACCTAACACATGTGTGCACTATGTCATCGACATACAGAAATGCAAACAATATCATGTTTGAATAATACAGTTTAACTATACTCCTATTCTTATTTCATCTTGTCTAGTAGTCAGTTATGTAAAACTGTTAATCCTTCATACTTCTTAATTGTTCTGATCAAAACAATTGTAAATTAGCAATTACTAATGAGGAAATAACGTTTTGATGTTATAAAGCACACGCATGTATTTCGTAACACCGTGTTCTTAGTGGCCCGTTGCCTTCCACACTGTGGCAATGCCTCCCTTTAGCCATGGATACCTGCAGTCTTTATATTTGAATCATTCGCCCAAACAACGTTGTAACCAACAAAAAGTTAATTTTACAGAAGAAAAAATGGTTTAATGCTTACCAGAAAACGAAGCAAAGATTTTGTCAATTTATGTTCCTTCTACATCTGATTAATAAAAAATTAAAATGTCCCAAAATGAACAACGTTGTATCTGGCTAGTTACAACATTGTTCTTCTGGAATACAAACACAATATTGACTACAGATATCTTCAAAATTTTGTAATCTAATTTTGAATGTAGCCTGAAATAGAAAAGAACAGTTTGCAACTTGGGTGCAGTGTAAATATACAGTTAATGAAAAATATATCAAATACGAGTAATATATAAATTCTACTGAAACTTAGATGCTGAACTTTATTCCGACATTCAGTGCGTTGCACTCAATCCTCATATCATTAACAAACACCATGACAGAATCTTCAGAAAGTTTGGAAAAGTTTATAGTAGGGGAGTTCAATAGGAGATTTTGGGATTTACTCAAGCGCGGGAGATGAACATAAGGGGGGATACCTTGCATCCTGTTGAGTACCTCCACCATATATAAGCCCTCTAGGCTATATAGGATCGTGAGTCTAGGGCAGCCGATCAAAGTACTCGAGCGCGTCAGATTAAGGTAAGGTGGGTTAATTACATGATGAAAAGTGTGCATTTCAAAATTCTGACGATTTGAGCGTGACATAAGGGATTGGGAGGGTCACAAACTTGAAAAAAGGAAGTCACCTTGACATTCCCAAGCGCGGTCGAATTGTTTTTTATTTTATTATTATTATTATTATTATTTTGAAGGAAATAATGCAAGAATAACGGAAGAAATATAATCTACCGATTTCCACAAGCGGAAGTAGCAAAAATTGTCAATAAACTTTAGTGCGTGCAGCTGGAGTAAAGCATGTTTCAGAAGAATATAATATAGATGAATCTTTTAACATCATACAATCTTTTATCTGCCAGTTGTATGGCTTAACAAATATCTGATGTCAACCAAGCTAGAACTGAAATCTTCAATAAGACATACAAGGTACCTGATACATCACAGCCCTTCTCGTTGAATGTACGTAATTACGATGCTTGTTGCTTGCCACTTGCCAATCGGAGTTACGGCAGCACTTACTACGAACAAGATATATTGCATGCTTGTGGAGGAATGCACACAATCAAAACATCATCAACATGTCACCGACGGATTACGGATGGACGGAAAATTGGAAATGACGTACAGTTAATATTGACGACCCAATTGAACCAGTAGATTTGCAGTACGACGATAATTTCACGGATGAAGATGAAGATTGAAAACAAAATTATTTTTTACATTTTTATTTTATTTTAATATTTTTTAATATATTATAATTCTGAATATATATATATTATTTTTCGTGTTTTCATTTGTCACGTTTGGTTATAAAAAATACATGAAAAGAAATACATGAAATTTTTTTTTCCAAACCGTCAGATGAAGAAAATCCCTCCAAATCATCGTCAGATTTTGGGCTAGCAGGACTAGGACACCAAGCTGACCCGTCTGTATAATAATCTGACACGCTCGAATATTTCAATATGGCGTTTTTTGTTGTTTTTTTTTTCATTTTTATAATTCCGCTACGAGCTTTCGTCACTTCCGATTCGTCAGCCTTTTGAATGAGAGTTTTTTTAGGGTTCACGTAACATCCCCTCTGACGCGCTCGATTTTTTTTTCATTTTCTACCCTTCCGTATGGCCACTCCTACCATGCAAGCCGGCAGATTAACATACCTTCGTTGGCTGACTGGCCACCGAAAGCGGAGTTGAGCTGATCTGAATTGAGCTGAGCTGAGCTGAGCTGAGCGGAGCAGAGTGGAGTCAGAGGGGGTCGGCAACCGATTGCGTAGTGGACCCCAGCTCATTCAGCAACTTGCCTTGCCTTGCATCGGTATCCTTCTCTATTCTGTGGTGAGTAGGTGTGGTAGCTTCAAAACCGAACCTCGGTCGAGTCAAAGCTGAGTGGAGTTGACCTTTGCGACGCCGCTCAACTGCGCTCCGCTCCGGATCTGGTGGCCGCCCTTTCATTAAAAACCTTTGATTCGGTTTTGAAAGCTGACTCAGCTTCGCTCAACTCCGCTCAACTCCGCTTTCGGTGGCCGGTCAGCCTAGAGAGCCACGTGGGGAACCTAAACTATTAATATTTGACACGCTCACGTATTTCCATGTTATTTTTTTTCTTTACATTTTTGAAACCCTGTAGACGCTCCCTCCACCGATGAAAGGGGCAACATCAAATAACCTTTTATTCTTTCCATCATGTAACTTTCAAAATCCAATAGGTCCCCACGACGCTCGAGTAAATCCCAATTTAGCATCCTGGGCTCCCCTACTATTAATTTTACTGTTAGCAGGTAGAACTTAGCAGGAAAACTTGCAGTGATAAATTCTTTCCTAAACAAAAAATATTAGAAAATCATAATGTCTTCAACAAATTTCTGTGAAAGTCAAGATAAATAAGGATTGCTGTAGGGATTTGGGCTAGGTAGGAGTCTAGGATCCCTAACATATAATTAAATAAATTTCTCCTACTAAAAATATTCCTTCTGGTAGCTGGTTGAGCAGTGGTTGATATGAAATAATAGTATAATAATTCAAACAACAGAGTTAACAATTTATTTGTATATAAATCCAAGTTGAATACAATATAGTTACTGTATTGGTCCAGGTTTGGTTAGGACCAAGAAATATGTCCAAGACTTCGGAAAATTATAAATGGAGAAATTATAATAATTCTTTCAAAGTTGAGAGCTCTTCACATTCGAGCTATTACAATGGGAAATGCGAATCCTGCACAAAGTGCCAAATGATTCGGTAATTATACAAGCTGCCAAGTTGTGGTCAGGTTATTGTATTTAACCTTAATGTTTTACATTATGAGTACTTAACTTTTGATTTGTAGAGAGTATGTAGGTTGTCCTGGACTCGTTTGAAAGTAGGTTATCGGTGACATAACCTCATCGGTGAGGTTATGTAGAATGCTGAAGTTGCTGCTGGAGGCTGTGGGTAAAAGGCTTCTTTGCCTTAGAAGTCCAGGTCTAGAAGTTCTGGTAGACTACATCTTCTGGGTTGTGTAGAGTAGTACCATGAAGTCTCGGTACCCAAGTGTCGGTACTGGGATTAAGGCTAAGGTGCTTGCCTTAGTGAAGTTCGATGAAGAATGAATAGAGTCAAACAGGTTAGCCTACGTACCCCCTCTAAAATTACATTCGAGCGCTTTCAGTTTCTCGATCGAAGTAACGTAGAAGCTTCTCGAGACTTCTATCTTGAAATACGGCGAATGTACAATATCTTCGTATTTCAAAATATCTGTAATACTAAGAAAAACTATTTAGCAAATTGTTTTATAATTAATGTTTATGAGTGTCTGTAAACATTTCAAAACATTGCTAAGCTTTCGAGATATCGATAGAGACATCGATCGACTCATTGAATGTTTGGTTACTTATGTTTAAGAAGTATGTTCAAAAACAAATGTATAGAAAGGAAAATGCACAATGTGAATAGGTTAACATTTCTCTTGAAATGTTACAATTGCATTTATATAAAGCTAATTTGAAATATTGTTATGTAGGCTATATAAATGGCCATTATTTGTTATTACCATTATGAAACCTAATATAACCTCATCTAATCCAAAAAAGCTACATAACTTAAAAATATTAATACCCCTAAATATCGAAATATACAATCACAACATAGTTACAAAATTGTACTGGGTTTACGTAAGAGTGTGCTCTAAAAATTTTAGATCAATAGCGTCAAAGCTAACATATTATTTATCTATTGGTTAATGAGCCGTGAATACGGCTCATTTGAAAGTATTCAAACACTCATTAAATTTAGCTAACTGCAATTAACTTAAAAATGATGTAAAATCTGTAAACTCACCCACTCTAATAGCGTGCTTCTCGATATTTTGTAAAAGCGGTACTAGATCGCACTGCCATCTGTTGGAATGCTAGGGAGATTAGGCTGGTGCAACGTGCCAGCAGTTGGGATCCAGTGCTCGCGTCATGAACATGTAATCTGATTTTGTGTGCTTTGGTGGGCGTTGCTGCCGTGAAACATGATGTCTGAGGAGCACGGCATACTTGGGTGAGACCTTCCCATATTCATTTTCAAATGCAAGCAGTAATTTAGTCTTATTTCAGTGCTCACCCGTTTTGGCTATCTAAATTTTCCGTTTTGAACATTTCACAAATTTTCAGTAATGTATTAATTACCGGTTACGTTTTGGATCTTGGAAATTACGCCTTTACACCATGTAAATTTCATGTAAAATTGCTTGTCTTCATGTTTTGGTCAGTCAGTAAAATCACGTCCGTCCGTTTTCTAAATTCTTTCACGTTCTCTGGCATTCCGGCAGTAATTCCGTACTTTGGCAGTTATCAGGTAATAGCATGGTTTTTCCTTGAGTGGAATTTTGAGTGTAGAATTTCAGCATCGGCGCCATTAAGGGATTTAGATTGTCATATGGATTGATATTTATGGCTAACCTAAAGATTATTGGTTTTTCCAATCATGTGGGATACTAGCTATTAACTACAGGGTGTTCTAGAACAGGCAGTACTTATTATTGGAATTATCTTGGGTTTTAGGGAATTTTTAAGAGACGGGGGTTTTTAAGAAAGTATATTTAAATTATTGTGGGGTATTGCCCTTGCTCAAGGTTCAAGGTTGTTGTATACAACAAGAAATGTATAGATAGACTTAACTCTTTAGTCTTTCCAAAGGTTAAATTCAAGAAATAAAGTGTACATAGGGTTGAAGATCGTCGTTTTATCAAAGAATATAGTATCTTACATGTTATAATTCCAAAAGTTAATAAAGTTGTTCTAGAAAATACCAATTTCGCCATATATATTTCCCATCTCTTTCCAGTAAATGATATTTAATCTGTTCAATGCTTCACTATTGTAATAATGGGTGCCCAGCTTTTGATGTTAGACAGTAGCGTCACCGATTTAGCAAAAAATGGTCGAAACCCGATCTACTTCATAAATCATATGTTCTAAGCTTCCGACGTATGTAAGAGTGACCCGAAAGGGGGCACATTAAGCATTTATTTATGATTTTCATTTAAAACCTTGTTCTACTTATCGCATAAGGTGGTCTTTTCCAGGAACAGGTTGCTTCGTTTTGTAAACTTAGTGGCATCCGCTGTCTTTCAAACCCTTTAGTTTGTTGTCTTTCCAATTAGCGAAATTTTCTTTCCGTCTTTTACCGTGATTAAGTATTTTTTTTTATCATTATTCGTCAACAAAATAACACCAGAGTCAGCCAAACTGCTTCTTGTTACAACGTTGTTCTACTTAGCGGTAATTTCAAATCGATGCAATGGTGCATGGCTTCAGATCCGCGTGGTTTTTGTTGCCCACACGCGTATCCATATGATTCATGTGACAAGAATTTCAGACACAATCTTTAAAGCGATTACGACACATCACACTTTTTTATCTTACTAAGAAATGTCAATAGTTCATAAAGAAAGTCTTAAAACAACCAATTTAATTCTAATATGCTATATAATATTGGATGCAACTAACAAGTGAAATAATGTGCATTTGATTAAAAAGACGATGCACATAAAATTATTTCTCTATTCTTATTAGTATCTTTCTTCCTAGAATTATTTTCACCGTTAGACATTGAAACAGGCTGTGAGATAAGATTACTGATCTCTTCAAGAGTAGTTACCGTAATGAACGTTAGTTTTTATCCCCTTTCAATCATAAAAGTTAAATTGCATTTTTTAAAATCTTTATGGCAATGGCGAAATCGTTAATTTTGCACGAACTTCCATTTCGCAGGATAGGCCAATTTGTGAGAATTTCACGCCTATTTGCGGGCCGCACGATAAGGCGTAAACCTTGCGAAAAGCAGGATATTTGGCCACACTACTTACGATGCACACTGAATAATTACATTGGGACCATAATAGTCTAGTAGGAGCAAGGAGTACGACGAGGAAACAACTTACGCAAACCTGCGAGCTTTTTGTATAAGAAATGGACAAGGTACTGTAGCAAAAAATCGAGGTAGGCCTATAGCAAAGCTACTCACTAAACAAATTTCGGTGTTTGTATTGTAGACAAAATATTCCGAAGGCCAATGCAAACTAGAGGAAATAACAGACTATGTGACCAGCGTTCACAGCGAGGTTCTTCTGTGAGAGGCCGTCAACGCCTATTAACCCAATAGGACCCACAATATTACGAAATATTCAAACTGTTCTATATGCATATAAATTTCATTAAATGGGTCATATTAGAAGTAGAACATAAAACCCGAAAATAGCAAGATTGCCCATAAGGCTGAAGAGAAACAGGAGGCTGTCCTATTCACAGGACACTGCGATCATAAGCTGATAATATTGCTGCTTAACCAAACAACTATTCAACCAAATATTCATACTGAAATTACAAACATAATTTATACATCATCTATGTTAATGAATACATTATCCCTAGCTCTAGTCAATGAAGGAAATACAAACAAGTTAATATGTTACAAAAATATTGGTTATACAGGAAGTAGCATTAAACCGCTGGTGAAAGACGTATCAAACTTCATACAGGGCTTGTGGCATGGCACATCCTAAGCATAACGTTTTCTTTCACAACATAAATATCCTACACAGTATAAATCTAATATCCTGAGGATTGTTTTTTATTGAGGTCCTGTTGGATTACCAAGTAAGAATGTAAGGAAAGAATTATAAATCCATCTTTTGATATTACAAACAGCAGATTTTGTAAAATAATACTGACTCTATTCATCATAAAGGGTGCGGCAAAACATCCTCCCTATTTTAAATTTCAAATAAAAAACACATGGATCGAAATAAAGAATCTGTTTTAATATTAATGGTATCTACACAGTCGGAGTTTAGGGTTTTCAGTATAATACATTAGTTCACCTCACTGCGAAGTGTCAATAGACCTTAATCCTGTCTCCGTGCTCTTATAGCCAGATTCACCATATCAGTTGTGTCAACGTGATTATGAAAATCGTGTGAGGTCATGTGCAAACATCCTTGAAGCTGTACCAGAAGATGCTGTGGTCCTTTTTAGCAATGATCACATTTTCACTTATCTGGATGTGTTAATAAACAAAATTTCCGTTATTGGAGTGGACAGAACCCTCGTGAACTTCATGAAAAACCTCTGTATAGCGACAGTGTTACTGTATGCTGCGCAGTTGGATGAGTCGGGATAATTGGTCTTTACTTTTTTGAAGAGGATGGTGCTACTGTGACAGTAATCTCTGAAAGATACACTCACATGATCAACACTTTTTTAAAACCAAGACTCAATGCACTGCTGACTGAACAGGTATGGTTTCAGAAGGATGGAGCCATCGCTCACACAGCTCAGATTTCTCTCCAAGTGCTGAGACAGATGTTTCCCGGGCGCTTAATTTCTTTACATGGCGACATATCCTGGCCAGCCCGATCACCAGACCTTACACCCTGCGATTATTTTCTGTGAGGATATCTTAAGGGTGAGGTGTTTAAACATCGGCCGAGAACTTTGCCAGCTCTAAGAAATGCAATATTGGAAGAGATTGGTCTTATGCCTCAAGAAATGTTGGTTAGAACGATGGAGAATTTCCGAAGTCGCATTCAACAATGCATTGATAGTGAAGGACCCCACTTGAGTGACTCATTGTTCAAAACATGAAACTTCCCACTGTGTAGAATCATTCATGTTAATACAGCTTCTTTATTTTGATCCATGTGTTTTTTATTTGAACTTTAAAATAGGGAGGATGTTTTGCCGCACCCTGTATTACCAGAGTTACGACCATGGTATCCTAGCAGTTGGTGCACAATGGAAAGCAGCTTCTCCCCCCCCCCCCCAAGGATCTTTATGTCTTAATCTATCTTTACAAAATATATTTATTGTATGATTTCATGCAGACAGTGATTGAGATATTAGTCCATTTTCTGCATTAAGGCGTTCAAAATTTGTACGCTCAATGTATCATGCACATCATCATTAATCGGCTCTGCTGCTATGGCGTTCAAGAATTTCCATTAGACTGTCGTCAATATTTTCGCTATGTATAACCCCACTTCTCATGGCTTTAGGGTTCTTTATAATTTCACAATAAAATTAAATGGAATAATTAAGCCTTAGAGTAATACTTCATAATATATATTTATTAATATATTTTTATACAATTAAGTCCTAATCAACCATTAGATGCACTTAAATCTAGGCGTGATGTAATTGTCATGCATGAGTCTTCAATAACGGAGATTTGGCGGGAAATAAATAAATGATCAATGATATTTTTATTAAATTGTATTCATTAAAGACTGGTGACATGTACTCAATGTGAATATTTAAACAAATCCAAGTATATGCACCTCCTCTGAATAACTAGTTAATGTTTTACGTCCTATACATACTGATAAGTGATATCCAACCAATCCAACAAAGCATACGTAGATTCGCATGGAGCATAGCACAGTAAGCCTGCGAATTGCAGCAATTCGAATATTATTATTATTATTATTATTATTATTATTATTATTATCATCATTATTATTATCATTATCATCATCATCATCATCATCATAATCACAACATTCCAGCAGGTGTTTATTATTGACCTGGATATGTTTGGTATCCGGGTTGCGTGCACATTGGCACAGGTGCACATCGGCACAGTCAAATTTTCGTGCACATCGGCATAGTATTTTTATCTTGCAATATCATCGTGCTCATCGCCACACACCCTTCCTAAGGGTGGACATAGAGACAAAGTTGGAATTACATTATTGTATTGAATGCAATGGAGTTCACAGTAACTGCTAGATAGACAGAAAGACAAACACTTCTTTTTATTATTATAGATACATACTGTGTACATTAATAATATAATTATATTGTTTAGAAATCATTCATAAAGTATCTGCCTGCGATTGAATGAGACTTTGAATTAACCTAACCTAATCTGATCTAACCTAACCTAACGTAACCTAACCTAACCTAACCTAACCTAACCTAACCTAACCTGACTTAACCTATCTACGATGTCAACGGCCGGTTTCCTTAGCCGCGGTAGCTAAGAATTGCTGCCTTGGAGCCGTGGTGAAGAAGGCTGTAGGTTTGAGTCTCTATATCCACCCCTAGCCCCAACGGGTTGTGTGGCGATGAGGACGATAATATTACAAGATAAAAATACTATGCCAATGTGCACGAAAATGCGACTGTGCCAATGTGCACGACACCGTTCGCTGATATTCAAACCAGTGCAGTGGCTAGCCAGACTAATTATTTTGGTGGGTCCAGGTATTATGAAATTTAGAAAGTACATAAACCATATCCTGACAAAACCGCTGCCGTTATCTCTCATTATCGAAAATCTTTTGATAACGTGCAAAATTATGATAAACAATCCTGCGAGCCATACAAACCTGTATAAATGCTTCATAAGTTGAACTGGAGCCGTCGATAATTCCTAGCAACGAATCTGTCGATCATTGACAAATCCCTCTCGATGGATAGAATTGCTAGATTACAAAGCTTTGTGCTTGGCATGGTTATCTAGGAATAAGGTTTTATTCGTCGTAATGCAGAAAAAGTCATTTCTGCGAATGCAGTTGTGACGGGTCAATTCAGTATAAATTGTAAAACTTGGAGTGGGCTAGGTCCAACTAGGTCCAAGTGTGGTCCAAATGGTTTCGACTGAAGGTCCATATGACACTTTCAAAAGTAATTCGCGGGCCGGAATGATATAGGCTACTAATATTAAAATTTTAATTATTATAATTATTAGAAAATGGGATGAAATATGATAAATCAAACTAGATTATCTTACATATTTTACATGCTCAAATAATACAAAGACAACAATCACATACACTTAGGGTGGCGTGCACCATCCAGGAGTAAACCAAACTAAAGTAGTAAATTTAAGACGGAGACCTGGAGTATACAAGAACCAGTACATCTGTCTCACTCTTTAAGTCATACGAGTAATGGGCTAGAGTGAGACAGACAAACCGGTTTTTGTTGCGTCAGGTTCCCGTCTTAGATTTACTACTTTAGTGCTTCTCTTTTAGTAACTTACTCTTTTAGTTGGTGTTGGAGAGCTCAATTGATAGTTACTTCTTTAGTTGTAACTAAAGTAGTAAACGATTTTTACTAAAGAAGTAGTCGAATTCTGCGCAGAACAGAGCAGAAACGTTAGTGCAGCGCAGCAGAACACGTGCATTTCAATTGCCAGTATTATTCAAGTGCCAGATAATGAAAAGGAAAGGTTCGCTGAAACAATGAATATGAATTTGGGTTGTTCCAAATATTACTAATGACAATCTTCATGTTTTAAAATAGGTCTAATAGTAATGTTTTATTCATTACTAATTTTAATTCCTTCAATTGAATATTTTCAGTTTAGTAGCCTACGTTAGGGTACTGAGATTACAATTTTTGTACAAACTATTTCTGTATTATAATGCAAACAATTGGAATTTCCAGTTGATTTTCATAATTGATTCACTGTCAATATTATAATTATTTCTCTCATAATAATAATAAAGATCTAAAATATATTAAAATATTTATACTTCCTAAAGTTACATATTCTTCCCCAAAAACGATAAATCAATTATTCTACAGTTGTTTATCATAAATCTCACTATAATGAATTATTAATACTTATTGACTGTTTAACAATATTAATAAGAAGTATTACACAAAATCATGAAAAAGAGGGGGATAAAAAGGATAACAAAACTAATAAGGGGCATTATGTTTCTGTCCTTTTTCAAATGCACAGAACATTTACTTAAAAAATATTACCTTATAAAAATAATAATATTACAACTGAGAAATGTAATATTTAAACAAAAAATGGCGGTACGATATTTCGGAAGCTATGAACTCCAATAATAATTATGTAGATGGTTGTGTGTTTAAAAATAATTTCAGTGACTACTTCTCTAGATCCTGTGCAGCTTCAACCTCCAGTGCCCCTCCTTAAAATTTTCTTTCGGCCTCATGTTGGCATTTTTTTTCTATGTAGTTTATAATGCTTCTCACTTTCCTGTCCACAGGGTTAATTAAAATAGTTAGCAGCATACTATAAACCTGCAGCATCTGCTATAGTTTATTCCCAAACATGAAAGTCTCGTCTCACTCCACCATTCGAGACTTGGGGAGTCTTTAAGGAATGATTTTACAATGTATCCCCTTCTCAATGTACGCTAATCCCAGAGTCAGTCAAATTTTCTTCCGATGTGGCCTGTTTGGACATTTTTACACCTGGGTAAGAAAAAATGACATATTATTCATTAACACTGCGGTGAAACTATTGAACTTTTAGCTCTTATAATTATTATTATAATTCTGGCATTCGCAATGTTGTGCTTTAAGTTAAGCGATAGAAGTGTAATGTAATAAAATGAATTTACAATAATTACATTAAATCGTTTAACAATGAGAATCACCTATTGTTCAGTAATCTCTATT
The DNA here is from genome assembly GCA_964059195.1 of Ectobius pallidus. Lineage (NCBI taxonomy): Eukaryota > Metazoa > Arthropoda > Insecta > Blattodea > Ectobiidae > Ectobius > Ectobius pallidus. Next base: position 8,950,742 of record CAXKWD010000013.1, read on the forward strand.
CTTAAGTAGCAGGGGGAAGTGTTTTCTGGGTAGCTCCAAGAACGGAGGCTTTCATTTATTGGAATATACTATACCTCGCCGATATCTGTATCAATAGGATTAGCTTGAAATACAGCGTCTTTTTCTAACCCAAAGTTAGGGAGAACTGCAGCATCTAATGGCCGATCCGGCTAGGAAGATATTTGAGAGCACATGCGCTCCTTGTACCGTGCAATGCAAACGTCCCTTCCACTCACTCTCCCCCTCACCTTTGGTGGACGTCTTCCTAGTTGGATCGCTCTCCGCAATGATATTTCCACATTTGACTGGCTGAAATCACATGGATGTAGTGAGAATCTGACATCGTTTCTTCCAAACGCCAAAATTTCATGTAAGGATTTATGAGCTTAATATTTACGTTATTAAATGCCCTACTAGGTGTGGTTCGCTTAATATTTATTAAATCACCTGCCACAACTCTCATTTTTGGTATACCACCTTCTTCATCTCAATAACGTATCCTCAGTTTGAACTATGTAATCCATTTAATGTGATATGTAACTCATAACTCACGCAAATGCCACAGAACACACTTACTACACAACTTTACTCCACCCCCTGAGTAGGAGTAAATATTGGCCTTATTTACTCCACAACTTACTACGTTAGTAACATACTCCGTGTTGGTGCTCTCCACCACTTGTGGAGTAAGTTCATTTACTCTGGGAGTAAATAAAATATTTACTTCTTTAGTACATTGCTCTAGGTTGAAGGTCGCCGAGTTTAGTTTACTCCTGGTTGGTGCACGCCGTCCTTACTAAAAGAGTACGGTTACTAAAAGAGTAGCTTACTAAAGTAGTTAGAACTAAAGAAGTAAGGTTTACTAAAAGAGTAAATGGCATGAGTTTGGTGCACGCCACCCTTAATGAGATAATTGAGTTAGTTTACTATATACTAAATATTAACTTACATTTGAGTAATGACAAGCCGCAGTGACCATTTCAGTACTCTTGTGACAACTAGTTCCTTTCCTTAGATTTTAACAATTTCTTCACAGTCACACTAATACTTACTACAAACACAAATTGTATTCACACAGCGCAAGCTCGCAAGTTTGGATGCTGCACTCCAAAACTCAATGGGCTGGAAATTTCTCATTCATATAAGAAAATTGTCATTGTGGGAATCTGTTCTCAGTGTCAAGCTTCTTTCTCTTCGGGCTCGTTGTGAAACCAAACGAAAATATGAAGAGATGGGCAATACGGCAGAAAAGCTTTTACAGTCTTGATCACCTCCGACTTGGTTGGAGCTGTAGACCGAAACACGGCCCCTTTTGCAGCCGATTACATGTGTCGACAGGTTGAGATTGAGCCATGCCTTGCTTATGATAATAATGAGATGGCAGGGAAGGTACATCCCAGTGAAGTGCTCATAATAGAGTGCCTGTCGATTACAGAAAATGCAAAAAGTTAGAAAGAGTCGGTCCTGGAACACACTGTTCAGTAGTTCAGAGTATAGGTCACACGCATGTTTTCATTTGGATTTTCACCGTTACAAGTTTTCAATTTCTTCACCGTATTCTGTTCACCTCCTGAAGAAAGCACATTAACATTATTTTGATACAATACAAATCTGATGGATTCTGGAACAGGCAGTCACCATCACACCCGGAAGTAAATAATAAATTAGTAAATGTGTCATATGAACAGCAAAATACTATTAAATCAATGTTGCCACGCGTAATTATATAACTGTGATAGAATCTGCAATCATAATGTAGCAAAATGTTACGTTTACCTCTACTTAAAGTTATTATATAATTAGTAGTCATGAAGAGATTATATTAAAGGAAGATATATTTTGTTCTTTCTGCACACTATACAAAAGAGAAAGACAACGCACATGAACAATGTTAGCGTAGATTGTAGAGCGTACCACTTAAAGAAAACAAGATTTAAATTAATCAGGCTTCTTCTATCGGGAGTTTGGAAACTTACACTCTTCAACGCTTCTTTACTTCCTATCTATTGTAAATTATATCGATTTTAACTATTTCCTTGGATCTTGGGTTCCTTTCTAATGTTGAGTGTTTTCCCTCAAAAGAACGCAAAAACAAATTTAAAACGTGCTATTTAAACTTATATCCAGAATAATCGCAATTTTGTTGGGCCTTACTGGCTACACCACTGATTCAAACTACCCCTCACTAGTCGAAAAATTAACATTTTATTTCGAATCGGTATAGTGCGGAAAACTTGCCTCGTATAATATGAAGAAAAAGACGTAACATTTAAAAAAAAAACGGTTGACATCTTCCGATCGCACTTAAAGTTTATAAAAACTGACGAAATTGAACACTTTTCGTAATTTCTTTAATATTACTTAAAGTTCTACAATCTACACGTAATAGTTTGTTATGCTCAATTTATGGTGCAATAAAATAAAATAAATAATGTTTTCCGTTCGTGCAATGTGTTCGAAAAACGGGAATTTAAAGGAAAATTCGCAATTTTCATCGTGCAGATCTTCGCTCGTTTTGACAGATCAAAACGACCTAGACTCACGGCGAGAAGTTCCACTACCCTACCCAACCAACCTTCCAAAGTAGGGGCGTGTTATTTACATTACACAGGATGAATCAGAATTCTACCGACAAACTTTTACAGGTTGTTCAGAGATGTATTCTGAGTGGTTCGTCCCCGGTGGCTCATTTCTAATCTAACTACCTTTGAATCTGTTTACTAAGAAGATGATTGTTTCCTAATAAACCACAACCTTTCACTGTTGTAGTAGAGCGTGTTTACATTACGGTCCGCTACAAATAAAACTACTCATCCCCTCCTGACAACTGCAATTATTTTTAAGGATACGTAACCGAAATTATAACAAATTATATGAAACAACCCAAATTACACTGTTACGCTGTTTAAAGTAATTGTTCAAAATGTCCCATGATAACGACAAACTTCACAGCTAGGCCTCATGGACTACCGCACACGCTCTAGCATCCCAAGAGATTGGCGCACATCGTCAGCGGCTGTTACAGTCTTAGTAACCAGGTCCATATTGGTTTCGACTGGAGTCACGTACTGCCTGTGCATTTAGACGTGAACACTGTAAACACGATGCGCACTGGTAGGCCTATCAGTCTCACGTGATTCATACTAGCAACACACTCCCCTTCCGTCCCGCCCTATCCCTGCGGCGCATGCAAGTGTTCACGTCTAAATGAACCGGCAGTACACTATGCTTGATCCAATATGTGCACGGAGCAAAAGTAAACAACTGAATTTGAAAGTACAAAGCACAGTTAACAAGAGTTACATTTTGAGACTGATTACTTGATTATATACAAGCAAAGTCAATTTGTTTCAACATTTTTTTAGTTTATGTCTTGTGATTTAGTGGTTAGTATTGCTAGATAAACCCCCAATATGTTTATTTCCTATAGTTACGGAGATCAGAGTTATCATTAACACTCGACAGTTTTTTTTTACAGTTGATATTTCATTATTGAAATAAAATGTATGCGCCTTTCTTCTGATAGCACATTAAATCCAGTTTTCTGTGTCATTCACTATTGTCTTTGATTTTGGTTTAATATCGACATAATAATAATAATGGCACAGATATAGTCCGCCGACGCCTAGCGTCCCAACTCCGTCCTAAACTAATTTCAGTTAGGCCATCCTGACCATCTGGGCCAGAGATGGCAAAATGTGTACTCGCGAGTCATGCCCCTGTAATCAGTCCAGCGGAACCATGACGTCATCCACCCTTCCTTCCACGAACTTCAGTCGCTGAACAGTATTTTGTCTGCAATGAAGGTGATAATGTTAAATGTTTAATATGTTCACAAACGTTAAAGGGCCTTTTAAAAAGTAATATTGAACGACACTTCTAATCTTTATGTCACCAAGATCATCACTCTATTACAGGTGAGCTGGAATATTTTTTATTTTAGTTTGGTTAATTAAAATAAAATAGGTATTCACAGCCATCATAACATACATTTTTTATTTTATTTATATACTGCTCTGCACTATTATCTGAGAAAATAAAATTCAAATTATTAAATATTTTATCAGTGGATTGCAGAAACGAAGTCTGAACGGGGTTTCTTAAGAGCTACGGTTTAAAACCATGACTTGGGTTGCTAAAACGAAGTTCAGCTCGACCTCGACTTCGGCCGCGGCGTGAAATCTACACCACGTCACAGTCAGGTTTAAAACTGCATCTGCTGTTGGAGAATGGAAGCCTACGTAGCTTTGCGTGAGCGTAATCGACTAATTGCTCGTTTGAGGATGTTTAATCCGCATCGGAGAATTCTGGATAGGAGTAATCCCTTTGAAATGTATTCAAATGATGAATTCAGAAGAAGATTTCGATTCACAAAGGAAACAGTTCTCGATTTGGCAGATATTCTCAGGCCTGACCTAGAACACGCAGGAAATAGGGGTTCTGGCATTTCTGTTGAGTTGCAGATCGTAATTGCTCTGAGGTAAGTGAAAATGGGTCCGCCGTTATGGGTGTATAGGTAGCATACTTTCCTACCACCATGGCAGTCAGGGTTCGATTCCCGGCCGGGTAGTGGGTTTTTCAGTAACGAAAAATCCCCGGGTTCAGGTCTGGACATCGCCCAGGCAAATTATAGGCTACTTTAAAAAGCCTTAAATTAGAAGTGGTCAGCAGTGGGTTTTTAGAAGTGGGTTTTTCAGTAACGAAAAATCCCCGGGTTCAGGTCTGGACATCACCCGGGCAAATTATAGGCTACTTTAAAAAGCCTTAAATTAGAAGTGGTCAGCAGTGGGTTTTTAGAAGTGGGTTTTTCAGTAACGAAAAATCCCCGGGTTCAGGTCTGGACATCACCCGGGCAAATTATAGGCTACTTTAAAAAGCCTTAAATTAGAAGTGGCCGCAGTGTTGAGAAGCCGAAGGGCTTACACTACCCCTCATTAATCTAATCTAAAGTGAAAATGGAATAGCATTATTACTATGGTATTATTATTATATCTCACACAAAATTATGTAAAAGCACAATCGAAGTTTGATATCAACCATAGGGGAGTTTTTAAAAAAGAATTAGGCCTAAACTAGGCTACAGGCATGTATAAATAGTGCACTGAGGGAAATCTAATTTCAAGGTTTTCTTTCCATTGTTGCACGAAAATACATTGTCATAAGGTTATGTTGTACTAGCCTCTTGTAAATACTTCTGGTATTCATTATTAGAGCTCAGGTTTTTAAGTTTACAGGATACCTCACAAGAGTAATTCTTTCATAGCCCTAATATTGTAGTTCATAACTGAATAAAGTTGTTAGGCTATAATGGGGCACATTAATTTTGTTGTACGATACGACTTTCCTCCTAGGCTGTAAAATTTAGCCTATGTAAACAAAAATTCAGGCCCTGATTATTTCATTATATTGACCTAAATTGTCACAATGAATCAGACTGCAGTCTACAGAATACCTAGCGGCATGCTAAGAGCAGTATCCGCCAGTGGACCGTGCTTTCCTCTCCGTACGCACTCCGGTTACGCCCCTTTCTGGGTGATATCATCGTCGTCGGTCATCCCTGGAGGCACTGTGTGCACTGCAGCTCGGGCACGGGACGTGTGGATGCGTCGAGCCCATATGAAGGTGCACACCATGAAGGCGAGTTTGGGGCAGTGCACGTCGTGAGTGTAGTTCCCGCGAAACGCACCGCCCCTGCTCGTAACGAGGCCACCTCCTGGGCGATCCTCTCCACCTTGCCTCCTGGTGGAGTTGAGAGACCCTACTGCCTCACAATCCTTACTTCCCGTCTGTCACCATAGTCCTAGTCACGTCCCCTACCCTCTCTCGATCCTCGCTTGCGAGGTGATAGAGTGATTATTAACTTAAGCTGCTCGTCACCCCAGTGGGGATTCTGCCGTACACTCAGAAGAGATTGAGTGGGCGATAGACTGCGAGGGTCCTCATATAATTAATTTTATAATTTTTAACTCCTTTGCAGTCTGGCCCTCACTCGCTCTCGTAAATCGCGTGAACTCACAATTTAAGTCCTACGCACGCCTTATATGCCACCATTTCAAAACCCCAACTCGATAACTTACATATTAGATTCAGTCTCTGCAATAATCAGTTAACACAGTCACGCGTCCCTTGCCCCTCCGTCTGGCTCCGCCCTGGGTACCCAGCGGTGGTTTACAGCGGACTCATAAGTAACCAAGCTCGAACTGTTCTAAGTCTGCACCACGTAGTAGTCGCACCGTGCCGGTCTCCCCTTTCTTACCCGTGCTTCGAGGGGTCGTGGGATTTCGGAGAGCTGCTTGACCACGGCCTGCTTCAGAGGCAACTCGTTGCATCGGGGCTTAGTTTTTGACAGGAATGTGGACGGCAGACTGGTCGGTTACTGAGCCGGGCCAGTCTGTCGACATAGCGCCACATACTTATTTTTGTTCTTCCATTATTTTTATTTTTCTCTTCTATTGTCTTCTTTAATTTTGCCCAAAAGGCGTGACCGGTATCAGGGCCTCTATGAACGGTGATGATGCGGCGCTGCTGAGAGCCTCTCAGGGTTCGATAGGCAAATTTCCCATCGACTCAGAGCCTATGGATGAAACTCATTTTCGCCACTAACCCCCCAATAATAAAATTATTAGGTAACGGCCCTTTCTTTTCTCTATACTAAAAACCTCTCCCCACATATCTTCCACTTTCGCCCAATTATGGGAATCAACAAAGAAGGGAAATTGTCACTTCCCCTCCTTTATGACGGGTAAACAACGCCATGCGGGTAAGTGAATGCTGCACCCGGGGTAGTTTGGTGTACTCTCCCGCTGGGCCAGCATGGCGCGTTCCCTGTCCACTAAAGTGGGTTTGGCGAAGCACCGACGGAGTTGTGATTCTAGGGCAAATAGATAGGGACGCCGAGGGAAGTAGCTTCGCGCCAGCCGTGGTACAAGGAGTTACGCGTCAACACGGGTCACTAAATTATCCGGTTCGCTCCCTGGGACTTGCACGTAACATTGGCCTGTGTGTAGAACCGCCGGCTCGAGGGGAACGTTGCCCTAGAGGCCCCTTCCGGTTTGCTAGGGCCGAAGCTAGCATCTTGGGAGCCGGCGCCAGGATGCAGCCGCTCATTGATTAACGACTTTTCGGACTCGACCCCCTTAGTATCTGCGCACTCTCACGGAGTGATCCCCCGGTTGCAGCGTGTCGGAGCGCGTCACCACTAACAACAAATATTATTCTATTATGTCTAACACCACTCTTTCAAACAAAACCAGCGGCTTGGAAACCCGCACCCCCCTGACTGATCAAACCAAAGCTGACCCCTGCGATCCCCTGGACTCCCGAACAACGGAACAATGTAAGCAACCGGTAGCAGTGCTTCAACGCACTACTCGCCGAAATAAGATCATTATTGAGGAGTCTCAAGACCCCTCTGAGCAGACATCCTTAGTCGCGCTGCGTCACAACACGCGGTTCAACTTCCGGCATGTGCCCACATGTACAGCAGAAGACGACATCAGCTCCATTGCTAGTGCTGCGTCTCCAATTCCTGACTTTGACCTCACGTCCCTTCCTCAAGTGGAGGAGGACACTAGAACAGCCCTTGAAATCCTTGTTGAAGTCGCCACCGACCTTCAGTCGAGCAGGCTAACTCATACCAGAAAAGAAAAAATCTTGCACTCCCTCGGCCGTATGGTTAAACTCCATACGGACCTGCAGGCAGAGGTCTTCAGTCTAAAAAGTGAACAAGCCCCAGCCCACACCATCTGCCCCCCTCTGTACAGTAGGGCTCTTCAAGCCCAGCCCCCAAAGACAATAACGACGCGACCACCTACACAGACCAAACATGTCCTAGTAATTGAATCTGACGACCCTAAGATTGCTTCTGCCGACGCAGTAAATCTGCATTGATCTCTCAAGTTAGAGAAGAGGCGGCCTCAGAGCAATGGAAGGTTGTCGGTCTCCGAAGAGCGCGTGGCCCAAAAGTAATTTTGGAAACCACCTCCGACGAGCAAGCCAACAAGATCCTTAACAGCAAGGCCCTCCAGAGCAAAGGCTTCAAAGCCTCAAAGCCTGGAAAACTCAGACCACGCATAGTGGTCTGGAACGAGACCATAAAAAAAAGCAATTCAGAACGCCCTTCCGGTCCGACCCACCGACAGCCGACTTAAAGATCTAGTTGCCTTCCGATTCAAGTTCGGAAAGGCAACAGATAGAGACCACTGGGTATTCGACGTTGACCCTCTTGTACGCAAGCACCTCCTCACCAACGATAGACTATACCTTGGCTTCTCCAGTTGTCGGGTCAGTGATCATGTCACCCCCTCGCGCTGCTTCAGATGCCACATGTATGGCCACTCTGCCAAGGATTGTAGGGCCGAAGTGGAGACATGTGGCCACTGCGCAAAGCCAGGGCATAGATATGCTAACTGCCCCCACAGGAATCTCCCTGGGGCGTGTGCTTCGTGCACCCGGTCCAGGAAGGATGCCCGACACTCGACCATGGACCGTGACTGTCCGACCAGACTCCTTGCCATTCAACGACTCCGTGACATGACGGACGATGGCAGCCCCTAGGCAATCACTAAAATTTTGGCAACTTAACGCGGACAGAACTCGAGTAGTCACAGACCAGATTCGTATAGAAGCCCAAAAGCACAACGTAGATATCCTTCTCCTTCAAGAACCTTACGCCTATCACGGCAACAAAATAACCGGATTTGGCGTAAAAGACCAGGTCATTACGGGAAACGCCCAAAACGAATATCCATGGACAGGAATAATTTGTTTAAACCCTGACATAGAATGCCTTAAGCAAACCCACCTTTCCGCCCCTCACATAACGTGCGCTAAAATAGCTACCGTAATCGGTGAATTCACACTAGTTAGCGCCTATCTCCAACCTGCTGAACCTCCGGACCGGGCACTTAACACACTCAGACAAATCGGAAGGACCCAACCCAATATTGTGGTTGGGATAGATGCAAACGGCAAATCCCCTCTCTGGGATCATCATCTCAACAACGGTCCCTTAATGGAGGAACTCATAGCCGAAATGGACTGGTTTATCCTCAACGAGAACAACCAGGAGCCCACATTCCAGAGTCGACATGGTTCCTCATTTATAGACATATCCCTTATATCGCGAGACATGGTAAGACGACACGTCCAGTGGGACATTAAGCCCGAAATCGGAACTAGCTCCCACAAAGTTCTCGAAATAATCATAGAAGATACAATAGTCAAGACGTTAAGGACCACTAGATATCTTAACTTCAAGCTTGCAGACTGGCCCAAATACCAAATGGAACTGGAAGCTCAACAGGAGCCTCTCCAGAATCCACTCACCTCCGCGCGGGAAGTAAAGGCCAGGGTCCAACAAGTCACTAAGGCTCTAACCTATGCAGCGAGGAAAAGCGTTCCAATGACCCTACCGGGAAAAAAACCTGTCCGCTGGTGGAATGATAATTTAGACCGACTTCGGCGCGAAACAAATGCAAAAAGGCGAAGGTTCCAAAGAGCAACAACGCGTGATCCCCTAAATAAAGACAGATATTATAACGAGTATTCAAATTGAAGACGGGAATATAAACGCGAAATTTATCTTGGAAGAACAGATAGTTGGCAAAACTTTGTGTCTGAGCAAAGTGTCCTGAATTCATGGGGTCTCGCCTATAAACTACAAACAAATAAACTTCATCCCCGCACTATCATCAACAGCCTCAAATCTCCAGATGGCACATTTGCTGACACGTGGAACTCCGTGGCCACCACATTTACAGACAAACTGATCCCCGATGACACACACGCAGGCGAAACCATAACACATAGAAGACTACGTAGAACTGCCTCCCAACCTTTTGAAAACAGTCAACCAGCCAACCCATTCGACACAGTTGACATCCAAATCGCAATCGACCGTACAAAAAACAGAACTGCGCCGGGCATTGATGAAATTAACACAGAACTAGTAAAGAAAGGGGGACCTACCCTTCTTTTTCAACTCCTTGACATCTATAACGCCTGCCTACAACTCGGCATATTCCCGAACGCCTGGAAAACAGGAATTTTAATTATCATCTTAAAAGACACTACTAAAGACCCTACGCTAGCAAAATCATACCGACCCGTATGTTTTCTCCCCGTCCTGGGCAAAATCATTGAGCACCTGCTTCTATTCAAAATTGATGCAATCCTGGAGGCTGCATACTCCCCCCGACAGTTTGGATTCCGACCTGGTAAATCACTGAGGCCGCTGTTTCATTGCTTCAACAAAACGTTGCCACCTCTAACGCAAAATATGTATTAGCTATCTTCATTGATATTGAAGGTGCATTCGACAATGCCTGGTGGCCACACGCCCTAGAGAGGCTGCGACACATAAATTGTCCGGAAAACATCTACGCTGTCATAAGTGACTACTTTCGAGCCAGACAAATTACATTCTCATACGAAAGCCGTAACTAAAGGGTGCCCCCAGGGCTCAGTACTGGGACCCAAGTTATGGAATCTGGTATTTGACGAGGGACTAAGACTAATAGACTTAACTGACGATGCCGAAGTGATTGCCTATGCTGACGATGCTGCCCTGATTATAGAAGGCGAGTCCAGAGCAATACTCGAGGAGAAGTCTAACAGAGCACTCGATATCCTGAACTCTTGGTCAGATAAAGCAAAATTAACCATCTCAAGGACTAAAACAAACAGTATGATACTTAAAGGTAAACTTAACACTCATCCGCCTAGAGTCAGGCTCGACAACACAAACATAAAATACGTCCGTGAAATCCGATATCTGGGCATCACCCTCCAAGAAGGAAACAAGATCACAGCTCATGTTCAGAACATATGCAACACTGCCAATAACCTAACCCAGACCCTGACCAGACTCTCTGGCCAGCAATGGGGTTACACGTTCACCAACTACCATACACTATACTCCTCCATATTCGCGCCAATAATCTCTTATGCCGCTAGCACCTGGGCACCCAGGCTCAATGTCCACCACATCCGGAAACTCAAATCCTCACAAAGACAAGCACTTCTACGCGCTACTAAAGCTTACAACACGATCTTCAATGACGCACTTCATGTCATCTCAGGAGTTCTCCCGGTTGACCTCCTCCTCCAAGAACGTTCACACAGATTTAGAATACGCAGACGGCTCCCTGTTCACATAGGTAATCTCCACCTGGACATAGAACAATACGACACCAACGATAAAGATCATTTGTACACCTTATTGCACGACGAAATTGTTAACATATGGCAACAAAGATGGACCGAATCCCCAAATGGGAAGATCACGAGGGACCTCTTCCCTAGTGTCTCCGCACGTCTAAAAATGCCATGGATCAAACCTCACCATTATGTCACTCAAATTTTAAGTGGACACGGAAACTTCGCTGCAAACCTCATTAGGTTCAAACTTGCAGAGGACGACCTTTGCGCCTGCGAAGATAGCGAACTAAACACAATGTATCACATGCTATATACCTGTCCGCGCTACATAGAACCCAGACTCCTCCTTCATGAAGCAGCTAGAGCCGTAAACGAAGTCTGGGCTCCTGACCTACAGTTCTGGACTCGTAAACACGCCTTCACAGCTCTCAAAATTTTCGCCAAACAAGCACTCCTGGAAAAACAAGAAAACTAAACCCGCACTGGTGGAGGGACACCCTAATGGGTAACCTATCACCCAAGCTCGAGCAAGGTTTTGAGAGGTTTCCCTTGCTCATCGGCAAATGCCGAGTTGGTTAAAAATCCTCTCACACATATTAACACTCAGCTCACACCTCTTAGCACATCACAAACAAAGGACATAAAACACTCCAAGCATAAAAGCAGGATAACTGCAACAATCACTAAACACAGTCACACAGCCCAAATACCACCAACATCCCATCCGGATGAAGCACCAAGGGCACTTACAGGAACATAACAGCACAAATGGTTACCAAAATTTGGTTTGACCCGAGGTTCTGGCTTCATTGCTTGGTACTCGGGGGGTAAGAGAGAGCACACAAAAAAAAGTCTACGGAATAAAACTTTATGAATTCTCTGTCATTGCCTTATATAATTCTTCACCAGGCCAGTGACAGCGAATTCTTAAAATTTCATACAGTAAATTAAAAATATTATGAAAAGAAAAAAACCAGTCGTGACCGGGGTTTGAACCTGCAATCTCTTGAACCACAACTCAGCACTATAACCACACAGCCACAAACGACATTGGGAACAACGCACGAATGTTGGCAATGTGAACAGTAAAGGCTTCTCCATGTCGCACCTCGAGAATTTAAATTGTGTTTGTAGGTCTATGAGATGTGATTATATAATATTTATTGTAGTTTTCAGTTCGGAAATATGGTATGATGATACTGATAACATTAATGTCGAAACCTAATTCGTCTAAAAAGAGAAATATGAGAAGAAGAGAGTTTGCAGAATGAATGCAAGAACGGCTTTTCCTACCCGGTCATGACGTCAGTTACAGTGTTGCATTTAACAAAACTCGACAACGGCCAGACTTCGTTTTAGCAACCCAACACGGACTCAGTCCTCGACCGTGGTTTAATAACCATGGCTTTAAACTTTAACTTCGTCTTCGTTTCTGCAATCCACTGTATGATTTCTTTCGTTAGGACTAGAACGAGTTCGGAGATTGCACGATTTAAAAGAAGCAAGTTCTAGCAACGATGATAATCAAGATAGCCCACGTCTTTCTTACAACACAGAAACAAGTTCTTGCCAGTTACCATGTTGCATGGAGAATAGGCAAATTTATTAAACCTTTCTCGGTCAGAGAATCTGTAAAATCGTGCTTAAGTGAAGTTGTTAAAGTAATATGTCCTGAACAAACTCGCAATTTTGAGTCACTTCATTTGCTCGTAATACAATTAAGAGCAGAATAGAGAATATTGCAAAACAAATTGAAAATGATATAAAAAATAAACTTGATACTTTCATAAAGTATTCTTTAGCACTTGATGAAAGTACCGATGCAAACGACAAAGCTCAATTAGCGATATTTATTAGAGGAGTAACCGACGATTTAGTTGCACATGAGTATTTTCTTGATCTAGTGACACTCAGGGACAATACATGTGGAAGTGACATTTTTCAGGCACTGAAGAGTACAGTCGATAAAAAGGGATTAGATTGGAATAAAATAGTAGCTATAACAACAGATGGGGCTTCCTCAATGACTGGGAGAATCAACGGTTGAAAGGTAGACTACAGACATATGTGAAAAATACGTTAAGTGAAAGTGTAAAATTTATCCACTGTATTATTCATCGAGAGGTTCTATGTGGCAAAGCTGTTATCTTTGAGCATGTAATGGATGTGGTTGTTCAGACTATCGATAAAATTAAGTCTTCGGCCCTTAAGCATCGCAAGTTTCGAAATCTTCTACAAGATTTAGGGGAGGAATATGGAGATGTACAATATTTTACCCAAGTCAGATGGCTCAGTCGGGGTCAAATGCTGCGGAGATTTTTCGATCTACGTACTGTCATTGCTGATTTTACGACGGAGCAGGTTTGATGAATTTATACGTACAGTTTCTTCAGCTGCTTCGTTTTTGTGCCTTCATTATCGTACCTAATGTCTAACTAATGTGATTTCATTTTACAGGGTGTCAATATTTCGGAATTACAAAATGATGATTGGGTTACTGATTTGGCGTTTCTTACAGACATCTGTGAACATCTCAATACCTTGAAATGTCGACTGCAAGGTCGTGAACAAACTATTGTTCAAATGTACGATAAGGTCACCTCTTTCGTCAAGATGCTTAATGTTTGGAAGGTGCAACTTAAATATAGAGTGTTTTATCATTTCGCTTCTCTGAAATCACTGAGTTCAATTTCCGACTCAAACCTAGCAAAATATTGTGATACACTGGCAATATTAACTAGTGAGTTTGAAGACAAACGATTTGAAGATCTGAAACACATGAAACATGATTTTGAGTGTTTTGTATGCCCCTTCACAACGGACATAACACATGTAAGACATAATCTACAATACGAACTTGCGGATCTTCAATGTGACACTTTTAAAAAAAATTAAGTGCAAAGATTTTGTTGGTTCAGATATTTTAAAATATATCTATTCCTCTACATACCCACGTCTTAAGACATTTGAAGCTGAAATAATATCTCTGTTTGAGTCAACGTACATTTGCGAACAATTTTTTTCTTGAACTACGAACAATTTCTCTGCCTTCCTTCCGTGATGTGCGGGTAGTATCCTCAATACGTCACATACTTTCGTATTTTGCCATCTCTGATCTGGGCTTTCATATGAAACCACCCCCACCCTTCTATCATCCCCCTAACCCTACAACCAATATAACCCATCAAAAATTTATTTTTCAACAAAAAAAATCTTACTGAGTTAAACCAACTATCTGACATGATTTACACCCCTAAGGCCGGGTTTCTGAAACGTTAGATATCTATTAGATTGCATTAATCCATCCATAAGTATTTTTGAAACGTCAGATGACGGGTATCCATTCAATGAAACACTCGATAAACTATCGGTAGGCAGGTCACTAGATATCTCACGAAGCTCCAGATAAATATTCAATATGGCGGATGTGCGATACATTTATCTTGATGTATGTTTCGTTATTATGTTAGCATTTTATCTTACATGATGTTACTAGCTTGTTATGGTATTAAACTAAAAAGTAGTAATGAAGCTGGCATTGGTTATTAATTTGTGTATGAAATAATTCATAATACTGTACTAGAAAAATTGTACCATCTTTTATTTGTATTAATTTCAGTTTCTGTTGTAAGTTAATACTTTTAGGAAAACATCGCGGATATTAATTCACATCATATTTTCTCGCTGGACATATTCAATGCCAGATCGTATATGGCCTAGGTCTATACAGAAGTAAATATTCCTTGAAAGAAATACAGCAATCCTTTCAAGAAGTACGATATTCAATTCGCAAAACATGTAGCTTAAGTATATTAATTTTATTTTCTGACGCAACACTTTATGAAGAAAACATTACGTTTTTACAGCACGAATATTAATACATAATCATCTTCTTTCTCGTCATCTTCATCCTGAGGCAATAATTAAGCCTAGAGATGTGTAAAGCAAAAATACTCGTATTCCCTGAAAGAACTAGATCTTTGACGATATTGAGTTTCGGAAAGAATCAGGCTGTCAAAGCAATGATCTTTGGATAAATAGACCATCATATGAAATAAGGAACAACTGCAAGCACGCCTTTCTCAGCGTTAAATAGCCCATCATTAGAAAAGAGAACAAATCGCAGCATTCCTTTCTCAGTGGTAAATCAGCTATAACTTAATTAATGTGTTACGTTTTATGCATTACGTTGTCAGATTGTAATTCGTGATATTTTCACTAATGCACAAGTCTAGAAGTCTAAACTGCCGAAGTTTCTCTCATGTTTTACATTCATTTTACCAGACAAACAGCTGACAAGAAAAAGCCAAACAGAAAATTCAGCCATTTTGAGAAGCGCTCCGATTGGTTGCTACTCAATCACGGCGAATTTGATATTGCAGTATGCACCGTGTCTCCATCTATTGACAAAGTTCTCAACTCATTTATCTGGCATTGGCTATTTACTGAGCGTATTCGCTTTCGGAAATGGGAAGGTGTTTATCCAGTCTATAAGATGTATAGAACCATTAGCTGTCTAGAAGATATCTGAAGCTTTTATGCAACCGGGCCTAAATGATTTAATTTTACACAGGGGTGGTTTCTCAAGGTCACCCAGGTTTTTGCACAAATGGACAGCTTGAGCCATTATAAATATTCTAGAGGGTAGAGTTCACCCCCACAAGCAATCTAACCCATTAAAATTGATTTTTCGACAATAAAAAAAAATTACTGAGTGATATCAACTATCTGACATGATTCACACCCCCAAAGGGGTTAATTTTGTGAAGGGGTGGTTTTCAAGGTCCACCACGTTTTTCCACAAATGCACAAGATAAGCTATTATAAAACGTCTACAGGGCAGTTTTCAGCCCCACAACCAATCTAACTCATTAAAAATGTATTTTTCAACAATAAAAAATCGTACTCAGTGATACCAACTATCTGACGTGATTTACACCCCAAAGGGGTTCTTTTTATGAAGGGGTGGTTTTTCAAGGTCAACCAAATTTTTGCTCAAATGGACAAAAGTCATTATAAACCATCGAGATGGTAGTTTTCAACCCCACAAGATATCTAACCCATTAAAAATTTATTTTTCGACAATAAAAATCGTAAGGAGTGATATCAACTATGACATGATTTACACCCCCAAAGGGGTTAATTTTATGAAGGGGTTGTTTTCAAGGTCAACCAAGTTTTTGCTCAAATGTACAAGATAAGCCATTATAAATCTTCCAGAGGCTGATTTTCACCCCATAACCAATCTAACCCATTAAAAATTGTTTTTTGGACATTAAAAAATTCTATTGAGTGATATCAAGTACCTGACATGATTTACACCCCAGGGTGGTTTTTCAAAGGTCACCCAAGTTTTTCCACAAATGGACAAATTAAGCCATTATAAATCGTCTAGAGGGTGTTTTTCACCCCACATCCAATCTAACCCAATAAAAAATATTTTTGACACATAAATATCGTACTGAGTGATAGCAACTATCTGACACAATTTACACCCCCAAAGGGGGTAATTTTATGAAGGGGTGGTTTTTCAAGGTCAACCAAGTTTTTGTTCAATGGACAAAATAAGCCATTATAAATCGTCTAGAGAGTAGTTTTCACCCCACAATCAATCTGATCCATTTAAAATGTATTTTCAAGATTTAAAAAAGAGTCAAAATATGCTATATCAAGTATCTGACATGATATTCACCCCAGGGTCACACAAAGTTTTTGCAGAAATGGGCAGTTAAAGCCATTATAAATGGTTTTCACCCATAACAAACGTAAATTTTATTGCTCTGTTACAGCAAATTTAGGACATGCCTGAATCTGTACCACTATAGCCAAAGTTAAACCAGGGCAAAGGTAAGCCCCATCCCAACTAAAGGCAAAGCCTCAAAATAATAAAATGTCATACCCACCATAACCGGATGAAGACTCAGCAACTCCTAATTTATGACAATGACGTACAGCATGGGAGGAGAGGAATTCAAGGTTAAACGTAAAAGGAAAGACATACCGAATGTTCACATTTCATGTGAATAATTTTTAGGTATTTTTTTCCTTTCATTGATTGCACAATTTTCACATATAGAACGATTTGTTACGTTATTGCTGGTCTGACGTGGATCTATTTTCTTGCTTGGAGGCAAACGGGTTGGTAACTTCAGTCTCGAATATTCTAGAGGTCAATGTATTACAGAATGTTCCCCACCCTTCTGTACTCTTCCTTGATGGCGGAGTAATAACATTGCGTTTAGGAGGCAGTGAGCTGCCTACCTACCTTCAGTAGTTGCTCTTGTACAGTCTCTCAGTTCAGTCGTCCTAGTCTTGGTGTAGTCGTACTCAGTCTAAGCTCAAGTCTACATGTAGTCAAGTCGTCGTACTCTAGTCGTAGCTGCGAGTTGTCTCGTCAAGGCAGTAAATGGTATTATGTTAGTGTTCTGTTAAGTGATACAGTCTGCTTATTCAAGCCATCATTTTTGAATAGTTGAAGAGAACTCTCGTCAATTCATCGTGCAAGTTTCAAGTACAGTTTCTATAAGTATAGGCGTAGGAACGTCTTTTGTTTTGAGTTCTCTTATTCTTTGAGCACATCGGCACAATTAAAGTACAAATTAAGCTTCTCAAATACTATCAAGATTCTAAGTGTTCAATACAAACTTTATTCTCAAAGCTTCTAAGTGTTCAATACAAACTTTATTCTCAAAGCTACAAGCATTAAAGAAGTTCCTAAAATTATAATCGCATGGTTCAGAAGCTATTTTGTGTAGTACTAAAGGTCAAAGGCTTTCGTCAAGGACATTTACTCAGAAATGCCTTTATTCTCTCTGAACTATATTTTAAATGGACTATAATTTGTTAATGCTTTATTGCCAGTTGAAGGAAACCCTGCATTATAAACTTTCTTTTCTCAAGTCTGTGCAACTCAGCAGTACGTGCTTATGAAAAACAATTCTTGCAATTTGAGAGTTTCGCCCCAGTGCAGTGTGAAGATATACGAGGGTTGATCAGAAAAAAGAAAAGTTACAAGCCGCCGCATTTGAAAACTACATATTATAAATAACTTTTGTTTCCCCACAGTGGAGACAGATGGCGTTACTTGTCATACAGCTGGTATGCGGGTAGGTAGTGAAAGTTCCCAGACGGTACAGGACGATTTAAATGGCAAGACGCTTAGAAAATTGGTCTCGTTTGGAAGTGCGAGCTGTGATTCGATTTTTATGGGCGCATCTGACATTCACAGTCAAATCGTGGAAGTTTATGGTGAAGAAGCAATGAGCAGACAACATGTAGCGAAATGGTGTCGCTCCTTTCAATCAGGCAGACAGGATGTCGAAAACCGCAATATGGCAGGGAGCGGCCGGCAAAGATCTTCAACGACAGAAATTAACACGGCACGAGTTGAAGAAATGATTCAAAATGATCGACGGGTAACACTGCTTGCAATCTCGTCTGAGCTGGGACTGAGCTATGGAAGCGTGCAGCATATCGTTTCTGATGTGCTGCGATATTCCAAGGTGTGTGCCCGCTGGGTTCCACGTGCGTTATCAGATGAGCACAAAGCCACACGAATGATGTGCAGTCTCACATTTCTTCAGCGTTACCATTCTGACGGCCAGCACTTCATTGATCGCATCGTTACAGGGGACGAAACTTGGCTTCACCATTTCGTCCCCACAAGCAAAAAATCAAGTATGGAGTGGAAACACCCTGGATCACCAACGACAAAGAAATTTAAGGTTACACCCTCTGCCGGTAAAGTTATGGCAACCATATTCTGGGATTCATGTGGTGTTATCC
Organism: Ectobius pallidus; assembly: GCA_964059195.1. Lineage (NCBI taxonomy): Eukaryota > Metazoa > Arthropoda > Insecta > Blattodea > Ectobiidae > Ectobius > Ectobius pallidus. The sequence goes on from CAXKWD010000013.1 coordinate 8,969,687, forward strand.
TGATGGATTACCTGGAGCGTGGCCAGACCATCAACGCAGATCGTTATTGTGCCACTTTGACAAGGTTACGCGAAGCCATCCGACGCAATCGGCCTGGCATGTTGAGCGAAGGTGTCATCCTCCTGCATGACAATGCCAGGCCACATACTGCTCAAGCAACGCAGGAATTGTTGCGACGGTTCGGGTGGGAAATCTGGAGTCACCCCCATACAGCCCAGATTTGGCACCCAGTGACTATTTCCTGTTCCCGATGTTGAAGGAACACTTATCCGGCAGTCGGTTCTCTTCAGACAGGGCTGTGAAAACATCCGCCGAGACCTGGCTCAATGGACAGGGACCTGATTTCTACCAAGACGGGTTAAACAAGTTGCTTGTGAGTTCTGATAAATGCCTAAATAGACTTGGTGATTATGTCGAAAAGTGATAGGCATGTATGCCTCTTAATTTCCTTTTGTATTTTCTGTCCATTCCTAATAAATATTTCTTTATTCGACTTGTAACCTTTTTTTCTGATCACCCCTCGTAGAAAGAATTCTGGCTGGTGTAGAAGACTTCTGCTGCACGGATATTGGTTTGCACCTTGGAGGACGTCGCCTAAGAAGACTGCCTGCAGCCAGATTCTCTTTCTGCCTACTTCTGCATTCCGCATGGTTTGTGCGCTCAGCCTAGGGTTATCGCTGTCCGGTTGGAGACGGAAAGGTTTCTCTACTGCATGTGTATTTCCCGCTGGGAATCTGCATGAATTTTCTGCAAGGGAACCAGGTCTCTGGTTCACTTCTTCCTGCCCTTAGCCAAGGGTTGGAAGGTCTACCTGTAAGTCCAGTGTGGTCGTCCGAGATGGATAGTTACAACGATGCTGCCTTGTCAAACAGCCGGCAGATGGTCAAGTGGTTTGCATGAAATCACTTGCTACGAGAAGGAAAATCTCTCTTCAGCAAACGAAAAAGATAAGTTGCCATCTTTCCTTCGGATTCTCTATGTATATAAAGGTAAATTACAACAAGGGCTTGTATATGTCAAAGCCTGTTGGATAGTGTAAACTCATGTATCTAAAGTTATCTATTTCATTACAAAGTTAATGTAGTAGTAGTAGTAGTAAATGATTTATTTTGCCTGGCAGAGTTAAGGCCATAAGGCCTTCTCTTCCACTCAACCAATGTTTCAATATTTTTCAAGTAAAGCAAATTCATATCAGCAAGGCTATATTTACAAGGGTTCATACAACTTAATCTTGAAGTTCATTGGATAACCCAAAAAGGGGTTAATATTGAAAAAAGTTGTGTACTCTATGCTTCAGTATTTCTCATGTCTTATTTATTTAAGTAATTTGAAGCCTTTGCATTATTCTGAATATCAGAGCCTACATAGGCCAAAAGTGTAGAACCTATTTGTTATCTCAGAAGTCCTGAGAAGGCTTTATGTTCAAGGAAATATCATTTAATTTGGAGATAACCACTTTTCATGCATTAAGTGTAAGAAATAATATTTCTCTTTTCTAAATAAACTGACTATTGGAAAATTAAATGTTCTTCTTGACACACTTAACTATCCTTGACTATCCTGTTTTGATGACCACCAGACTTACAAAATGTATTAACATTGTTAGGCATGCGGCATATGAAATTTGTTTACTCGGCCCGAGTAACCATACGGAGTCAATTACCGTTTGCCGGCCACATGCCTTAACACTGAATGGTACATCGTTCCTCTTTTGAAATGAGAACAAAGGAAACCTTTTAGTAAAAATTCTTTCTTTCAAGATCGTCCTTCACCAATTCGCACAATGTCAAGTTGTACATTTTTACAATGGTAATTTTTTTTTTTTTTTGCATCTTAAGAAAGTTTATTTCATCCACAGATGAAATAACAAAATTACTATTTCAAAGAATCAAACAACAATAGTCTTTATTTGCACATTTTCTTAAACACATCTGTAGGGTAGCTTGGAGCACAGATGTTCACATAATTAGTAATAATAACAAGACGTTACAACGATTAAAGCTTAGATACTAGTGATCTTATTTCATCAATCAATCCCTTTTTAGGTGGACTATCTATTCCAAACAGTTCAAGACTATTCTTGAAGCTATTATTAAATTCACTATATTGTATTACTGTACTTTATTATCCTGGAAGAAGTATAACATCCCATCTTTATACCTAAAAGCCTTATCTATTTTTGGTGGAATCCCGGGGAAAATATTATTAATGTAATGATAGACAGCTGGCTTTACAGCACAATCGTTAATCTCTAAAGCTAAACCGTCATCACAAAACAGATATGTTATTCCTCTATACACCAGCTGTCAAAGAGTTGTTTCTACTACTAAAAATAGGTACAGATTTAGGATAGCAGGGCAAAAGATTAAATGTTTTATGTTCAACGAGATACTGTTTAGTACCGATTATCATAACAATGTCGGAATTGGTTTTTGATAAACAGCTGTCACTTTAAACTCCTCAGGTAAGTGACGTACCCAAATGGGGATGAAAAAGGGAAAGTTTATTTCCATATCTACTAAATTTATAATCCATAACCATTCTCTAAAAAACAAATAATGCATTGTTAACTATCATAAATGTGTTAAGGTTTTTCAGTTTACACAGGTCAGGAACAACACCAGGCACAGGTCTACCAATTTCATACTAAGGCGTTGATGAAGGTGTAGGTAGAGTTGATGACGACGAAGGTCGGGTTGATGATGGCGTAGGTCGGGTTGATGATGACGTAGGTCGAGTTGATGATGGCGTAGGTCGAGTTGATGATGTCGCAAGTCGAGGTGATGAAGGGGGTGGGTACCGATTGCGCGCGAAAGGGTCAATTTTTTCCCAACTCCGCGCAAGCTACTGCATTGCAAACAGCCCAACTGCGCGCGAGCTACTAAATTGTAAACAGCCCATTTGCGCGCTAGCCTACCACAAATACGTTAAATGCTTGTGAGTCTTTCTCATCTAAGTAACACTAGTAAATAATGTTAGTCATTTGTTTCGATAATAGTTGTGGCTGTAGGCTTTAGGGATGGTAACACTGTTGTTCCGAGTGTATATAATGGCGTGCTGTGTATTAAACGATGCACTCATCGTGTGTGTTTCTATAACGTATAAACCATATTGACCCTAAAACATTTCTAAGATAATAATTTTTATTAATTATGATAAACCAATACCTGTTCTTGCGCTTCCAAATAGGCCGGCATTCATAGAGAGTCATAAGTCTCCAAAAAATGGGAAGGAAAATGCAGGAATAATCGCCGCGGGCAGTTGACCTATACCCAAAACTAACCGTCGCGCACAGTCGGGCACTTTAAAAAAGTTCGAATTTTATCTTGCGCGCAGTCGGGGTCCTCCGGATGAAGGCCTAGGTCGAGGTGATGAAGACGGAAGAAGCGGTGGTCATGGCTGAGGTTGAGGTCGTGATGACGGAGGACCATATCGTTTTTTAGCTTTAGCAATATCATTAACGTTCAATTAGAGTGGTGGATGATCGGGACGGTAAAATGATCCATTACAGCATCCTTATTGTTAAAGTGTGGTATTCCCAGCGTGTGTCCAATTTCGTGAAGGAGTACGGCATTCAGATTGTACAGATTGTTGACCTTTCTATCACCAGAGAAAGTCATTTTCGAAGACCAGTGTAAGTCGTCGTTTACGTGAATTTCAAGATGAATACCATCAGCAGGATAGATGGCATGTGCTAAAACATGTTCAGATTCCACGAAAGTGTCTGAACAATTCACATCGTCAAGTTTATATTTATGGTATCCTCTCTGATTAGTTATTAAGATATCTGGTTTTATCAAGTCTCTTGAGAAAGTGAGACCAGATATAGATGCCAATTTTTCAAAAGCAATATATGTCACGTCTATAGCATTTTGGTCCATGGTGATATAATTCCATGTTAAATGTGTTTTGTTCCATTTTTTCACCTCTCCAGAGTGTTTTATACCTGCAACCCCGCATCTCGCTGTCCTCATTAAATTCAAAGTGCCATTGTTTAACGTCGAAGATGCTTTAATGGCCGAATACCGGTATTCAGAATACCGCGGTAAAGTTGCTTAGTTTACCCTGGTGGAAGTCATACTTTCGTTGCACCGTGATCGGTTTCGACTTTTACCGTGGTAAGCTGCTAACCGGCCGTGAAGTAGCTGTACAGTGAGAAAACCGCGGTTTTCTTTCCAAGATGGAGATCAGCGTAACGTATCATATTTTCGATATCTAGGGGAAAAGCTAATTGAACATAATAAATAACGAGAGAAAGGATGGATCTATTTGAAGCATGAACGATGGTACATATTTTTGCAAATACTGTGCTGTAACATCGATTGAAATTACCTTCCTTTCTTCAGGGCCGCCACATGGGGAGGGCTGCCGGGTCCAATGGACCCGGGCCCGGACCCCAAAGGGGCCCGTCTCGGTCCCGGTGATGTAATATAATTTTATGGAAAACTGGAAAAGTTTGATAAAATGTTCTGTTACATGAGTAACGAGAAGGAAGTTCCACGGAGAAGTGAAGAGTCTAAGCCAGGGCTTGAATTAATTAGGGGATGGGGGATTTCCCCCTCTCGTCAAAAATTTTCCCTGGCTCATGAAATAAAATTTATTGCTTGCCAGGGATACGTTTTATAAACTTCATTTTAAAATTCCAGTGCAATTACTGTTTGATTTCATGCACTTTACAAATAATATATTCTGAGTATTTCGCATTGCACGCCGGGTGATCGCGTTAATGAGGATTGCTTTCATTCCTTGTGTTTAGTTATTGAGTATTCAACATGACCCTTCACTTTGCGGCAATCTTTAAGAGTGAAGTTGACATCCGCATGCCCGCAGTTAGGCTAAGCTTCTTAATTGGTGGAAACATGCACTACGTTTATTCAAAATGCCGATTTAGTTTGTGCTAAATTAATCAGGTGTTTATGTTGGTATTATGTTTGTAACATATTTTAGCAAATAGTCCCACTTTTATTTTCATTTGTCAACTATTGGTAGAATATAATACCACTGTAATGTTTAAGTTTTTGCTTTTTGGATATTTACACTCCTTATTTTGTTTATGCTTGGTTCTTGAAATTGTTTTGATTGTAATAAAAACATATATTCATTTTAAAGTAGTGTCGAATTTTGTGTTTAGACGTTTCAACGCAATGATTTAATAATCAGGATAAACACAATTTAGAACAAAAAACAAATACTATTATAAGGCCTAGTAATAAAAAAAAATACTGATATTATACTCGTATATTTTGTATTCGCCAAATCTTGGAGAAAAAGTGGGAATATAATAAGTCTCTTCACCAGCTATACATAGATTTAAAAATAGCATATGATTCAGATAGGCGAGACAAATTGTACAATATCCTCAATCCTCATTGAGTTTGGGATACCAAAGAAGTTAGTTAGGCTGATCAAAATGTGTCGAAATGAAACCTATAGCAGAGTCAGTGTAGGGAAATTTATATCAGATAGGTATGCCATTAGAAGCAGATTGAAGCAAGGAGGTGCACTATTGCCTTTACTTTTTCATTTGGAATATGCCATTAGGAAAGTTCAGGAAAACATGGTAGACCTAGAATTAAATGGCAGTCACCCGATTTTAGCTTACGCAGATGACGTTTGCCTGTTGGGCGATGACATAAACACAATCGAGAGAAATGCAGAAAGTCTTTTCGAAGCCTGCAGGAATGTCGGATTGGAAATTAATAAATTAATAAATTTAAAAAAAACTAAGTATATGGTCATGAAACGTCAAAATAATACTCTACGAAATATTAGAATAGCCGGTAAATCGTTCCAACAAGTGGAGAAATTCAAATATCTGGAAGCAGTATTGACAGACACAAATAATATTAAGGTAGAAGTTAAGTGTAAACTCAAAAGGAAAAGCTTGTTATTATGCAGTTCAAAAACTCTTATCTTCTCGTCTTCTATCCAGAAATCTAAAAATAAGGATATATGAGATTATTATCCTGCCGTTTGTATTATATGGAAGTGAGACATGGCCGCTTACTGGTCGGGAAGAACATAATCTAATGGCCGAGTGCACCAACCTCGGTATTCAGAATACCGCGGTAAAGTTACTTAGTTTACCCCGGTAAAGTCATACTTTCGTTGCACCGTGCTCGGTTTCAACTTTTACCGCGGTAAGATGCAAACCGGCCATGAAGGAGCTGTTAAAGTGAGAAAACAGCTGTTTTCTTTCCAAGATGGAGATCAGTGTAATGTATCATATTTACGATATCTAGGCCAAAAGCTAATTGAATATAAAGAATAATGAGAGACAGGTGGGGTCTATTTGAAGAATGAACGATGGTGCATATCTTTGCAAATACTGTGCTGTAACATCGATTGAAATGACCTTCCTTTCTTACCTCAACCAAACCAGGTCCATCGAGTAGGCTAGTGGGTGTAACCACGATTAGTACGGTTAGTACAGTATTTATGGTGTTTGAATTCAGACGACATATATACGCAATATAATATTCCATTTTATCCTTATGAACATTTATTACTGAACAATAAGGCAACAAATAAATGAAATATGGAAAACCAGTGGTCCTATGCCAAATTTAAGTGAATGGCTGTATGCATCACGATATAGCCTGTGTATCGGTATATAGGGCATGTAATCAATTTATCATACCTGCACGTACACGAACATAATTATAACAGCCCTTTCATGGCTATGCACATGATTTTGCACCTAAAATTTCTACTAGTCGTACGGGAATAAAAGCGAGGCTATTTCGAACTCAGAGCAGAGATTTCGTGGTGTTGCTTTGCCTTGGATTGCACACGTGTGAGAATTATTATTTAAAACATCAATGTTATTTTATCGAAATGTACAGACAGGTGGGATCTATTTGAAGAATGAACGATGGTACATATCTTTGCAAATACTGTGCTGTAACAACGATTGAAATTACCTTCCTTTCTCACCTCAACCAAACCAGTAGCAGCGAAACCAACTGATTTCACGATTGGTACAGTATCTATGGTGCTTGAATTCAAAGTATGAATTCAGACGACATATATACGCAATATAATATTCCCTTTTATTATTATGAACATCTTTTTATTGAATAATAAGGCAACAAATAAATTGAATTTGGAAAACCAAAGGCCTAGGCGAGCCACCGTGACTGGCAGACGTGCAGAGAGAGAGAGAGAGAGAGAGAGAGAGAGAGAGAGAGAGAGCCTAGCGGCCATGGAAGAAACCATCAACGAGAATGGAGTCGGAGCAGAGTAACCGCAATACTTCCAGGCATTAGCAAACCGCGGTATTTTAGCAATGGTATACAGAGATTTTGAGAATACCCCGGTATTACGTTTACCGCGGTAACGAAACGGCTGAGAAAACCGGAGAATGGTGCACTCGGCCATAAGAGTGTTCGAAAACAGGGTGCTTAGGAAAATGTTTGGGCCCAAGAGGGATGAAAATGGGGACTGGAGAAAACTTCATAACGACGAGCTTCATGACCTGTACTCGTCACCGGATATAGTAAGGGTAATTAAATCACGGAGGATGAAATGGGCTGGACATGTTGCTCGCATGGGAGAGGAAAGTCACATCTCAGAAATATTGACTGGGAGACCCGGAGGGAAAAGACCACCTGGAAGACCTAGACGTAGGTGGGAGGACAAGGTTAGGTTAGATTTAAGGGAAGTAGGATTTGCGAGGGATGATTGGATGGAGTTACCACAGAAACGGGTTGAATGGCGGGCTCAGGTAAACGCGGCAATGAACCTTCGGGTTCCATGAAATAGATATTATTCCTTTAGCTTGCTAAAGGAATTGTCTATTGCCATTGAGTAAGTAAGTAAGTAAGTAAGTAAGTAAGTAAGTAAGTAAGTAAGTAAGTAAGTGAGTGAGTGAGTAAGTAATAAAAAATGTTGGAAATATCGTTTCTGGTATCATTTGATAACTAACAACCAATGTAACACAAGTTTACAGTGTTTACGTCAATTAATTTGGTCAGAGTAAACTATCCTTTTTTATTTACTTAAATCAGACAACAAAGTGGTCGGCGATCGATGAGGGGCCCGTGACCAGTAAATGATCCCGGGCCCGACCCCGAGATGTGGCGGCCCTGCCTTTCTTCCCTCAACCAAACCAGAATCCATTTAGTAGTGCACCGAGTGAGAATTAAACGCTTTAAGGCAAAATTGGGTGAGAATAATATCTGTCATAACCTGTGGGAAAGACATCTCAATGAACATATAAAACTTTGCCTAGATGCTCGAGGATTGGAAGCTGGATATCTAATTGAGTTGGGCCACCAGAAGTAGAAGATCGTAGGTATTTCTATTTTAGGCAGGACAAGAGGAGACGGCAAATCGAGCGAGAAGAGTGAAGAACATTAAGAAATTAATACACGAGACGTTTGTTAACAGTGTAGATATATTTTAGAATATATATATATATATATATATATAAATAAATTTAAATATGACTCAGAATACACTGTAGTTAAATTTCAACACCATATATACAATTAAAATTTCAAGCGGTAAAATATATTTATAAACATAGTTTTAGCCAATAAATCCCAAATATGATTATTAACTGATAATTTAGCATAAATATAGAGAAATTTCAAACATTCCATTCAATTTCCATATACAATTATATTATGTCAAGTTTACAAGTAAAAAAACAAGTGCAGCTGAATAATTATAATGAAATACAAAGGAGGAAATATTCCTAAACAAGCATCTGGGTAGATAAAGTAAATTTAACTTACGTAATTAAGCAATGAATCGAATTATAATGAAACTGTGAAATCAGCAATATCAAGTATATGCATGAAACTTTAGAAAATACTAGAAAGACCTAAACAGTAACTGAGTGCTAAGAACATTCTGTACATTATATTTAAAAACCAAATCAAAAGAGTAAGTGAAATTATATCTGCACACAAATTATAATGTGAAGCTATCGGCAGGAAATCTCATTACTAAACTTATTTACCACTTATTTATTTAAAGACAATTTTATATTAGCCTCAGCTAAAAATATAAATAAGCGGTCTACAGTAAGCTAACCACGAAACACGTCAGCAAATTTTATATAGTAAATTACATTCATTTATAGGATACAAACTATATAATATCCACGGCAAAGATGACCAAAAGAGAAAAATATACCACCAGAAAAATGACCTGAAAGAAATACTACCAAAAAACGCGACAGGAGTAAACAACCATACCGGAAATTTATCATATAAAAACAAACGCAAGCAGCAATAGTAACTACGCGCAGTGAGGATGTAAACATAACAACACGCACACTAAATTAACTCGCGCAGACAATACAGAGAGAGAAATCGTTGAACCATAATACAAGATGCTCAAAACTAGAGAATGTAATATTCAATAGGCTAATTACGATTTAGAATAAACTGCCAGAAATGTGCTCAGAACTAGAAATACCAAATATGCTCGCACTATAATAATCACGAAAATCACAGACAAATAATCATTAAGAAGAATACAAAACGATGAATGACTGGTATTCCAAAAATAGGCAGTATCTTAACTGAATAATATTAAAACATTGAGATATCCACTAGACTATATGCCAAAGTAGGCAGCGCTCATTTTCATATTATTTTAGCTTTACCTGAAAATGACTATTATTAATTTAACTTCAAAACATGACGAAGAAAATCTATATGTGAAGAAACAAATAAATAGTTGTAGGCCTAATATCCAAAGAATTAGAAATAATCAGGGAATACTAGAATAACATTTCCGGACAGATCAGATCTATATCACGCTACAACTGGTCATCTTTCCAATGGTATTTTATTTAGCATTAATCAGACATGAGATATGGAGATTGAATGGACATGTTCAATAACATAACATCAAATACAGTTAACTATACCTGTCAGCTTACCAATAAAAGAGTAACCTGAGAGAAAAACCTGCTTATGAAATTACGCGAACGGCACGAATCCACGCATATTAACATGACTGGATCTGAAGATATATTAAATCACGAACTGAAATACAATCTATGATCCATGTGAGAAGCACAAAGAAATTAAGTTTAATCAGAATTTACATAATTCAGCTAAATGCAATTTTAAGTATTAATATGACGAAGCAGAAATTATACTTAATCTCACATAGTGAAGAAGAACTGCAGTACTTAATTCAAATAGATGAAGTGCATTACTCACCAAAGTCGTTCCCCCCAGGGAAGACTTCCAAGAAAGCTTTAGTAACTACATTTTTGAGATCCAATAACACACTGACGAGCAGCGGAAAAACAACTCTTTAGGAAAACTTCGGACTCTAAACCGACGCAAGCGCAGAAACACTTTTATCAGACTCTAGAATTTTCTAGACACGAGAAAAGCTGTAACATGCGCAGAGCGCACCCGTTACAGTAGTAGGCGTAACCAACTCATTTTCACGATTGGTACAGTATTTATGGTGTTTGAATTCAAAGTTTGAATTCAGTCGACATATATACGCAATATAATATTCCATTTTGCCCTTATGAACATGTATTACTGAACAATAAGGCAACAATTAAATGAAATATGGAAAACCAGTGGGCCAAGGCCAAATTTACAGTGAAGGGCTGAATGCATCACGATATAGCCTTGTGTATCGGTAAATAGGTTATGTAATCAATTTATCACATGCACGAACATAATTATAACAACCCTTTCATGGTCATGTACATGACTTTGCACCTAAAATTTTCAATAGTCGTACGGGTATAAAAGCGAGGCTATGTCGAACTCAGAACAGAGATTTCGTGGTGTTGCTTTGCCTTTGGATTTCACACGTGTGAGAATTATTCTTTAAAACATAAATGTTATTTTATTAACATGTACAGACAAGCGGGATCTGTTTGAAGATTGAACGATGGTACATATCTTTGCAAATACTGTGCTGTGACATCGATTGAAATGACCTTCCTTTTTCCCTTAATCAAACGAGGGTTCATTTAGTAGCAGGAGTACCCAACTCATTTTCACGTTTGGAACAGTATTTATGGTGTTTGAATCCAAAATCAGACATATATAAGCAATATAATATTCCATTTTATCCTTACGAACATTTATAATTAAACAATAAAGCAACAAATAAAAGAAATTGGGTCTATAGACGAGTCACCGTGACTGGCAGACATACAGAGAGAGAGTGGAACTAGCGGCCATGGAAGAAACCAACACAAACCAACACAAAATTTATCAATGGGAATGGATTCGTAGCAGAGTAACCGCGATATATTAGAACGTTTGGAAACCGCGGTATTGTAGCAATGGTGCACAGGTTTTCTTAGAATACCCCGATATTACTTTTACCTCGGTTACAAAACAGCTGAGAAAACCGGAGAATGGTGCACTCGGGCATAAGTCCATAATTAGCTTGAAACATGGCAAGAGCTTCTTCGAAAGATCTTCGTTCCGTAGTGTGTTGCTATTACACGACAGATATCCATACTTCTTTAAATAATCAATTGACATTTCTTGATCGTCGTCAACCATCATAATCCCCGCCCACCCAAAGAGGGCAATCGTTAAAATAATTGCAAGCCGTAACATGTTGAAGAGATGGTCTTGTTCCACCAACATGGTCTCGGCAGTGATACAGCCTCTTATATACCCTGTCGATGACGTAAGCTGTTGCAATCGCCACCTCCCCTCTCCTCCATTTTCTTCTGATGTGTAGCAATTAACATATCTACCGCCTGAAACCAAAGAAGTGTTGAGAAAAAAATGGAATTCCTATCTGGTTACCATACGAAAACTTAACTATGTTATACCTTTTGTGATGTTCTCTTAAATGTTTCACACTTGGTGTCACATTTTCTGCTCCGTATACCCATCAGAGGATTGGCAGGAATTAAACAAGTGGTGAAATGTTCCTCTCCCGTGCACACTTCCTCGGGGGTTTTGAAGTAATGATCAAACTTCTGTTGCTGACCAGCTATCATTTTGTTTGACCGCCCGCATGGAAATACCTGTACTAATTCCTCGTGAATTTGGTCATACCCTTTGATTCTGGTAAATGTGAAGGGTGTAACGAAGTGAAAGGTCGCCTGGAAATATTTGTAGTGAACAGTAGTTAAACCACCCGTAACCACCCCGTGTTTGTGAAAGCTTTACTCTACAAGAACTAGTTTGTGACAGAAAGTACGAGAGTCTGCGCTTGCGCAATAGTTTAAAAATGACAGAGTGGGAGTGGCAGAAGAGAGAGACAGTCAATGAGTAGATAGTGAGATACACACAGAGTCAGTAGGAGGTCGCCGAGAAGCTCGGGCCTAGCCCGAGGGGGCGGGGTGCATACTGCACCTTGCCGTTTAGAAGAAGGCATAGAGATACAGACAGTGAGGGAGTAACCGGAAGTCTAGAGAGGAGAAAGTACGAAGTCGCCGATCAAGACGGGTATAGCCCGGGTGGGGGCGGGGTGCATACTGCACCTTGCCGTAAAAGTTAATTATAGACAGTTGTCAAGGAGAAAGAGTTGTGGTCGAGGAGAGTTGAGAGTTGTCATCAGTACGGGCTTCAAGAGAGAGTTGATCGGAAGTCGCCGAGGAGGACGAGCGTAGCTGTGGCGCGGGTGCACATTGCTCTCCGTCATAAAAAAGTTAATTATGGAGCAACAAGAGTTGGGAGAAGTGAGCTGAAAGCATACGCTATTAGCAGATTAAGCTGCATACTCCTGTGGATTTGGAAGCATCAGAGGCATACGCTGTATATGTGGGTGATGTGGACAATAGCATCAGAGGCATCTGCTGTAGATGTGGGTGATGTACTACTACGGGTCTGCGAGCTACAGACTGCCGGCCATGTGGGTTGGATATCTGCCATTGGATTTCCACGTAGAACTGCGAGCATGCTGGTTGACGAAAGGAATAGCTGACTTCAAAGTTGGAGTGAGATGTGAAGAGACTAAGCAGCATAGAGTACATGGGTCAAGCCTGCATTTTCGAGGTCAACGATCGGAGGCGCATGCTTATGGATCTTCCGGTGGACAACAAGCCAAAAATAGATAAGTACAAACAGTTATGTTTTCTTACCGCGGGCATGATGTTAAATAACATGGAACAAGGCTGGGTCTTAGCACATAGAGCAACACATAGAGCAACATTTATAGAGACAAGACGAGGGGAAGTGAATGGGTTATAAAGTTAGGTGGATAATTCCTTCGAGATAGACTGTTAATTTGCTATAGAAAGCATTAGTAAAGTAAGATTGGGTGTGATATTATCATTGAATACTATAAATTTGTAGACGGGAGCAAAACGGCTCTGTATATTGAGGTTAAGTGGAGCAATGGGCTCTGAGTTGTTGAAGTAGAAAGGTCGAATACTTAGTGTGTCTGTATTGAAATGAAGGCAGAATACTTAGTGTATCTCCATTGTAATGAAGTAATGTGACCATAATTGGGTGTGGAGGTCAGTAGGAAAAGTATAATTTCCGAAAGGAATGTATCGGAAATAGGATACTATTAAGTAGGGAAGTAAAGGTTGGAGCGTTACGCTCTGTATAGCTGAAGTGGGTAGACAGAATACTTAGTGTGTCTGCATTGTAATAGATGTTATATAGAAATTGTAATGTGACCATGAATTGGGTCAGGAAATTTGTAGGGAAAGTATAAGGTTCATCAAAAGCGGGCTTAGAAAATATTCCCTGTAAAGAATTAATAATTTACTAAGTCAGTGGAAAGGAATGTAACGGAAAAAGCATTAGAGTTGAAAGTTGAAATTTGTGAGGGTTAAAGTTGAGTACGAAGGAAAAGTAGAATAAAAAGAAAAGAAAGGGAGTAAAGGAAGAAAGAAAGTAAAGTTGGGAAGGAAGTAATAGAGTAGAATAATTTGTCATTTGAAGGCTAAAGTTGAGTATGAAGGAGGAAGTAGAAACAGTAAAAATATGTATATTTGTGAAGGGCGAAGTAGGTGTAATTATACCGAAGCCCATTAAATTGAGAGAAGTAAGTATTTTGAAAGCTGAAACTCTCGTGTATGTCATATTCAAAAGAGAACAAAGTTTCGGGGATTTCAGGGCTACTATCAATCCCATTAGCGTCTATTGACAGCGAGGATCCCAGAAAGTGCCTGTATATCTAATTTTTTGTGGCCTTTACTACTTCCCTGGTAGTGGGGCGACGGAGGCGAGTCCCCAATGATAACCTACGTGGTCCCATGTCAGTGGTTAGATGCTGCATTCATTCTTGTAGTCTCTAACCTAAACTTCTTTTTCATTCCTCTGGGTAAAAGTTCTATTCTGTCATCTTTAAGAAATACAGTTATCCCCTTCTTCTAAAAACTTGGTTAGGATTAAAAAGATGATATAACTCTGAATTTTGGTAGGTTGAGATAAGATAAGCTCCTGTGTGGGAAGAAAAGTTAATTAGAAATTTCTATGTGGAAAGGTGTGTATGTACAGGGAGTAGTTTTGGGTACATCAAAACCAAAAACTAAAGTAGTACTCTAGTTTCAGACTGTGTGTGTATTTATGTGGTGTTCTTCCGTCAAGGAGACCAATTTGAAGAGGACCTGAAAAAGTGAAAGAAGTGTTGTGTTGGGACTTCAGGATTCAGTTGGGACGATAAGTATTCAATAAAAAAAGGAACGAGTACCGGAAGACTGACTACTTGCACTGTATTATATTTTCTTTTGATGAGGTCTCTCAAATTAAACTAAAGAAGTAAATTAATTAATGCACACATTATTAAATAAAATTGTTAAACTTTGTGTTGGAAAACTTGACTATTTTTCATAAAGATAAAATAACATGCCTTCCTAACGTGAACCCACCCCGTCTTCGGCTGAAGCTGTCGGCAATTATTTCTGTGACAAAAGTTGGAAGGTTAAAGTCAAGTGTTAAGGTAGATGGTTCATTGTCTACAAGGGTGAGTGGCGCCTATCAAATTTTCTCACCCTCTGTCACAAGGCCTTAACACCTCTTTGATAACAACACCTCTATTGTCATGCACACGACAGGTGATAGGTTGCTCCTCGTTTTCCAACATTTGCCAACGTTCCAACTTTGCTGATTGTTTTGCAAAGACAACAAGCATTTTTATAAACCCTGGCAAGGGGAGAAAACCTTCACGACCTTGTTACAAGAATAAAACTACGCCACAAAACCTTTATGCACAGTCATGGCCACGTGTAATCTTCCTCATGACGCATGATTATTATGATACTCGTTCAAGGCTATTTATACTTTAGTGCATTAAAGCCTTAACTTCATTGGCTGGAATCCTAATAAAATGTCTGTCAGGTGTGGGGTTCGAACCCACGATCCCCATTGGGAACCAGAACTTAAATCTGGCGCCTTAGACCACTCGGGCAACCTGACTGGGATAGAAATGATAGCTATGTAGGTCCCAACGTTATACACGACACGTGCGGGACATTATGTAATAGCTACCTTACGTATGTGCATAGTTTCAGTGATAGTCAAGCTGTTAAATTTGAAACGTGGTCGTAAAACTGTACCTAAATCTACTACAGCTGCCGCTACAATGGATATTACTACGCAGCAGACCGCCATGCATACATCACAAGCGGATATACCAAATATACAGTTCCAATCGGAGGAAAACAAGATTAAGAAGACGCTTATAGTATACATTTTAATTGCATTAGGTTGATTGTGGGGTGAAAACTACCCTCTAGACGATTTATAATGCCTTATTTTGTCCATTGAGCAAAAACGTGGTTGACCTTGAAAAACCACCCCTTCAAAAATTAACCCATTTGGGGTGTAAATAATGTCAGATAGTTGACATCACTCAATACCATTTTTTACTGTCGAAAAATCATTTTTAATCGGTTAGTTTGCTTATGCGGGTGAACATTACCCCCTAGAAGATTTATAATGGCTCAAGCTGTCCATTTCTGCAAAGACCTGGGTGACCTTGAAAAAAACCCTAGGTAAAATTATATCATTTAGGGGTCTAAATCATGTCAGATAGTTGGTATCACTCATACGATTTTTTATTGTTGAAAAATAAATTTGTAATGGGTTAGGTTGGTTGCGGGGGTGAAAAAAATACCCTCTAGACGATTTACAATGGCTTATGTTGTTCATTTGTGCAAAAATTTGGATGACCTTGAAAACAACCCATTCGTCAAATTAACCACTTCGGGGGTGTAAATCATGTCAGATAGTTTATATCACTCCCAACGATATTTAAATTTCAAAAATAATTTTTAATCAGGTTAGATTGGAAGTGGGGATGAAAACTACCCCTTGTTACGAGTTGTCATTAAGGTCTTAATCCTAGCACCTGTCCATTATAATACTAGACTTTAAAAATTATCTTTGTTTTTATTTCTTAAAAATACCCCTCTAGTGGGGTTGAAAATTAATTCATAAGGGCCTAACTGTTTTGTATAACAATTCCTTATTTTTGTTAATATTATTTATTGATTTTAGATGGTTTGTTTCAAGGTTGGTATTGCAGGTCTCAGTTTTACCGACCTATTCTTATTTAGGGCATACTTTTGGTTAGGGGATGTTAGAGGGGTGGGGTGGTTTCATATGATAGCCCAGATAGTTAGGATGGCCTAACTGAAAATAGTTTAGGACGGAGTTGGGACGTCGTGACGCTAGGCGTCGGCGGACTATATCTGTGCCATTACTACTAACGACCTTTGACTTTGACACCCCCTGTAGATCTGTATTCTTTACGGTCTTTGATTTAATTTACCTAATTCAAGGAATAACACATGGTTATCAGCTGGTATTAAAATATCATGTGCAATCGATCCTCTTCTACCTTGCGGTGTTGAGGTTTTCCAGAGGGTCCTCCAGCGAGTTCTGTCTCGGGCCAATCCCTTCACGCTCCTCCACTCTCCATCCCTAGCTTCCACAGCTGCCTTTACATCTTCTTCCCATGTTCTTCTGGGCTTTCCACGCGGCCTTACTCCTTGCACTCTGGCATCAAAAGCTTGCTTAGCCATTCTGGTGTCATCCATTCTTTGGACGTGCCCAAACCATCGTAACTGGCTCTGTTCAATTTTTTCAAGCACAGGTAGGACATCAAGATTAGTTCTGATTGTCTGGTTTCTGATTCTGTCCTTTCTTGTTTTTCCCTCTATTTTGCGGAGAATCGCATTTCTGATGCCTGAATTCTACTCCGAAGCTTACTGGTCAATGCCCAGGTTTCACAGCCATAGAGCAGGGTAGGGAGATATATCACTTTATATACACGAAGTTTCGTGGATTTAGTCACAGATGGATTGTTAAGAAAATTTCTCTTTAGTGCATTGAAGAGCCGCCCTGAAGCTTGAGATCGGGCTGCAATTTCTCCATCTATTCTACCGTCTTGCTGCACTATAGCTCCAAGGTATTTAAAGGCTGTAATCTGTTCCAGTGTTGTACCATCGTTTAGTGCGATCTGATGTGAGTTAAACTGCCGTGACATCATCATGGTCTGAGTCTTTCTAGCATTGATTTTCATGCCCCTCTTTCCCAACTCTCCTTCCCATATTAACAAGTTCTTTTGTAAATTTCTTTCCGAATCTCCCATCAGTAATGTCATCAGCAAAGGCGCAATGGGTGATATACACTGGCCTCAAAGCCTTATATCTCAGCTTAAATTTCTGTACTTGCCCGTTACATGATTTAATAACATCATCCATTAATGTAATGAAAAGAAGTGGGCTAAGGATGCACCCTTGTTTAAGTCCCATTGCGGTTTCAAACTCTGGAGATTCTATATGGCAGGTGCGAACATAATTTCGACATTTCCTGTACAGGCTTTGAATTGCTGCAATTAGTTGTTTGTCAACACTTCTTTGCTTTAGTGTCTTCCAAATTTCATCTCTCGGGATGGTATCGAAGGCCTTCTCTAGATCGATGAAGGCCAGATGTGCCTCTTTTCCGTATCCCATCATCTTTTCGCTGATCTGCCTGATGGTAAATATGAGGTCTTGAGTGCTTCTTCCTGGTCGGAACCCGCACTGCGCCTCATCTAGCTGTGGTTCAACAACTTGCCTTAGTCTGTCTTCCAGGATCCTTGCATATATTTTCCCCGCCACACTCAAGAGCGATATCCCACGATGGTTTGTGCAGTCTCTATTATCGCCCTTCTTAAATATTGGCACAATAACACTGTACTCCCAGTCAAGTGGTATCTTCTTCGTTTTCCAGGCAAGATTGATAATCCGGTGAAGCAAGACTTGTCCACTTTTGCCCATAAACTTGAGCATCTCAGGTGTTATCTGGTCATGGCCTGCGGCTTTGCCTAGTTTCATTTTCGTCAATGCACGTTTTAGCTCCTCAATAGATAATTCCTCGCGGGCCCAGCCTTCCTCTTGATGTTGCTGCTGCTGTTCTTCTCCAACCTGGTCATTATCTCCGGTTTCAGTGTTCTCAATATTTCCTCCTAGCAGTTCTTGGAAGTGTTCTTTCCATCGTTC
The DNA here is from genome assembly GCA_964059195.1 of Ectobius pallidus. Lineage (NCBI taxonomy): Eukaryota > Metazoa > Arthropoda > Insecta > Blattodea > Ectobiidae > Ectobius > Ectobius pallidus. The sequence goes on from CAXKWD010000013.1 coordinate 8,988,087, forward strand.
CATGATGTCATTTTCATTTCGGAGGAGGTTACCGCTTTTGTCCTTGATACACTTGAGGGGACACTGCTTCTCTGTTCGCAAAGATTTCAGTACCCTATAAAACAGCTTTTGGTTGTTTTGAAGGTTTCCTTCCATTATTTCTCCAAACATTTCCCACGATTGTTGTTTTGCATCTTTCACTGCGTTCTTCACTACAATCCTTTGGTTTTTGTAGGCCTCATAATCATTTGGGTGCTTTGTGAGTAAGTATTTCTTCCATATTTCCTTCTTCTTCCTGACCATGTCCTTTACCTCCTCCGTCCACCATGGCGTCCTCCTTTGTTGTTGCCTTCCACTGGACTTTCCACACACCTCGACTGCGGCTTCGAGGATTAAACTCTTGAAGAGGCGCCATGTCTCTTCCAGCTGGTCTTCTCCCGTAGGTGGCAGTTCCAGGAGGTCTATTTTTTGTTTCACTGCCTCTTGGTAGGCTTTTTGGATGGCCTCTTCTTTTAACTTATAGCCCTTTTTTCTTTGTTTAGGTTTCCTCCTGCTAGAGGGGTCGGGATCTTGGGTCATCATGTTAACATGTAACCGCATAGCTACTAAGTAGTGGTCACTTCCAATCTCGCAACCTCTATATACCCTTGAATCCAGGACAAATCTCCACTGGCTCCTTTGTACTAGGATATAGTCATTAATAGATTTCTCTTTGCGGCTGGGGACTTCTCTTGTATAGCGATGCGCTTTTGTGTGCGGGAACATAGTATTTGTAATTACGAAGGAGTTTCCTGTACACATATCCAGAAGCCTTCTCCCGTTATCATTCTGATGTGTCTCTCCGTATTTCCCCAGCAGGCTCTCTATTCCCTCTATGTTGTTTCCAACTCTACATTTGAAGTCACCAAGGATGAAGATGGTTACCATGGTGTCGTCCACTGTCCTCTGTAATTCGTCGTAGAACCTGTCTTTTTCTGCTGAAATATCATCTTGGTGCATATACGGCAATGAAACTGGTATCTTCGTTAGTGCTGCTATTGAAGGTTAGAGTCACCGAAATCATTCTTTCGTTAATGAATTTCCAGCACTTGACATAATGTCTATACCCTTCAGGGATAACTATGGCAACTCCTCCCTTTGCTCTCTGATTCTTGCCCACACCTGAATGAAACATTAAAAACCTCTCACCACTGCTTGGTTCCATTAGCTGCTCACAACCAGTGCCTTTTTTCTTTGTCTCTGTCACTGTCAGAATGTTCAGCCTTACTTTTAGCATTTCCGTCAATAGTTCGAGCTCCTTGCCAGCAAGTCCTCGTACATTCCAGGTTGCCACATTCATAATCCTTTCTCCTCGCCTGGTCGTCAACAGTTTAATCAGTCCGGTTTCCCCACTGTAATTTCTTTTAATAATGGTATCTCGGTAACTTGGGTTATCAGCCCTAGTTCCAAAGCCTTGTGGGAGCGGCTGCCTCCCTCATAGCCCTCGGCCTGCTAGATTTTCTGTCGGGGTTTCTTCCCTTAGCCTTTGAGGTTCCTCCCTCTCACTGCAAGGCAACAGTTTTGCCTCGGTTCGGGACTGCTTATTCAGGTTTCCCCTTATTCGCAGCTAACCCCCATATCTGGGGGCCGTTCGCTATCCACCACCTATGACCCGCCCGGTAGCTGAGGCTCGCCCCGGGAGGAGCAACGTACCATGCGTGTTACATAGCACGTTTGTAACTTAATTTTTTATCCTTTTTACGGGCTTACACATAAATTTGGTTACAAATATTATTTTAAAAATTAAAGGCACGAGACAAATATTTCCAGTGAGAACTAGGCCTATAATTGAAATAACTTTAGATAATTAAAAATAAAATTCTGAGGGAAATTATTCGAACTGAATCATAAGGAAATGCGGCATATATTACAACTTTCCATATTTCATTTACGAAGTTTCTCACGTAATCAAAATACGCATTTAGAGGCAAACCGGATCCTGCCCATTATATTTAGTTGTTAGGAGTCATATGTTTTAAAGAGAAATGTACTGCAGAAAGTAGAGTGTAATCGTGGAATGAATTAATATGAATGGGAAATATTCTTATAAATTTATAAATAGCAGTTATTTCTCCATGAAGGTTTTGTGATTATATGTGTGAAATACATCATAACACGAGTTCCTGTTATTATTTTACATTAGCATACATTTATTAATTTTTCCATTCTTTCAACAATGCTGTTATTAAAAAATATTATTATCGGTATTTTGAATTTACTAAATGGTTAAATGTGATTATATTCTGATGCTCATTCTCGCAATGATGATATGTGTAACACACAAACCAATTTATGCTTATCTTCTTTGCAGGAAACTCGCTTAAAATTGTATTGAAGTGTGGCGTGGACTGTTACAGTCCCATCAATTGAACCACCCCCATTTAAGCATAGCCAAACGAATTAGCTCCCAAATATTTAAAGTTGTAAATGGCATGTGGATAAGTAGCCTATTGAAGGTGATGAAATGAATCCCTGCTAAGAGTGGCGCACAAGTAAGGCCGGGTTTCTGAAACGTTACATATCTATTAGATTGCATTAATTCATCCATAAGTATTTGTGAAACGTCAGATGACAGTTATCCATTCAATGAAACACTCGATAAATTATCGGTAGACAGATCACTAGATATCTCACGAAGCTCCAGTAAAACATTCAATATTGCGGACGTGCGATACATTTATATTGATGTATGTTTCGTTATTATATTAGCATTTTATCTTACATGATGTTACTAGCTTGTTATGGTATTAAAATGAAAAGTAGTAATGAAGCTGGCATTGGTTATTAATTTGTGTGTGAAATAATTCATGATACTAGAAAAATTGTATATTATCGGTCAGATGAACTTTGTTATAGCCGAGGCTATTAATGTATCCATTGTTTATTTGTATTAATTTCATTTTCTGTTGTAATACTTTTAGGAAAACATCGCGAATATTAATTCACATATTTTCTTGCTGGTCATCTTCAATGGCAGACCGTGTAATGCCTAGGTATATACAGAAGTACATATTCCCTGAAAGAAATACAGCAATCCTTTCAAGAAGTACGATGATATTCAGATTCGGAAAAAAAAAATTTAGCTCAAGTATATTAATTTTATTTTCTGATGCAACACTTTATGAAGAAAATATTGCCTTTTTACAGCACAAATATTAATACATAAACATCTTCTTTCTCGTCATTTTCATCCTGAGGAAATAATTAGGCCTAGAGATGTGTAAAACAAAAATATTCCTTGAAAGAATTAGATCTTTGACAATATAGAGTTTCGGAAAGAATCAGGCTGTCAAAGCAATGACCTATGGATAAGTAGGCCATCATATGAAATAAGGAACAACTGCAAGCATGCTTTTTTCAGCGTTAAATAGCCCATCATTAGAATTGGGAAGAAATCAAAGCATTCCTTTCTCAGTGGTATATCAGCTATAACTTAATTAATGTGTTACGTTTTATGCATTACGTTGTCAGATTGTGATGGGTGACATTTTCTCTAATGCACAAGTCTCGAAGTCGAAATTGCCGAAGTTTCTCTCATGTTTTACAATCATTTTACCAGAGAATCAGCAGACAGAAAATTCAGCCATTTTGAATATAATAGCTAGAAGCGCTCTCATTGGTTGCTACTCAATCACGGCCAATTTGATATTACAGTATTCATCGTGTCTCCATCTATTGACAAAGTGCTCAACTAATTTATCTGACATTAGCTATTTACTGAGCGTATTCGCTTTCGGAAATGGGAAGATCTTTATCGAGTATATAAGATGTATAGAACCATTAGCTGTCTAGAAGATATCTGGAGCTTTTATGCAACTGGGCCTAAAAGGAGCATAGGGATTAGTGACACGTGGAAGTCCATCGCCTCAACAACCCTCGAAGGACACAAGGTATTACTTGGACGTGAAATGGCCGAGGAATTCGCTCCAGAGATTCTAATTTAGGCTTGGAGTTCTTTAGTTTGCCATAAATCTACGACACGTGACCCTCACCTTAATTTCTTTCCGGAGGACATCGTGCCCGGTAATTTTATGTCTTTAGAAATCTATGGACCGATGCTCGGTTCGAACTCTAGAAGCTGGCTCGCTACCTGTACACCACCGGGGCCAACAACTCATTCTATCGGCCAAACTAAATAATTGAAAGTGCTAGAGGTGTCGATTCTAACAACAATATAACTTGTCAACCTGATCTTTAACTGAGTGGATTTTTTCAATGCGGCATTGTGACGTTGTAATTTTTACATACATTAATTTTGTAGGAAAGTTACTGAGAGTAAGGTGAACTGATTGTAAGTTTATAGACAAACGACGAAACACACAAGGAACATGATCAATAAGATGTTTTAATAATGTTACGTCATCGGGAGTGTTTATTATATTGAACAATTAGTGCACACTCTTCAATCGAGAATAAACTGTTGCAGGAAAAATCGATTCTACTGCGCATGTGCATGCAATTTGAAAATTTCCGTTGCATGGGATGGGAGTCGTTGGCGGGCAGTCTCTGGCTGCAGTCTTGTGCAGAGGGTCTGAAAGAGAGACTCGTGGAGAGAGAGTGATGTAGCGACGGTTGGAGAGATAACGACGAGGAGGGAGGTTGAGAAGGAACCGCCCACCTACTTATGCCCATATTGGAATTTAGCATGAGTCACAACTGTGAATCTTCACGCATCTTGGAGGGAACCAGCATATAGTTGCGATATGGATATGGGAGGCCAAGTATTTGCTGGATCAATCATCTTCGAAGAGGAATGTCGATCAAGATTGGTTCGTCAATGAATTCAAGAAGGTCAGCGTGTTGGAGGGAAGAGAAGATAAGAGGCGTATACGGAAGCATGTACCCTGTGCAGCACGATCGAGGACATTTCCAAGCTGATAAGTACTAAATTGCGAAATTGTGTGATATTTTCAGGTCTACGATTGATTTATTGAAAACCATTCAGATCTGGTTAATACCAATAAGGATACCTAAGAATTGTGGCCTAAAAAAAATTTAAGACTGTATACTTATAGGAATATGAAAGTAGTCGCAAATGGTTTGAGGTTAATATAGATTTATAGGAACTCAAAGTGGGGAGAATTGGAACTAGATAGTAAAGAGGAGGAGGAATATCTTATTAACAAAGTATAGTTAAAGTTTGATTGAAAAGAAAGAAATAAGATTTTTTCTAAAGAAATAGGAAGGTGAAGTGATAAAATTTTACTCTATAATAGGCCTAGAGTAAATGAAAGGTTAAGCAAATATAATTAGAGATTTGATACTTGGTTAGTGTCTGATAAGGTTCATGAACAGCAATTAAGTATAATGAACTCGAGTTCTAAACAAGCAGTAGAAACGTACAGACGTGTGAAAGAGGTGCGGAGTGGATTTAGGAAAAAACGACACAAAAGACATGGCCATCGAAATCGAAGTATACAGAATGAGGATAGGCTCATTTGGGTCAAAAAGGAGAGAAGGGACCAAAGGAACAGTTAGAGAAGATCAATCTGTCATGGCACCTGGGCCCTAGTGATTATAGTGCTGCTGATAATTGGAGGGGTTGAAATGAACCCAGAGCCAGGAGTTTCTGAAGAGGTCATCAAAAGCATTGAAAGAATGGAAGAAAGAATAGTTAACCAAATAAATGGGGCAACAAAGAAGTTAAACAAGAAATTAGAGAGGAAATAGCAAGAATGAAGACAGAAGTGGAACAACTGAAGTCAAGAATCGAGAAGATAGAAAATGCAGATCGACAGCTAAATTTAATTTTCCACGGGGTAAAAGAGAGAAAAGGAATTAGTGCCTTGCAAGAAGTCCACGAGCTATTAGAAAACAAATTGGAAGTGCAGATCCAGGGATGGGAGTTCCCTACGGCCCACAGAGTCGGGAAATCTACAGGAAACAGAGTAATTATAGGGAAATGTGCGTCCACGCAAGTGGTTTTTGCTACACTGAAGAGAACTAACAAATTGAAAGGGACGGCAATATACATCAACAGAGATCTGTCTCCGACGGAGAGAATTACAAGGAGGAAATTAGTAGAAAAAATGAAGTTTGAAAGGAATAAGAAAAAGAAGGCAACCATTCGAAATTTACAGCTGTATGTGGATGGGAGGAAGATAGATATAAGGAACAGCGCGGAAACGAACAGCACGGGTACTATGACCTCGACAGCTGAATCAGTGAAATTAGAGACTGAGGGAACGTGTGCAGATGCTCAGGTTAACGAACATCGAAACCAAAAGGAACGTCACCGACGTCACCAATAGGTGACAGCAGACAATCAACAACTCAGCCGAACGAGAAACCAAACACGTCATCTGTGACGCAACGATTCCAGATTCCTCAGGGGCCTTGGAGTAAGAACGCACCAAGTGACATCAATGGTGGAAGCAGTGAGGAGGAAACACCAATTATTACTAGAAGCCGTAAAAAAATTAAATATGTTTCAATCGGGAAAACGTAGCTAGGGAGGCCACAGTTAAGACAGTGTGTCAGTAGAAGTTAAAAATAGGAAAGTGAAGTTAATAGTGAGAAAGAAGAGAGTTTAATAACCAAGGGCAGATATAAGCTTAATAACATTTAGTAAAGCATAATGTAGTTAAAGGGGGGTTGCGACTTAATATTATCCAATGTTTAAACGATATGTAAAGTCTTACACATTTTCCTTCACTGTGTTTACAAGAGAGGTAATAGAAGTGCCTGTAGAGAACATGTGTAGTGTGGAATGTTATTGAGAGGAATAGGTGTATGGGGAACCTGTTGTGAGTTTAAAAAGGAATTCTTATAGGCCCACCGGTGTTTTGCGTCACAGCATTTTGAATATTCGCTTTGAGATGTGTCGGGTTCAAATTCTGGAGTTGACCGATGTGAATTACTTATTTAGGGCTTCCCCCGCCCCACTAGTAAAGTCTGGAATACAGACCAACTGAACTCCTCCTTTATTTGTCTTTAGTGTAGGCAATGAAACATGAAATAGTTACGTTCCTGAACTATTCTCCATTCTGCATGACCAAGTAAAAAAGGGATGTTAAGAATTAATAGCCTCCAAGTCTACCGTGTTAAATGTTAACGTTAAGTCGGAGAAACTATCATATGATGCTTTTTTGTCGGTATGTGTTGTCATGTCTCAACTTATTTACTATTTGTTTCAATTACGCGCCATCTGGTGCATTGAGGATACTTTCGCTTCACGCCATCTTAAAATGTAGTTCAGTAATGGCTCTGGTCACATCAGCATGTAGCTGCTGTAAATGTGAAGTGTGGAATTTCTAACTTGTATGATTATTCCAAATAAATTAATTATGAATGCCTAACAGGTTATCGGCCCAGAACGAGTACCAGGACTACTGCGAATGGAATAATCATAATAATTGATCGAAACAGATTGGAACTGTGACTGAAGATTGTAAGCGGCAATATGGCGGGTGAACCATTAGAATTGGGGATGGCAAATATCCCGAAAGTAGCGAATTGAAATTATCTGGCATGGCATCTGCGAGTAAAAGCGTTCGTGATTGACAAGAATTGTTGGAATGCAGTTGATCCTGGGTTCAATGTTCCATTAAATCCCGATCAGCAGACTCAACAGGAAAGCACTTTCAATCATCTATCGAACTGTAGGAGATGATTTTTTGTTGGATGTAGAAGATTGTGAATTAGCAAAAACAGCTTGGGAAATCTTCGAGGAAATACATACAACCTCAACAAAGTTGCATGCGTTGAAATCCTTGAAAGAAATGGTAAATGTTACTAAAACCGAAGATATGAGCATGCAGGAGTATACAGCTTGCATACAAAGATTGAATAAGAAAGTGAGTAAGGGAGGAATTCAGTTGTCTAATGAAATGATAGCAAATCTGTTTCTGGCTGGGTTGCCAGCAAATCAATATGAAGTGTTTATTCAAAATGTACTCAAGGAAGACAACTTGACATCAAGAATGGTGAAAGGCAGAATGCTCGACGAAGAGAGACGACGACATCAACCAGTATTGTCAGAGACTGAGGCAGTGGCGATGGTAGCGAAGGACAGGAACAGCAACTATTTCGAAAATAATCAGATCAGGCAAAATTAAAATAAGAATAAGCCTAACAAGAGTGAAGGAACTGCAACAAGTAGGTCAACAGCCTGGTCACATAAGGAAATATTGCCCGACAGTTAAATGTAAGAATTGTGGTAAGTTGGGACATTGGGCTAATGACCGTGGAAATGAAAAACTTGATATAATTAGTGATGAGCAAAACCAAAACAGTCAAGTGGTAACGTGCACCAGTGTGTGTGCTCTGTTGTCATCAAGTAAGCGGTATCAGTGGTTCCTGGACTCAGCTGCAACCGAGCACATGTCTCCAAGGAAGGAGTTATTTGAAAACTTTGTCCCTTTAAGTGGTTATGTTACTTTCGGGAAGGGTGCAACTGCTGTTAAAGGAAAAGGAACTGTGTCACTCGTGCTATCCGATGCAAATGGAGGATGCACCTTACAGATGAAAGAGGTACTGTATGTACCTGAACTCAGATTCAATTTAGTGTCCGTGTCTAAACTTACAGCACATAATATAGATGTGTGTTTCATGTCAAATAAGACAGTAGCCACAAAAGATAACATTACTGTATTTGCTGCATTTAAGAAACATGACTTATACGTGCTTGAAAGTGACAACCTTATGCCGGATGACGAACGGGCAGCAGCCTTTGTGACAGAATCGGAGACTACATGTGAGACCAGTGATGATGGAATTGAAGCCATAGCATTGAGCAGTGTAGGTACATGGCATCGTAGACTCGGGCATGTACATGTCAATGCAATTGGAAATATTCCACGACTGGATAATGTGAAGACTGATAATAAGAAACAGGAAGAATGTTCTGTTTGCATTCAAGGTAAACTTACTAAAATCACTGTACCAAAGGAGAGTGAGAGAAAAGCTGAAGGACCCTTAGAGTTAGTTCACAGTGACCTAATGTGTTTACCTGTTGTGTCTAATGGTGGTGCACGATATCTCATGAGTTGTATTGATGATTACAGTAGATTTGCAGTTGTGAAATTGCTGAAAAGAAAAAGTGAAGCATTCTCTAAATTTAAACAATACAAAGTAGAGGCAGAGTTGTTTCACAGTAAGAAACTGAAAGCCTTACAAACGGACGGTGGAGGAGAATATTTTAGTAGTGAGTTTAAGGATTAACTAATGAAAAGCGGTATCGTTCATAGATGCACAGTGCCTCACTCACCTCACCAAAATGGCATTGCAGAAAGATACAATAGAGTGATAGGGGATATGATAAGATGCCTGCTGTTAGAATCTGGCATGCCAAGCAGATTCAGGGCTGAAGCAGCGAACACTGCTTGTATCATAAGAAACTTGTGTTCATCTAAGGTCATCAACAATTGTGTGCCTGCAGCACTATGGAAAAGGGGAGATGTGTCACAAGATGTATTGAGATTGCGTGTATCCGGATGCAGAGCATGGTTAGCTCAGAATAAAGGCAAACTTGAACCAAGAGCAATTGAACATGTATTAATTGGTTATGAACCAAACGTCAAAGGGTACAGGCTGTATAACATGTCAAAAAGGAATGTTATTGGCTTACATGTAAAATTTGAAGAAAACGTGTTCCCTTTCAAGTCTGAAGTAAAATACAAGGAAGATTGCTCCTATCAAAGTGACTCAGATGAAGATGATAACGTTAATGTTGATGTGAATGATAATGATAATGTGATTAGCATAGACGTTGATCCTATTGACTCTGAGAATGAGAATGAGAATGATAATGCTTTAAGTCCACGGAGAAGCAGTAGGAAACGAAAACCCAAAAGATGTGGCTGTTGTAACTTAACTACTTGTGATCATGAAATGAATTTGGATCAGGTAGCTGAACTTAGTACTTTAAAGGATGCTATGCCTGGAAGGAATGCTGCAGAATGGAAAAAGGCCATGGACATAGAGTACAAACAGATGTGGTATCTGTGAGTTTGGGAAATAGTCGAAAGGCCAACAGATCAAAAGGTAATAGGATCAAAGTGCGTCATTAAGGTTAAGTATGAAGAACATGCCAATGTTGAGAGATTTAAGGCAAGCTTGGTAGCTCAAGGATTCAAAAATAAAATGGGATTTTCCTGGGAGGACACCTTTAGTCCCGTAATAAGGAAGAAAAGTATAAGGGTGCTATTTGCTTTGGCCGTCGAAAAATCAGTGGTCTGTACATCACATTGATGTAACTTGTGCATTTCTCAATTGTACGAAGATGGTGAAAGAAGAAAGAATGGATTTGTGTGCAAATTGAAGCGGAGTATTTATGGATTACCATGTGCAAACAAGGACTGGAATTCTTGTCTAGATACTGTGTTGAAGGAATTAAAGTTTAAAAGATGCAGAAGTGATTCATGCGTGTATGTTGGAATGGGAGTCATAATTGGGGTATATGTTGACGAATTCTATTACTGGGGAATGAAGACAGAGTATGTGACTTTAAGAAGGTATTCTCATCAATGCTTACTGTTAGAGACCTAGGCAGGGTAACACAGCACTTGTCTATGCAAATATGCCAAGATGATTGTAAATTAGTCATAAATCAATCATTGTACATTGAAAAGTTGCTGTCAGAATGTAATATGACTGACTGCAAAGCTTGTAGTGCCCCCCTACCGATGAAAGAGGAAACTGATGAAAAACCATTTGAAAATGACAGGTTCTATAGAAAGGTCGTTGGCAGTTTACTTTTCATAGCAAACAATTACAGGTGTGACATTGCTTTTGCAGTTAGCAAGGTAAGTCAGGCATATAAAGCTCCTAATGAAGGGAATTGGAAATCTGTTAAACATATTCTGCGTTATTTGAAGGGTGCCACTGACCTTTGTTTGCAATATGAAAGAAAAGGTGAACCCATACAGGTATATTGTGATGCCAGCAGGAATAGTGAACCTAATTGTAAATCTGTGGGAGGTTTTGTTGTGTTGTTCGCTAGGGGAGCAATAACATGGTATAGTAAGAAACAGTCATTGTCAGCCATGTCTACAGAGGAAGAGTATGTCAGAAGCTGTGAGGAAGATCAAATGGCTAACGAACTTGTTTTTTTAATTGGGGCAGTCAAAATACATAGATAAACCATGTCCAGTACTGTGTGACAATACACAAGCTATTGTTTTGGGAAGTACAGGAACTGTGGGTGAAAGGTCGAAACATATTGAGTTACAATATAATTTTTGTTGTGAACAATCTGAGATTGGTAATGTTGAATTTTTGTATGTTACATCACATGAAAATGTGAGTGATGTATTCACCAAAGTTGTTAGTGGTCCAAGAATGAGATCATTCTTTCCCTTTTTTGGATTAGTGTCTCATTCAAGGAGTTAACTATGTTGGTATATTCATGTTGTTCAAACACATTTTGTTTATTGTTTCATTTGAGATATGCCAAAGGGGAGTGTTCGTATGTGTTGTCATGTCTCAGCTTATTTACTCTTTGTTTCAATTACGCGCCATCTGGTGCATTGTGGATACTTGCTCTTCTTGCCATCTTGAAATGTAGTTCAGTAATGGCTCTGGTCACGTCAACATGTAGTTGCTGTAAATGTGAAGTGTGGAATTTGTAACTTGTATGATTATTCCAAATAAATTAATTATGAATGCCTAACATTTTTGATAACTTGAAGATTCCTATCAAACCATCAGTTTGTAACCAACTGCTTAATAGAGTATTTGTACAATCATAGGAGTAAACAAATCAGTTCTGAGTTTAACTAATGCTGATATAAGGTGATAATATTCATTATATTAACATTTTAAGTACATGTTTTGTTTGTTTGAAAATTTCAATGGGTTCATAAAATAAAGAGGGCAGTTCTGGACGTTGTCTTTAAGAAAGAAGCGCCTGAACAAATGTACAAGTGCTACAGAATTTGTGATGTCCATTAGAGAGAAGGCTTCATAATACTTTGAATGTAGATACTGTATGAATTGATATAGGTCTATCCAAATTATATATATTGTAACATTTTTGTAAATACATTCATGGGCGTCCGCAGAAATGTTGGCAAGGTGGGCAAATAAAAAAAATACTGCCGCCACCACCACCACCACGCTACTACTGCTACAATCACTTTATTATCATCATCATCATCATCCACATCCTTGATTTATTATATATCCCTTACAATTTCACAGGTAGCCTACTAGTCATATAAAATGCGATACTTCCATTGCCTTACCTCCATTACAATAAAATGTTTGGCTGGAAAAAATGTAAAGTTTAGTGGGAGTAATTATTCCTACATAATCATATAAAAAAAGGTATTCAGCTGTTACAATTCGTTTTTGTCCTTACAACTCCAACTATAGTATATGGAAACTTAAGGTAATTGTTCACCCCTGAAATCTGAAAAATGGTGAAAAATTGCATTTTTTTAAAACAGCGTAGATGGATAGACAATTCGTTTTCTTCTGATTGTTAGTTCCTGAGATACAGCCTTTTTACTAAAGATATGATGCAGGAGGTTTTTAGTAAATCGCAACTTTCATCTTCAATTTCCCGTAAGTAGTAAATTGCAAGGTATTCAATTTTTAAACATCATAACTCTTCTATAAAATAACATATCAAGGTGATTTTGGTGTCATTTTGAAGATTGAAATCTTCTCTAATGCTTGACATTGAGTAATTTCTTATATACTTATATTCTGGTGTGTTATAAAATTTAGTTTATAATGATGTGATCAAAAAAATAATTACAATTTACAATAATCAATATAACAATTTGAACTCTTAAGTAATCGAAAAAAAATGTCAGGCACTAAAGAATTCCTTTGTCAACAAAACAGTGAAAAAGTGGTGTTTATATCTTAAATAGTTTTGGAGTAATCATGTTTTGAATGTTTAGTCAAAATTTACAACAAAATATTTTTTATAAACAAATACAAAACTTTTTTCTTGCAAAATGTCTTAACATGTAGCTGTATAACATACACACAAAAAATTGAGACTCCTAATATTGAAAAATAAAATTTTCATACCTAAAGGTGTACAACTACCTTAAGCCTCGCCTCATATTAGTTGCCTATAGTCATTTATTGTATCGGTTTATGTGTAAACCAAATTTCTATCTGCCCTGCCCCCCTTCCGGACGGTCATGAATACAATGTGCAATGTCCTCGTGTACAAGATGGTAAATATAATTATATTATTTCTCAACATCCTTCCTGCTTCCAAGAAATAACCTACTACTGGTTTCATCAGTACATCAAGTGTTCCCTATACAAGTCGTTCCGGGAGGTTGAGGCTCCCAGATCATAGACGTTTGGTACGTGAAGGTACGTGACAGCCTTTACCCCCAGAATTCTTCCTGGTCCTCATTTCTGTTACAGGCTGAGTCGACCCTAGGACCATAATGCCACAGAACGGTGACCCCACAGAAGAATTAGGCTAATTGGAAAATCCCAACGACGTCATCGGGAATAAAGCCCGCAACCTTCCAGTTTCTAGCGCAATGCCTCGATCACAACGCTATGGCGTACTCCGGTTTCATCAGTACTTTTATTCAAATGTCAATATGTCAAATTACCTACTGGTGGCCATGTAAAAGTAAACAATCAAGCCAAATTTAGCTCCTGCGTATTTCTGAGATTTTAAGCATTTTAATTTTTTAAAACAAATAGTGACATACTTATAAGGAAAGAGTATGCGTATTTGGAAGTATATTACGTACTTGTGAACTTCAAATCTTGTTCTGTGTGATAAAGATTATATAGTTTCGGTGGTCGCCATAAGCAGAACTTCAATATGGAAGCGGTAATCAAGCTTTTCGAACAATTAAGGGAGGAAATGAAGCTTGGTTTCGAAAAGTGCAATATCAAGTGCCTCGAGGTTGATGTTTTGGGTTTGAGAGACAAGCTGAGCATAAACTTGACTAACTTGAAAATCAGAGTAGAAGGAACAACATAGTGATATATGATGTGATGGAGGAGGAAGGTGAAAACTGGGATGTTACAGAGGATATAGTGCGTAGAATAGTGGCACAAATAGGACTTGAGTTACGTGAATTTGACATGGAGAGGGCACATCGTGTGGGAAGAAGAGGCAGTAGCAAAAGGCCAATAGTTTGTAAAGTGGTTCACTACAAGCTTAAGGCGGCTATTCTATGAGATGCGAAGTATTTGCGTGGGTCAGGTATAAGCATCGCTGAGGATTTTATTGAGCGTGTGAGAAGGGAGAGAGACTTCCTGAAGAGGCATATGTTTGAGGCCAGAAAGCAGGGTTGTCATGCTGTGTTACGATTTGACAGGCTCATTATTAATTGGCGAGTATGGAGTCGACATGAGCTGGAACGGATAGATCAGCAGAAAGATACGGAACAAAGTATGAAGGAATGCCAGGAGATAGTTCCAGGGCATACTTCGCCACAAGGGCAAGAAAGGGAGGGAACTCCAGCCGAAAATCCGCCCGGGGAGATGAAGCACAGATAACTACAAGAAAGGAGCAGATCTCAGGACTTCCTACGCTGAGAAACCAACTTGAAACTATTCCAACCCCTGGAGGAAGTAATGGTACATAGGGGAAGAAGACGGAAGTGAAGAATCCTAGGTTGAAAAAGCAGGAGATCATCAAACCCCGAATTCTCAGGCAGTCGAACATGCGTTCGCGAAAAAAGCTCGGGCCCTTACCAGATGGCCGCAGAGCGGCAACAACGAGACAATAGGTCTCATCCCGCTCTCTGAGGATTGCATCATGGAACATTGAGGGTTTTAAGAAAAGAGTAGACAGTGAAAGTTTCCTGTCTTTCATTAATGGAATTGATGTCGTGTGCTTCTCAGAGACATGGTTAAAGAGCGGAGAAAATGTGGAAGTTATTGAGTTTGACAGCATATGTAAAGGGAGGGAAACAAGAGGCCGGAGAGGGAGATGGCCCGGGGAGTGTCGCTTTCATTCAGATCTGAGCTGAAGAACGCAGTTTCTAAATTAGATATTGCTATGGAAGGGGTTATTGGCGTATCTTTAACTTTGGGGGGAACAAATTTCATTATCATTGGGTTATACAATCAACCAGCAGTATCGAAATATGCAAACCGAAACTTTTTTAATGATCTGACAGAAAAAGTTGTGCAAGTACAAACAGACGTTCCGGGGGCGGATATTATCGTTCTCGGTGATTTTAACGCCAGGATTGGTAGAGATAATGTTTCTCTTGTAGGAGGTGAGAATGAGGAGGAAGACTTACGCGGTGGTCAAAGAAATAGTAAAGATCGAACCGTTACTGCAGAGGGAAAGCAGCTACTCGCCTTTTGTGATGAGTTTTCATTAGAAATCTTGAATGGAAAATATGGTCATGATCTAGAAGGGGAACTCACTTATATATGTGAAAATGGTGGAAGTGTGATTGATTTTATTTTGGTAAGTCAAAGTTTAATAGAGAAAATCAGGGATTTTTGGGTTGGGGACCGCTTGGAATCGCATCATTGTCCTATAGTATTGGATCTAGATGTAGGAAAAGAATCCGACATACATATTGACGAAGGGGAAGGACGGTTGGGGGGAAAGTGGTATGTAGATTTGGGTGGCGGCCGGATAAAGCGGAAATGTTTCTTAACGCTTTAAGAGACGAGCTAAGGGGGAAAAACATCGAAACGCTGGAACTTCTGACGGAAGCAATAATTTAAAGCTGCTGCAGGGATGAAGTGCCGAACAAACAAGAAGAATAGGCAATCAGTGGGGTATGACCAAGACTGTAGAACCGCAAAGAAACGAGCCATAGTAGCCTTGAAACAGTTTAGAAGGGAGAATACTGAAGATCGAAGGACAGTGTATACTCATGTAGAAAGGAATATAAAGTGATTGTAAGGGAGAAATGAAATAATTGGCAAGACAAAATGGTTAAAGAAATTCGGGAGGTCGCTTTGAGGGGAGATAACGCTATGGTTTGGCGATTGGTTAAAGATATAAAGGATAATCGTCAGACAATTAGTGAAATATCTCCGGAAAAATGGCTTGAACATTTTATAGGAGTTTTCGGTGGTGGGAAATGGGGGGCGGGAAAAACAATTGAGATTCAAAGGCGGGAGTGGCTGGAAGTACCAATGTTGGATGAAGATATTACTATACAGGAGGTCATAAGGGCAATTAAAAGGTTGAAAAGTGGGAAGGCTCCGGGTTCTGATGGGTTACCGCCTGAAGTATTTAAAGCCGCTGCAAGTGTTAATGAGTTTGGTTTGGTAATGCTCCAGATTTTCAAGAAAACGTTTCGTGGTGGGAATTATCCTCAGTGTTGGGGCAAGGGAATTATTCAGCCAATTTATAATGGGAATGGACCAAAAAGAATTCCGGACAATTATAGGGGAGTCACTTTGTTACCTATTATGGAGAAAACATATTGTAGAATACTGTATAGCAGACTAAAGGACTGGTCAACGGAATTTAGTGAAATTTCAAAATTTCAATATGGCTTCAGAGAAGGACATAGTACCATAGATGGAGTATTTATTCTGGACACATTACGTGGGAGACAAATATAATTAAAACGTGGAAAACTGCATTGGGCTTTTGTAGATCTGAATAAGGCGTTTGACTCAATTAATCGTGAGGCGTTATGGCATAAATTGTGGGTGAAAGGGATGTCGCGGAAGATGATTGTAGCATTGCAGGCGATTTATATAAGTGTGGAATTTTGTGTAAAGTACGACAGTACAAGGGTATCGGAGAGTTTTGGTGAAGCAGGGTTGTATTTTGTCTCCTTTATTATTAATATGTTTATAGACGATAGTGTTGATGTAATAGGACATATACATATGGAAGCACCTGAAGTGGGGAATGTACATCTTCCTGTGCTTTTGTACGCGGATGACATGGTGTTATGTTCAACGACGATTCACGGACTACAACTGGGACTAGACAGGCCTCTAACTTACTGCGTGGAATAGTCACTTACCGTTAATACAAAAAAGATTAAGACTATGACCTTTAAGAATGGATCAGTTTATAGCAGGGAAGAGACATGGACGTATGCGGGACAATCTTTGGATAACGTGAAGTACTTCCTCTATTTAGGATTGACGCTTACTGTGAACATGCCAATAAGTGTTATGGAAACTCTGTACGGGGCAATAGTGAGATCGACAATGACTTATGGGGCTGAGATATGGGGTTGCGAAGAAACCGGGAATCTAGATCAGGTCAGGGCGCGTTTTTTGAAAGGGATTTTGGGGGTAGGGAGGGACACTGCAAACTGTGGCGTTATGAGAGAGTTTGGAGCGCATACTGAGACTATAGGCGTAGAGTGTAAAATTAGGGCGGTGAAATATTGGTTACAACTTATGCTGGGGGATCAGTCTCTAATTAGAGCATCATGTTATCAAGAACAGCTAAGTATAGGAGGAAATACGTGGGCTTCCAAATTAAGAAAGGGATTAGAAACAATTGGGATGGGATACGTTTGGATGGATGGGCAGGGAAATGGGAGAAGTGTGGGGAGGAAGATTAAGAACCGTTTGAAGGATATTGATATACAACAGACAAATGCGCAATGTCAGACTATGGTTTCACTTGAATTAAAATCGCGGTTAAAATTGGAGTGGGGGAAGGAGCAATACATAGGAAAAGGATCTAAAGTCAGTAAACTGGGGCTCGCTTGGATTAGACTCGGTGCGTGGAGAATGATTAAGATCACAGATGAAAACGGAATGAGAGTTTGTCCATTATGTAAGGGGGAAGAATTATGGTTTCATATTTTGGCGAATTGTGAAGGTTTGGAAAATTGGAGGGAAAACTATTTACCATTATCTTTTATGGAATCAAATAGGGAGCAACGAAAATCTTTGGAGTTACTGACGGGAAAAAAACGTTGAGGAAGGCATTGGGAAGTTTTTAATGAAGGCGAGACAGCTCAGGTTTGAAAAAGCGACAAATTGGAGAGCGGGTGTGGAGGGTGAGGAATAGATTTCGATTTAGATTTAGTTTGTTTGTGTTGTTTTGTATTTATATTATTTGTTCTTTTTTGTGTGTGTTTTTGCGTAAGCATGTACGGTCCATGCGGACTCATGCGATTGTTTGCATTTGAATTTGTAAAAAGTTAATTACTGTAATAAACACTTACATTACATTACTTTTATTTATTTGGGCATTGCTTACAAAAATTAAATCCATAGGCCTAATTACTCGTATACTTCGGTATATAATGGGTATATATTCTATGTATGCTAACGTGTTCTATTTCCTTGAGCTTCACTCAACACACGATCTACGGAGATATGCACATCCACATAACTTACATTGTACAGTACAATGTAGTAACAATCATTTTGGTGTGAAAATATATCATGTTCTAGCATCGAGTAAATATTGTAGTGACAAGCTTGTGAGTGCGGTACCCTGGTATATAAAGGTATTCTTCAGGTTCGCGAGCGACCCCGGGTGATCACGTAAGGGGATATGCTCAGCGGATTTGCTACCGGGGTGCGCCAGTCCCCTACCTACTTAAACCTAAGGACACACACACCCAGTCGTGAACCCGAGAAAGGAATTTTTCACTACTGAAAAATCCCCAACCCGGGAATCGAACCCGGGCCGCCGGAGTGGAAGGCAGGCGCGCTACCCTGGTATACACGATGCAATTAAATGCTTCTCAGCATATATATAAAGGCAACTGGCAAGTGTAGATGAAAATATGAAGCATTATTTTAGAGTAAAATAAAAATTGTATTCAATCAAAGCGTTGTTTAGAGCGTGTGTAGAAGACTGCAGTGGCAGTCATTAGGTAGGCTCAAAAATATTAATCCGGAAATTTTTAACTACTGGCTGACAAGGTGGGAGGCAACCGCGCTACCAACACCTCCCGGGTGGGACTCTTTAATTCTTCAAAGTTTATAATTATGGGGACCTTTGGAGGGGAGATATTCGGTAACAACTAAAATAAAATAAATAAAAATAAAGTAAAACACGCATTAACTATTAAGTAGCACTGCATGTTGTAGGTCTAGATGTACAGTACTTCTCCGTATAAATTCTTCAACAAGCAAAATCGAAAGCCAACTTTTCCCCGTCATCCGTATGTAGGGTTACACTTCGAAAAGTATTTCGGAAAATGCTAGGAAAACTGGCATTAACCGTTGACAGTTGACGTATAAATTTAAAGAATTCAGAAACAATTCCAAACGATTGCGATCGGACCGTAAGTTAATTGAAACAAGGGAGATCATGTCACTTGTGTCAACGATTTTGTATAAACATAAAGGTAGATGTAGATGTAGATGTAGATATCTCGTCCTGTAGATCCTGTGTTGAGCGGGGCTCAAGGATATAGGACACGTCAGATCAAAAAATACATCCATGTTATAACAATAATATAGGTCTACAGAAACTGCAAGCTGCCAAATTTATCGAAGCTGGAAATATTCCTCCAAATTGTAGAAGGTGTGAGTTATTAAAAATTCCTTGACAGCTGTTTTGTAATGTTTGCTCTTTCTTTGAATACATAATAATTTAATGTTGTTTGGGAGCTTGTTATATATCTGTACTGCAGAATAATACGCACCTTTCTGAAAGAGTTTTAACGAGTTATTTGGTCTGTGTAGATCATTCATGTTTCTGGTAGTACGTCCGTGTACACTAAAATTAGTTTGAAATTTATCAATATTATTCACTACATAACACATAACAGAGTATATATACTCCCCTGTAAGAGTGAGGACTTTTAATTTTTCAAATAGCGGTTTACAAGATTCCCTTTTTTTCTTTCCACATATTATTCTTATTGCCCGCTTTTGTAATCTAAATATTTTCTCCCTATGGGTAGAGTTGCCCCAGAAAAAGATCCCGTACCTCATTACCGAGTGAAAATATGCAAAATATACCATAAGTAATGCATCCTGTTTTAATATGTTATTCAAAATTCTTAAAGCAAAGCACGCTGAACTCAGTTTTGGACTTATCATTTCTATGTGAGTCTTCCAGTCAAGATTTTGGTCAATTTGTAATCCTAAAAATTTTACATTGCTAATTTCTTGTATGATTTGTGTTCCATAATTAATTTCAAGATTTGAGATACATCTGTTTTTTGTCCTAAATTGTATAAAATGGGTCTTATCAATATTAAGTGTCATTTTATTAGCTAGAAACCATGTGTTTAACTCGTGAAAAGCCTTTGTAGCTATTCGTGATAAATGTTCTTGTGACGTTCCTGTTACAAGTACACTAGTATCATCTGCAAAGAGCAATACCTTTGATTCGTCACTTAAGTTATAGGGCAAGTCATTAATGAAAATTAAAAAGAGCAAAGGTCCCAGTATTGATCCCTGAGGTACCCCATTCTTAACAATCCCTAGGTTAGATTCATTTCCATTTATTATTACCTTTTGAGTTCTATCAGAAAGATATGATTTGAACCACTTAAGTGTTAAATTATCGAACCCATAATGATCCAATTTTTGAAGTAATATTTCATGATTTATACAGTCAAATGCTTTAGCTAAGTCGCAGAAAATTCCCAGAGCATATTTCTTTTTATCTAACGCTTCCAATATTTCTGTAGTAAGTTGAAATGTAGCATTCTCAGTGGACATGCCACTTCTAAATCCAAACTGAGATGAAGTAAGAATGTCATTCAAATTAAGATAGTGTATTATGCGGTTGTACATGACTTTTTCAAAAACTTTTGAAAATGAGGTTAAGAGTGATATAGGTCTGTAATTTGATGGTAGATTTTTGTCACCTTTTTTAAAGAGGGGCTTAACAATAGCATGCTTCAGTCTTTCTGGAAATATTCCATTTTCTAATGAACAATTGCATATGTGACTAAGAGGTTTACTGAGTTCCGATGAGCAGCTTTTTAATAACTTATTACTTATCTCATCCCATCCAGACGAGCTTTTACTTTTGAGAGACTTGATTATATTTTCAATTTCTATGTGGGAAGTCAGGTTCAATTGAAATCTATGGTTCCAAACTGTAGATTTTGTAAGTAGGTCTACTGCCTTAATGTTAATATTATTTATAGGAATACATTTCTCTGCAATATTTATAAAGTGACTTAAAAGCATTTGTAATGTCTGATAAATTATCTAGTTTTATGTTTTGGTATATTAATGATGTACAATCATTGTTTCCCTTTGTTCTCCCCGTTTCTTTTTTTATTATATTCCATACAGTCTTAACTTTATTATTTGATTTATTAATTACTTGTGAAAAATGCCTACTTTTTGCTTCTTTGATTACTTTCTTCAGTATGTTGCAATACTTTTTATAGTATTCCTTATGAGTTTGGTTGTTACTGGTTCTATATTTTAGGTAGAGCTCTCTTTTGTTTGCACGTGATATTTTAATACCAGCAGTTAACCATGTGTTATTCCTTGAATTAGGTAAATTAGCAGTTTTCTTTTTTGGAAAATTTGCCTCAAAATGTCGTGACACTATGTTTAGGAATTCACTTAATTTACTATCTACTTTGTCATAGGATAACATAGATTCCCAGTTTTCATTCACAAGATCTTGTTTGAAATTTAAAATTGAATCGTCATTCATTACTCTAGTCATATTACTATGAGCATGTTTACTGTTCGAATTTACTTTAATATTGTTCAGCACTAACATTTGTGCATCATGATCTGATAATCCATTTAATATTGGAAGTACTTTAAAATTAAAATGTTTTTCTATATCTATGAATATATTATCTATTGTTGTTTGGGAGTCGTTCTGAATTCTCGTTGGAAAGTTTACTATGAAATCTAGATTATAGCTACCCAATAATGATATCAGTCTGATCTTCTTCTCACTATCAATTGAGAAATCTACATTAAAGTCCCCACACAGTATAATATTTACGTTAGTACTATACAGTGAATTAAGAACCCTTTCGAACTGATTTACAAAATAATTGAAATTACCTGATGGTGCCCTGTAAATAGCTAGTATTACAAATGTATCATTGTCAAAATTCAATCTGGCTGAACAACATTCAAAATCCTGTTCTTTACAGAAGGAACTTGTGTCTATATCACTGAAATGTAAGTTTCTTTTGATAAATATACTCACACCTCCACATTTAATGGAATGTCTACAAAATTTTGAACATAGTGAAAAATTATCAATTTTTAATTGTTCAAGATCTGTTTCTGCACAGTGGTGTTCCGTTAGACAAATAACTTGAATTTCCTGTTTATTAGAATTAATTGTATCCTGAATGGCTAAGTTAAATTCTTCAATTTTATTTTCAAGCCCCCTCATGTTTTGATGAAATAGTGCAAATGATTTATTAGTTCTAGCTATAGGCTTAAGTGTATTACTATTAATGACTGATATGTACAAAGTTCCAGTTAATGCCATATTTTAATCGGTGTAGGGATCTAAAGTGCATCCAAATGTAACATACGTAACAATGGAATGGCTCTTCTGCATTTAGTTAAATAATGATAGGTAAATTCTAGGTCAGTGACAGGTTTTGTTAGGTTAGCAATGTTATGTTAATTTAGGAGCAATATACTGAATAGCACGAGGTTTATTATGTCTCACATTGAATCTCTTCTGCGATGAAACCCTAAACCCCACCTTCCAAGGCGGGTCCCATTAGAAAGTTGATGGGAGGAGCCTAGCGTGCAGCATAAAACTATTTTTTCCCTTTCCAGCTTGGTTAAATTTGGCAGCTTGCAGTTTCTGTATATTATTGATATAACATGCATGTATTTTTTGATGTGATGTGTTCTATATCCTTGAACCCTGCTCAACACAGGATCTAGAGGACGAGATATCTACATCAACTGATGCCCTATTAAGCCATTCTTTTTCCTTCGATACAAAATGCTCCAACTGATGCTGAAATTCTGGATGACAATGACTATCATGACAACTATTACATGCAGTTGGTCAGCCCAGCTATAGTATTCAATAAGTAGCGATGTGTAACACCCAGCCAACCATATTACAAAACACCAAGGGCTATTCACTTTAACCAGTACCGTACCTTGTAGTATAGTTTTTATAGTTATTTTTAATAACTCACACCTTCTACAATTTGGAGGAATATTTCCAGCTTGGATAAATTTGGCAGCTTACAGTTTCTGTAGGCCTATATTATTGTTATAACATGCATTTATTTTTTGATCTGACGTGTTCTATATCCTTGAGCCCCGCTCAACACAGGATCTGCAGGACGAGATATCTACATCTACATACATCTACATCTCTAATGGGACCCGCCTGGGAAGGAGGGATTTAGGGTGGGGAATACTTAAAACATCGGCTACTAGGTATCTCTCTATTTGAACTCAACTATTACCAACCCCATCTATTGTGCAAAAAGTGAAACTGGGAAAAATTAAATAATGCATTTCTTCTTTATTCTCTTCTTCTCTACCTTTTCCACCCATCCTCGCCCTACCTACCTATTTGGGATCTATTCCTAACCGTAAATTTCGGACCGACAAACTCGTGAGCGCTAGCACCGTAACCAGCAGCCTTAACCACTACATCACTAACGATTGCTTACCAGTGAAAGGAAAATTCATCTATCCAAGTTTGGAGAGCTTTAATACATGAGAAATGTCCGTTTTCGGGGAAAAAATAGTTTTGTGCTGCACACTAGGCTCCTCTCTAATGGGGCCCGCCTAGGAAGGTGGGATTTAGGGTTTCGTCACGGAAGAAATTCATTGTGAGACATAATAAACCTCGTGCTATTCAGTATATTGCTCTTAAACTAACATGAACGTTCCTAACCTAACAAAACGGCGGAGATTGGCTGGTGCGCAGCATAAATCTATCTTTTGCAACAACAAAAAAATCACAGTGCCTGAAATTGAATCTGCATTCTGAAGCCCACAAATGTACGGTGTGTGTACGATGTTAAAGGCAAAGATTAAGCACTTCATCGACACGCATAAGTTTAATACACAAGTATTCTTACACCGATACACCACATACCAAGATCTGTATTAACTTTACGTTTGCCCTCTTACTAGGGCTATCTCTGTTCTTCTAGAACTGAGTTAAACTGAAATGATTCTGAAAACAACTAAAGTAACTGTATAGCATGCAAAATATAGTAAAGTGGTCGTTTTACCTGTAAGTACAGTGTAGAAAGTAAATGAAAACGATGCCATCCACCCTAACCTCTTACCAGTTTGCTTTCCAAGGACGAAACACCCCACTGATCTTGATAATCACACGCATTCCACTATGAGTAACGTTTATTTATATAATTTTCATTTTATTCAGTTTATTACTTACACTTGATCCACCTAAACATTTTATTGAACGAATAAACGTAAATACAGTACATCGATCATTATCACTTTACCGGCATTCAACGCGGCACTGAGGAAGGAGGGTGGCACTGGATCGATCGAGCGACAGCGACCGACCGACCGATATAACGAACCTATAGAGCTCTGGGCTTTTGTAGTTTTTCCTCCTGCCACTTGAGCACGCTGCTCTCCACATTCTGGTATTGTCAACTTCCGGTTTCCTCATTCTTGTGTGTTTTCAATATGAGTTCGGGACGGTTCGCCAATTTTACAGTGAAGGAGTTAAAAATGATGTTATCCGAAGATGGCGCAACAAATATTTCATAGTTAACAAAGCAAGAGTTGATTGCAAGGTGAGAAATCAAATCTACCTGTCTTCTGAAACGTTCGCTAACTGTTCTAATATGGTGCAATATGCCTGCGGTCTCAAATATTTTTGAATACTGTTGCACGATTTATTTTCATGCTTTTTTACAAATATGCATGAACTTTTTCGTATCATAACTTATTGAACACACAGTCTAATATACGATGCTGTTTGTTTTGGTTGCAGGTTGCTCAGGCGAGAGAAAAATCCGGATAGAAACTTTGCCTTATTCGAAGTTGAGGTTATAGAATCAGAAAGTACGCATGACTTTCCTTCGACAAATTTCTTCAAGATAAATTCATTCAAGAAAGAACGGTTTAAACTTTTTGATGAAGACTCCATAAGCACTTGGTTCGAAAAGCGTAGGGCAGGCAGCAGTATGAAAGCTGACCGGACTCTAGCAATTAGAAAATTCATAAAGTTCAAGTTAGTGAATAAGAAACATTATGCACAAGTACTGATATTCACAGATGTGACTTTGTTATTTGGACTAAGAAGGGCATCATTATTCAACACATAAAATTTAACAAAGCATTTTCTGAGGGGCTACTTCTGCTATTTTGCCTCTTCTGCAAAATACCAATAACAATGATTAGTTTTACAGTTGCTATTGTCTTTTGATTTGTTTTAAATAAAAATAGCAGAACAACCATGCTTGTTATGACTACGACAAAAATAAGAGGCTACTTTGAAATTTTGAGTATTTGACAAATTTATATTTTCTGGGCTCAGCCAGTGTTCCGCCATCCCAATTACCTCCAAATTATTGTCTGATGACATAATACATAACATATCTGATTTACCTAGAAAACCTTGAATGTTAAAAAACATGACATTTACAAAATTAGTGTTATAATTAACTATAGGCCCATTATTATTACATTTTTCTTTATCAGGTTAATCTACTTGTTACAAGAGCATTTATTACAGGCATACAACAAATCTGAACATTTTGAGATACATTTAAGCTATCCTTAGGCCTAGTCCCACATTCTACTCTAAAAAATCATCAAGCCCGGACCCATGTTTTCCTAAAAATTTGTATGTCGTTTGTTTTTTACTCAATTATAATATAGAATAACCATTTTATCGGTTACGGGAGAAATTTCGATTGATTTTGACATTCTTAAATGTTAAAATAAATGACCAAATAAATTGGCAACAAAAATTACACTGAAAAGATGAAATACTAATTTAACATGGAAATGAAACTTGATTATGAGCCTAATCGAGGTTAAGTTGGCCAAGTATACTTATTATTTCATAGGCTTATATATTTTTCTCAACGTCAACTATATCAAAAATATCTTAATCACTCTAAAAAAAACATGAAAAACTCGCCAAAACTCCTCAAAGGAACATTAAAATCATCTTCTGTGAAGTGACAGCTGCAAACACGAGAATACTGGAAAGGTGTTCTTCCATGGCGTAATTTTACCATCCATTCTTGAAAAACAGCCCTAAGTCCTAAATTTTTGTTTGCAAAGGCTGAACAGCCGAAAACAGAGCAGTTAATCGGCATAATTACTTCCAAAACAAGACACAATCACAGAACTGTATTGTAAACACAGGCCTCTTGAGATAACCGGAAGTGGATAATACCTCATTCTCGGCGGCCATCTTAAAAGCGCAGAGCTCTATAGACAGCAGTGGTAGCAGTCACATAGCATCGACCGCCAGCGATCAACAACGAGCGACAGGGTTCAACTGGTCTGTGGAATCAAACCTGTCCGTTTTTCAATCGACGGTCGATGGCAAATGGTGGCAGCACTCGGAAGCCTCGTACCCACCTGAACTTCAGAATTGATGCTGGAAGATTTACCTTTCACAATAATGTCGTTTTAGACTCACGCTCGAATGAAATACAATTGCACGAATCCATTAAGGCACTCAAAACGATATCTTCTTATGTAATTTAATTGTACAAATACAAATATCTATAGAGTTGTAGCACCTAGCTGTGTGTGATCGAACTACAAGAAACAACAAACCTCTTCGCTCGGCCGAAATTTGAAATAAACAGATGTAGGTGCTTAAGCTTTCACGGCCGGCGTTTACTGAGTTTACAACTTCCGGGCTGTGTGGCCGTGGTCTATGAGTGTCTAGTGCTGACGTTTCGCCGCGAGCTGCGTCGGGCATCTTCAGAGCGATGTGTCTAGCTGGATGGTCGGATGGTAAGAATTACAAAGGGTACACAAATCTTGGATTCCAGCCATCACTAAAACTAAATGCAAACCTACTAATCACAGACCAATCAGAGAAGGAGAAGGAACAGCAGAGCGCCGACCAATCGGAGCGCGAGGAGAAAGTATAAATATCAGCGGGACAGAGTAAGCGCCAGCAGTTGACAGCCGACCATCCAGCTAGACACATCGCTCTGAAGATGCCCGACGCAGCTCGCGGCGAAACGTCAGCACTAGACACTCGTAGACCACGGCCACACAGCCCGGAAGTTGTAAACTCAGTAAACAGATGTAGCCTGAGATGTAGGCGTAATATTTAACCCTACATCCCAACACATGTAGTACGATATTGTGCAGGAGATAATAAGGTAATATATTTTACTGTAATATACAGTGATGAGTAGACCTAGTAAAATCATATAGGTACTTAACCTATAATATTTTCGTTCATCGATGGCGCTCGATGCAGTGTGACAAGGAACAGAAATTTAGTTGAGAGCGCTTGATGGCAGTCGGCTGGTCTTGATCGATCGAAGCTCAGTGTGACAGGCCGCTTAGGCTAACAGCATGTTCGCTGGGAAGATTGAGTTGAGCGTGTTCAAAAACTCGACTGTATAGGACACCACACACAGAAGCTATGCTACGCTTTGCTACGCTATGTTATGCTAAAAAAGAAAAGTTCCATTGCAGTTTATATAGGATGACACGTAAAGGCAGCTATGCCAAGCTAAGCTACGATACAGCTCACAGATCGCCTGGGAGGCTACTGTTATAGTCATAGCCCCTCCACGAAGCTTGCTTTGTGCATGTGTATCAATCCCCCCCGCTCCCGCCATCTATCGGACTGGATAGGCAGTTGCATTGAAAATAATGATAAAAATTTTAAAATAAGATAATAGAATAAGTCAATCTTTGTCTGCCGCCATGGGTGTATAGGTAGCATGCTTGCCTTCTACCCTGGCGATCCGGGTTCGATTCCCGGCCGGGTAGTGGGTTTTCAGTAATGAAAAATTCTCGGATTCAGGCCTGGACATCACCCAGGAAAATTATAGGCTATATTATATTAAAAAAACAAACAAACAAAAGCCTTAAATTAAAGTGGCGACTACTAAAATAGCAACTGAGGTGAAACGTTTTAATTCCCTATCCTGCTGTGACGTATGAAACCTGCTCTTAAGTGTTAGGTTGAAACTGCTTTATGCTGACGTCAAGGGCGACTGTAGTGGGAGACATTACCCCACCACACAGTGGCACAATGTGCCTTAGATGCGCACCCGTGGTATAGAGTATTCACAATAGATCTCAACCTTGGAGGAAAGAAGACACTGGCAAAACTAGTTGCTGAGGAGTTGAAGTATAATGTACTAGATTGTAACAGGCATATTCCTGTCATAGATTGTGGCTCGACTCGTTTTCTAAGGGGAATCTAAGTGAAAGAATCCAACAGCTTAGGCCTATATGCATATCTCAAGTCAATAATAGTAATACACTTAGGCCTAAAGCTAGAACTAATAAGTCATTTGCACTATTTCATCAAAGCATAAGGGGCTTGAAAATAAAATCGAAGAATTTAACTTAGCCATTCAGGATACAATTAATTCTAATAAACAGGAAATTCAAGTTATTTGTTTAACGGAACACCACTGTGCAGAAACAGATCAGGAACAATTAAAAATCGATAACTTTTCCGTATGTTCAAAATTTTGTAGATATTCCATAAAATGTGGAGGTGTGAGTACATTTATCAAAAGAAACTTACATTTCAGTGATATAAACACAAGTTCCTTCTGTAAAGGACAGGATTTTGAATGTTGTTCAGCCAGAGTGGATTCTGACAATGATACATTTGTAATACTAACCATTTACAGGGCACCATCAGGTAATTTCAATTATATTATACATAAGTTAGAAAGGGTTCTTAATTCACTATATAGTACTAACGTAAATATCATACTGTGAGGGGACTGTAATGTATATTTCTCAATTGATATTGAGAAAAAGATCAGACTGATATCTTTATTGGGTAGCTATAATCTAGATTTCATAGTAAACTTTCCAACTAGAATTCAGAACAACTCCCAAACAACAATAGATAATATAATTCAAATAATTCATTTCCAACAGGTAAGGTTTATAATATTAAATATTTTTTACAAAGTTCCGCCTTAAACCCTTAACACTTAACACACAACTTATCTTGATGCACTCAAAAACAGCATATAAAGATGTAGATGAAAGCAATTTCCAAGATCCGTTATGCGCTTACGGCATGAGTATTGCATGCTATTTTTTGTACGATGATTATGTATATCAATTTAATTATATTAATTGAGATATTAGCTGAAAATATTATGTATATACATCTTTATATGCTGTTTTTGAGTGAATCAAGATAAGTTGTGTGTTAAGTGTTAAGGGTTTAAGGCGGAACTTTGTAAAAAATATTTAATAGATAATATATTCATAGATATAGAAAAATATTTTAATTTTAAAGTACTTCCAATATTAAATGGATTATCAGATCATGATGCACAAATGTTAGTGCTGAACAATAATAAAGTAAATTCAACCAGTAAAAATGCCCATAGTAATATGACTAGAGTAATGAATGATGATTCAATTTTAAATTTCAAACAAGATCTTGCGAATGAAAACTGGGAATCTATGTTTTCCTATGACAAAGTGGATAGTAAATTAAGTGAATTCCTAAACATAGTGTCACGGCATTTTGAGGCAAATTTTCCAAAAAAGAAGACTGGTAATTTACCTAACTCAAGGAATAACACATAGTTAACAGCTGGTATTAAAATATCATGTGCAAACAAAAGAGAGCTCTACCTAAAATATAGAACCAGTAACAACCAAACTCATAAGGAATACTATAAAAAGTATTGCAACATACTGAAGAAAGTAATCAAAGAAGCAAAAAGTAGGCATTTTTCACAAGTAATTAATAAATCAAACAATAAAGTTATGACTGTATGGAATATAATAAAAAACGAAACGGGGAGAACAAAGGAAAACAAAAATTGTACATCACTAATATACCAAGACAGAAAACTAGATAAGCTATCAGACATTACAAATGCTTTTAATAGCCACTTTATAAATATTGCAGAGAAATGTATTCCTACAAATAATATTAGCATTAAGGCAGTAGATCTACTGACAAAATCTACAGCTTGAAACCATAGATTTACAATGAACCTGACTTCCCACATAGAAATTGAAAATATAATCAAGTCTCTCAAAAGTAAAAGCTCTTCTGGATCAGATCAGATAAGTAATAAGTTGTTAAAAAGCTGCTCATCGGAACTCAGTAAACCTCTTAGTCACATATGCAATTGTTCATTAGAAAATGGAATATTTCCAGAAAGTATGAAGCATGCTATTGTTAAGCCCCTCTTTAAAAAAGGTGACAAAAATCTATCATCAAATTACAGACCTATATCGCTCTTAACCTCATTTTCAAAAGTTTTTGAAAAGGCTATGTACAACCGCATAATACACTATCTTAATTTGAATAACATTCTTACATCATCTCAATTTAGATTTAGAAGTGGCATGTCCACTGAGAATGCTACATTTCAACTCACCACTAAAATATTGGAAGCGTTAGATAAAAAGAGGTACGCTCTGGGTATTTTCTGTGACTTAGCGAAAGCGCTTGACTGTATAAATCATGAAATATTACTTCAAAAATTATATCATTATGGGTTGGATAATTTAACACTTAAGTGGGTCAAATCATATCTGTCTGATAGAATTCAAAAGGTAATAATAAATGGAATTGAATCTAACTTAAGGATTGTTAAGAATGGGGTACCTCAGGGATCAATACTAGAACCTTTCCTCTTTTTAATGTTCGTTAATGACTTGCCCTATAACTTACGTTAAGAATCAAAGGTATTGCTCTTCGCAGATGATACTAGTGTACTTGTAACAGGAACGTCACAAGAACATTTATCAAGAATAGCTACAAAGGCTTTTCACAAGTTAAACACATGGTTTCTAGCTAATAAAATGACACTTAATATTGATAAAACCCACTTTATACAATTTAGGACAAAAAACAGATGTATCTCAAATCTTGAAATTAATTATCAAACACAAATCATAAAAGAAATTAGCAATGTAAAATTTTTAGGACTACAAATTGACCAAAATTTTGACTGGAAAACACACATTAAAAATGATAAGTCCAAAACTGAGTTCAGCATGTATTGCTTTATGAATTTTGAATAATATATATTACAACAGGATGCATTACTTTTGGTATGTTTTGCATATTTTCACTCGGTAATGAGGTACGGAATCATATTCTGGGGCAACTTTTCCCATAGGGAGAAAATGTTTAGATTACAAAAATGGGCAATAAGAATAATATGTGGAAAGAAAAAAGGAGAATCTTGTAAACCACTATTTGAAAAATTAAAAGTCCTCACTCTTACAGGGGAGTATATATATACTCTGTTACCGGTATGTGTTATATAGTGGATAATGTTGATAAATTTCAAACTAATTTTAGTGTACATGGACGTACTACCAGAAACATGAATGATCTACACAGACCAACTAACTCGTTTAAACTCTTCCAGAAGGGTGCTTATTATTCTGCAATACAGATATATAACAACCTTCCAAGCTACATTAAATTATTATGTATTCAAAGAAAAAGCAAACCTTTCAAAACATGTCAAGAAATGTTTAATAACTCACACCTTCTACAATTTGGAGGAATATTTCCAGCTTGGATAAATTTGGCAGCTTGCAGTTTCTGTATATTATTGATATCACATGCATGTATTCTTTTATCTGACGTGTTCTATATCCTTCAGCCCCCCTCAACACAGGATCTACAGGACGAGATATCTACATCTACATCTACATCAATTAAGGTCTCAGTGTTGAGAAGCCGAAGGGCTTACGCTACTCCTCATTAATCTAATCTAAGTTAATTGTATTTAATTACTTAAAAAAACATTGATCAACTTTCTTTTAGTGTGTTGTGATAAAGGTTAGTAATATAATATTAAATTTACACACATTAATAACAAAGTAAATATTATAATATAATAAAAACTTTATTGCAGCCATTAAGCATTCAATAAGCTTTGTCATATATTGTTTTTACAATATGCTGTTTACATAAGAATTAAGGAATTCCTTTACAATTTCAATTACTTTATTCACCATAATGATTAGTAAATAATTTTTAGGCTTCGTCAACTAAGAAAATGAGAAAAGAGAGATTAATAAGAAGAGAGAAAATAAAGAACTAATACAATACAATATTGTGACCCACGGTTACAATATGTTAAAAGAGTTGTTGCCAAGTATTCTTCTGAGCTATAAAGGAAGTGTTGAAGCAGCATACCCTTGATATGCTTTCTATATAAAGCCACATTTAGTTTTCCCCCCCTGAGGAAGCTTATAGGCAAGGCCTGTTGAACAGGACTCAGAAGATGTGAAGTCATTCTCCTACTTCAACTCCCTTCATGACCTCCAAAGCATAGCGATTGGTTCGGTTGTGCAACTGTGATGTCATTCCCATCCCTTCATGACCTGCAAAGTGTAGCAATTGGTTCAGTTGCACTTTGGAGGTCACGAAGGGATTGGAAGCAGGGGATTGACTTCACACCTTTGGAGTACTGCTAGACGCAGGCCTGTTGCAGGTGACTACTCCTTTGTGGGCAATGTTACTAAGGCTTCTGGTTGTTCTGTTACAATTTATATGAAGGTGTGTAGAGTGCACTGTATTCTTGCACACAAATTAAACTGTTTCCAAAATGTATATGCATGGGACTGGTAAGTTGTCAGAATATTGGTTTACTAGCTGAGCCAATCAGGTCTGTCGCTTTGTTAGTTGATCCCCAGAGTGGAATTCCGTAAGATATTTTTGAATATGCATACTGCAAGTAAACAGTTCTTAGTGTTCCAATATTTGCAATCCTACTAGGAACAAGTAGGCCTATTGCATAACAAGTCTGACATAGATTTGTTATTAATTTACTTGCATTGACATCCCAGGTTAGTCCTCAGTCTACCCAAATACCTAGAAACTTGGTTTCATTTGCTTCCATGACATAATTAACCCAGATAACGCTGACGTCCTTCCAGAAGGATGCGAGCAGCAGTAGGTAACATGTTTATTTTTCGAAAGTTCTTCAATTACTCGCCCGAATGCAGCATCATATTTCGTAACTAGAAACTGCACGCTTTAATTTTTATGTTATTTTAGTCTTCGTTGTTGAGAGGTTAGTAGTGATATTTAGCTGTGAAGTTACGTTTCTAACAAAATAGAATATGTCGAAGACCTTCGGATAGATGAGTCTGTGTTCTATGTTTCTTCTTATTCTTTTGTTGCAAATTGTTATTCATTTATTGCCTTAAATATCTTCTTTACCACAGTGATTCACCAAACAAACATTACGAACAATATTGTAGGCCCCACAGCCGACTTTCGTAACGCTTCCTTCCAGAAGGACATCAGCGTAATGGGAGCCTAAAATTTTGTTTGTGAAATTCTTTTGAAGAATAAAACCTGGAGTTTCTCACTTACAGATATTTTTTTTTTTTTTTTTTTTTTTTTTTTTTACAATAATAATATTATATAATAATATTATTATTGTAAAAAAATATCTGTAAGTGAATATTAATGGGAAGATGACATAAATATATCTTTCTTTGTGTCAAACTAACAGTCCCATGAGTTTTTTCGATGATGACGTGGTAAATTTGCTGGTGACATATACAAATCAGTACGCCGCAAAAAGAAATAGGCTTGGAGACCGTTCTAAAGAAGAGATGAAGTGTTTCATAGCCTTTATTGAGTGGTTAAGTTGACCTGCCACAGAAAGATAACATATATTGGGAAAAGTCACCAAATGACCATAACATATTGATTTCTGAAACTATGGCAAGAGATCGATTCCGATTTATAATGTGGAACTACCTTTAGGTAATCGATTTGCTAAAGTACGGCCACTAATAGATAAAATAAATGAGAAATGTGTAGAGTACAGTTCACATATACAAAACCACTCCGTAGATGAGAGCATGGTACCTTACTTTGGTAAACATAGGCCTAGTGCAAAACAATTCATCCATGGAAAGCCAATTAGGTATGGCTTATGAGTTCTGGTGTGGTGGACCTAGTTTTGGGTACCTAAGCTGGTTCGGGCCATATCAAGAAGCTGGTACATCACCTAATAAATATGCTAAAAAAAGACTTTGATATGCTGACTTATATTCACAAGCTGGAACAATTGCCCTATAGAGCGTATTTTGGCAATTTCTTTACCTCAATACCTTTACTTAGGGATCTGCATAAAAGAGGAATTGAAGCCACAGGGCAATGAGAGCCAATAGAATTGGGAAAGAGTGCGATATGACCAACAGTGATGAAGAAAACACCACGGGGTACATATGACTTCAGGTCTGATGACACAAGCAACATCCTCGTTACTAGATGGAATGATGATAGTGTGGTGAATGTGGCTACTAACTTTGATAAAGTTTTACCAACTCACCAGGAATCTCGCTACTCACAAAAGCAAAAAAGCGAATTAGTGTCGATCAACCACAGTCATCCACAACTATAATACACACATGGGAGGCTTTGACAGAGCTGACCAAAACATTTCTATGGACCTTGTATCAATCAGAGGCAAGAAATGTTATTTCCCTAACGTTGCACTGTTGAACAAAATGTGTGGCAACTTTACCTGCAAGATGGCGGTAAATTAGATCATCTATACTTTCGCCGAAGACTAGTGACTACTATTTTGGAGTCAAATAGAAGAGTGGCTTCAAGAGGACGGCCATTGGGTTCATCAAAGGCTCATCCTCGGTTAGAAAAATTGGAGCATTATGTTGCCGACCTATAACAAGACAGTGTTACAGGAAAGAAAAAACAGCTCCATTGCTGACTATGCCATAAGAAAGCTACAAATCAGTGCGTGAAATGTGTTTTGTCACTTTGTGTAACATGTTTCGTTGCTTATCACACAAAGCAAAGTGAATAACAACAATAAAGTACTCGAAGAAGTGTATTTAATTATTTTCAGTGATAGGTAAATTTCAATGTGCATTACGCTGACGTCCTTCCAGGAGCATGGGCATTATTTCAGGAAGTATGTAAGTTACAAGAATAAATCTGATTACTGTATGAATCTTTAGTTAAAATGAAGTGTTTTATGCAATTTAATAAAAGAAAACGTGTTAAAAATAATTCCGCGCTATCTGGGTTAATCCGGATTTTCAAGGGATCAAGACCTAAGTTACTTTTATTGAAATGAATGAACACTGTTGTTTACAGCATGC
This sequence comes from Ectobius pallidus, assembly GCA_964059195.1. Lineage (NCBI taxonomy): Eukaryota > Metazoa > Arthropoda > Insecta > Blattodea > Ectobiidae > Ectobius > Ectobius pallidus. The sequence continues at coordinate 9,023,172 of CAXKWD010000013.1, forward strand.
TTTGAAGGTCACAAAGGGAGGGGAAGTAGGGGAATGACCTCACACCTTGGGAGTACTGTTCGACAGGCCTTGTTTTCAGAGTTGACGACCTTAATTTTCAGCCGCTTTTATGGTGATCTTAAACCTATAATAGTCTAAGGTTCTTACATCAAGAAGTAATTTATTAAACAATTTTAAGTGATTGTACTTTTAACTATCCACAGTTTTACTTAATCTAACCACAGGTGTATCAAGGTTTTGTTTACTTCTTGTATTATAATTATTTTCTATCATTGAAATTATCAATATTCTAACAAAGATAAGACTGAAATACATTATACAGTGACTGTAATGTCATGATGTTGTAGGAAAATTGTTCTGCATGATTGCTGTTGAGGAACACCATTGATTATTCTGATGGCTTTCAGTTGCCATACAAAAGCTTGGGTTGGACATGAACTATTTCCCCATACATTATGAGAGAATGAGAGAATGTGCAGTAAACTAATACTAAACAGTTTGACTAGTACAAGTTTTTAGTTTCCTATATACATTTATGACAGGAGATGGTTTTCCGCAGAGATTTTGTACATGTACAGGTAGGGGGAAAAAAAGCGGACCGACTAAAACATCAAAGTTGCTGATATGAGCCTCTGCACATGCCTAGCAGCATTCACAGGATAGCAGGGAATGTATTGAAATTTAGTTGAATAAAAACACTTTCTTAAACGCACTTTATTTTACCTTAGTAAACTTCTGGACGGCCGTTTCGCAGGTGGTGTTCCTGCATCATCAGCAGAGTGCCAACTGACGTCTCTGGAGCAGGTGTTTGTGAGGGTGTCTGTTATGGTGGGGGTGTAGTGGAGGTGGGGGTAGGTGATGGGGGTTTGGTTTGACTGCCTGTGTGTATTAATGTGTCAAATAGCATGTGTGATCTAAAATTGAGTTGGTTATTTAAAACTGATGTTGGGTGTGATTTTGTGTGTTTGTAGATTTCAAATTTTTCCAATGTGTTTAATTCTTGCTTTTGTGTGTGAAGTGTAGTATTTCCATGTCTGTGTTTATGTTTTCGTAATTGTGGTCTGTTGTGATGATGTGAAATTTTGCAGAACACATCATCACAACAGACCACAATAATTACGAAAACATAAACACAGACATGGAAATACTACACTTCACACACAAAAGCAAGAAATTAAACACATTGGAACAATTTGAAATCTACAAACACACAAAATCACACCCAACATCAGTTTTAAATAACCAACTCAATTTTAGATCACACACGCTATTTGACACATTAATACACACAGGCAGTCAAACCAAACCCCCACCTCCACTACACCCCCACCATAACAGACACCCTCACAAACACCTGCTCCAGAGACCTCAGTTGGCACTCTGCTGATGATGCAAGAACACCACCTGCGAAACGGCCGTACAGAAGTTTACTAAGGTAAAATAAAGTGCGTTTAAGAAAGTGTTTTTATTCAACTATTTGTTACACAACGCTAAAGTCGGACACAAGAATGAATATTGAAATTTATTCTAGTGTCGATAAATTGCTTGAATTGAGAAATAATTTCACGTAATTTGCATTGCTTGTGAAAACAAAGGTTTCCGTTACATCTCTTACATTTATTTACATATCACAAGGCTCTGAAATCAGCTACAAAAGTCGGTCTGCTTTTTTCCCCTACTTGTGCATTCCAGTTTCATTTTTACTTCCTCTGCCCATACTGTAGGTACTATAGGTAGAGGAAGTATTGTTTTTGGCCTCAAATTCGAAGTTGAGTTTTCAACCTAAATACACATTTTGAGGTCCCCTGAATCCAAAAAATTAAAACTTTCGGAAACATGACTGTGCGTGTGTGTGTGTCTGCGAACAGCCTAGCTCTAGAATGGAAAATTGTATGAAAAAAAACTGTATTTGGGTTATGTACCTTCTGAGGGTGTGACACGAAGATTGGCTACGACTTATTTTTAAGAGGATTTCACATGAAGAAAATTTTGTCACTATTTTCTTGAAAACAGCTCTAACGGTTTTGTTTATATTTTATACATGGGGTGCTTGTACTAACAAAGGAATTGTGCGGGTTGTCATGTCAAAAACTACCCTCAAATTTTGCATATCCACAGATCTTCATTATAGAGAGATACAGGCAAAATATTAGCTGCTCATACAAACTGCAAATGGGTGAGAACCAGTTTGTTATGTTCCATAAGGGTACGCGCAAGACGGAACCGGGATGGTCGCATGCCACAGGCCGCATGAAGAATGATATCATGTCTTCTTACGAGAGTGAACAAGACGCCGCTTGGATGGTCTCTTGCCAGCTATCTGGTCAGGCCGCAGTTTGCTGGTAGAATGCTAGCCCTCTTTTTTCATGCGACCGGCCGCTAGCGTATAGTCTAGATTCAGGCGTTCCACTTGTGCATTTTGCAATCGCTCCACAAACAAAGGACTGTTTATATGATACATCCTCTGTAATCAGCTCAGACTACCAAAGTAAATATTGTTACTACTCAATTGAGGGGTTTTAGAGATCAGTCATGGCTACAGTTACTGACTTGTATGGTTTATATTCAGTATTTTTGTATAATTTATAGTAACCTAATAATTTTATATTACGTTAATTTTCATGTTGCGGGGTTAAGTGTGTTCGTTTCAACGTCTTCTTGTGCTCTGAAGATTGAATACAATGGTCGCGCCAACTCAAGAAAACAATAAAAATAATGATAATAATATTAATGTTTCTATCCATACATTGGTTCTCCATCTCAAACCGTTGAAAAAAAATATATCTAATCTATTTTTCTTGCCGAAAAAAGTTTTTACGCCACTTTTTTGGCGAACTTTGTATCCTAGCACCTAAAGTATTAGGTTTACAACGAATACTTTTAGAAGAAAAGCTGTAGAGCATTAAATTTACTATAAAATACACATTCAATTTAGTAGCTCTGTGAAACAGTGAAATACTCTTGTGACATATTTTGCATTTAACTAATTTTGATGAAGCTTCCTGTAATGAGTTTGAATTCATAAACTCATTCCCATTGTCTTCTGAGTCTTCAAAACCTTATGAATGAGAAGATAATAACAAAGAAATAAAAACATAAATCGAGATAATTCAGAAATTTAATCCTTAACATGTCACTGGCTACACACTGAATATACAGATGGGCGACCTGCCGGTGAGCGACCAGGCTGCGTCTTGCGCGCACACACTTCATGCTCGGCGCCTGGCTCAACAGCGTAGCGACCAGGAAGGGGACCAACCAAGCTGCGTCTTGTTCGTACCCTAAGGAATCAGTGGCAGGCACTTGTAGAGCTCACTTGAGTAGCCTGCAAGGTAGTAGCCTGCACGTGGGTTCATGTGATAGCGGGGTGTGCAATAAGGATGGCAGGAGCTACCCTGCTAAATTGAATGTGCTTCTCTAGATAAATTTTAGATAATCATTTATCATCATTTCCACATTTTGAAATTGTAATATAATCTGTATAGACACTGAGGGGTTAGTTATGATTGTTAATGTGCGTGTGTATGGGTAAGTGTTAGGAAGTGTGATCACTCGACTTGCATGGTTTTTTCGCCATGCACAGCAAATCTAGCGCTGCTGCAATACTGTGGCACAAAACTCATCATCGGGGGCACGGCGTGCTCTGGGTAGAGGTGGTATAAACCCCTCCCACCGACAGCTGTGTGAGGCTACTCAGTATTTAGATTTTCCAGATTCGTATTATTTTTCACCCACTAAAAGTTTATATGAGTAGCTAATTTTTGGCAAGTGTCTGTCTGCAGTGATGACCTACCAATGTGCTAAATTTGAGGGTAGGTTTCAACATGACAACCCGTACGGTTCCCTTAACTTAAACTTTTATTTGAAACATTTTTTCGAAAAAAATTCTCTGAAGTGTAAATGAAAGCCACCTACTCTGAATATGCGCTCTTTGCAATATGGCCTTTTGTTCTATAAAGGAATTTGAGGTGAGAAAAGTATATTGGCCATGCTTAAAGGAAAGAAAGTTACGTAAATGCATTGGCTAGATTTCATTTGGGTTATGTATCCTTTGGGGATGCGATGTGATGTGGTAACAACATTCTCTTCATTTTAACAACCAGTTTACATGAAGAGAATGTCATCAAATATAATATACCGGGTATTATACTAAGAGGCTAGCTTTTATTCGGACAAAGGGAGTCATGTGAGTTTCACATCAAAATTTTTACTTATATGCATACTGTACCTAATAGTTTGACATTTTTACTTTGTCATAAGTCCAAGAAGTTTTGTTTAGAGTAAAAAATTTTTTTTTTCACTTTTTCATCATTATTTGTAAGCATATTAGCCACGAACCAAGATATAGCTCTAGTCATCATTTCTTCATGGAAGTTTATCTTCAGATAAGAGAGTAGTATCATCAGTAGGGTTCGGATGTTTATGACCTAAAAAACTGGAAAATGTGACCTTAAATATGCCCTTAAAAATGAATAAATATGACCCAAAAAATCGTAAATATGACCTAATAAAAGAAAGTATTTTCTAATAATAAATGTTCCACTTATAAACGTTTAATGAAACTAAATTACTACATCGCATGAATGCAATCAGGATCGTGTTTTTAAGAATTTTACATATTATTCATAGTTTTGCTTGTAATGGACATCTAATTTTAAAGCATTTGCTTCTGTGTGATTGCTTCACCACTTCAATATAATATTTTTTAGTCCATGCGTGTCCCTATAAAACATGAAAAATTGCATTAATTAAAAAATTAAATTACCTATTAATTGGGCATAAACATTAAATTAATGAAATAAATTTCAAAGTAGGCTATTACATACCAGTTTTCAGTCTCCATTTTTGTCTGCATTACACTATACAACCACGTGCATTTTAAGATTATCAAATAGAAATCTTCTCCTGTCGTCACTTAATATCGTCTTAAACCGCAAGAAGCTCCTTTCGACGTTACAGGATGTCACAGGTGCATATTTGAAGAACGTCATTAAATCGTTTTGCAGCCGTCACTTTAATTTCACACACATTGCAATACAAAATTTTCCCGTCGGTGCAGAAGTGGTTTTCTCCAAACTCTTTAACAAAACTTTTTAGTTTTACACTTTCAGAACACTTATTAGTCGGCATTTTGATGTTTCCCGATATCACTGCAAGTGTGAACTGAAAATCTTTTAAAAACTGTCTCTATTGAAAGTTGTTAACAAGGAGGAAGGAGGTAAAATCCCGTGCATTGTGCTCCAACTACCTGCACTTGTTATTGTCCCTTCACATTCCAGTTACAGTCAAATCAAAATATTAGTAACTTTCTCAAAAAAATTTTAACTCTACGATTTAGTGCCTACAGTATACTGTGCAATTGTGGTCTTTTACCGAATTTATTACTGAAATATGACGTTATATTAGAAAATGACCGAAATATGACCAAAACTATAAAAATGTCCAAAAATATGACCTGTGCAATTGTGCTCTTTTACCTAATTTTTTACTTAAATATGACGTTAAATTAAAAATGACCGAAATATGACCTAAACTATAAAAATGTCCAAAATATGACTTTATATGCAAAATAAAAACGGTCCAATTAGGATAACAAAAGTGCAATTCGTGTTTAATTTCAGTTTGCGGCAAGATTAGAGGTCAGGATAAAAATATATGTCATGAACATCCGAACCCTAATCATCAGCATATATTATACTCATTCCTGGGACAATAACATGTGATCATCAGTGATGGGAAGTAATTGAGTAAAAGTAATCGGATTACAGTAATGATTCCTTTTTTGGTCCCATTTACATGTAATCGTTACTTTTTAAAAAATGTAATTTTTACTCGTAATTTACTTCTGGAAATAAAATTGTGATCGTTACATTTGAGTAATCGTTACATTTTAGTAATCGAAAAGTATCGAATTGAGAATTTGGCAATGTTGCTTTCTTCTACTCGCTGCAACGGCGGTGAACTTTGCGTTCTTTTTAAAGCGAACGTAAAGCGCTTTACAGCTGTTGCAGCATCGCTGTGTGGTTGCTGCAGCAGTGGTGAAGCGACATTAGATCTGGCTTTACGGGTTTTGCTGCATGGACTATCAGCCGTTCTTTTTTACACTTTAGTTTGCTGCAGCGAAACTGTAGCGGTTTAAGCAGCGACGCAACATTCGACATGGCAAGTCAGCATTTCTGCGGAAAAACGTGGCAATGTGACAGCAGCTGAGATGAACGGAAGTCGAATGTATTTTGTGTGTGTGTTTTTTTTTCAATGGCGACCACAGCCAGAGCAATTTATGGGGAGTGATACTACACTTAATTAGATTTCTGTATCATTTTCATTTATTTCAAGATGTGTTCAAGAAATTAAAATTACTGTTCTCAGCCTATACAATTTATTTATATCCCTTTCTTTGAAAAGAACGTTATGTGTCCCACAGAAAAAACTAACCTCAACTTCAAAGTTAATTACCGAGCATTAGAGGCTCTGCTGAAAATACTGCTTCTGGCATTGAAAATTCATGTATGCTGTATGATGACCAGTGATTTACAAGGTGACATTCACATATAATTCTGATAGTAGGTTTCTGGATCCCGGTATTCGTCTTTTTCTAATTTTAATCAAATCTAATCTATTGTGATAATGCAATATTACGCCACGTTTTGCGGGGGGTAAATGTCACTTTATGGATTTTGCTACATGAACTGTCATGGCCTTCTTTTTAACCCCAGTGAAGCTGAAGCGATTTACAGATTCGGTTTTAAAAAGAACGGAAAGCATCATGCGCAGACAAAACAGGGTTCGGTATGCAATAACATCAGACATTTTTTAAATGGCATTGGAATAACTATGTATATCTTCATTATTTGATGTTTAAAGATTATGCATAATATTGTAAGCCGTGGGAAAATAATTAAATATCTATTTCTTCCCATTTAAAACTTTTTCAGTTAAATGTTTTCAGTAAGAACATTTCTTAATTAAGTATATTTTGAAACTTGCTTCTCATTCTCAATTGCTATAGTCTAACGTCATCATTACTGTTTTCACAATTAATATCCAGGTTAGAGGTAATGTTAACAAAAGTTACTCAATGTGTAACGTCCCAAGCAACTTTATTACAGTATTTTTCATATGAGAAGCCTTTTTCTTCACCGCCAATCACGTGTACTAGCTAAAGAACTGCCTCTAGCAATAAGAGTCTTCCCTCCGTCTTGCCGTCTCTGATTGGACCGCATATCTAAGCAGGAGAAGGAAGAAACGGCTTGTCATCTGCAAAATACTGTAGCTGAATGGCCCAATAGTTTCTGCGCTTGTGCCCCCCCCCCCCCCAGAAAAAAGAAAATTTAGGTACTGTCATTTTGTAAAGTAATTGTAATTGTAATTTTACTGATTACTTTTTTTGCTCCCCAAAAAAAGATGGAATTTTTAGGTACTGCCATTTTGTAAAGTAATTTTAATTGTAGGCCTAATTGTAATTTTATTGATTACTTTTTCAAAAAGTAATTTGTAATTGTAATTAAGTAAAATGTTTCTCAAGTAATTGTAATTCAGCCCAATTACTATTTTTTTGTAATTTTCCCATCACTGGTGATCATTTACTGCTAATAAAAAGAGAAAAGGGCCTAGTACTGAGCCCTGAGGAACTCCAACTTTACCTCTTTAAATTTAAAGTAGTTTTTGTTAACTAACATAGTCTGTTTTCTTTCTTGGAGATAGGATCTGATGAGTTTTCATTTATTATCACCAATTCCTTAAAAGTCTACACCATTTCAACCTCAATTTCGGAAAAAGTAATTTCAATTTCGGAAAAAGTAATTTCAAATTCGGAAAAAGTAATTTCAATTTCGGAAAAAATAATCTCAATTTCGGAAAAAGTAACTTCAATTTCGGAAATACGAGGGCTATTTTTTTAAACATTCGATGGGGCATAAAATGAAAACCACAGTGAAAATCCAAACTGTTTTATTTGGAACATTTAGGTACACCTTCCAGCTACTTCTCTACATAACCTCACTCCGATTGAGTCATTTGTCCTAGCGTGGTACCAACTTTACTATACCCTCTTCATAGCCCTAGTATTTCCGAAATTGAAGTTACTTTTTCCGAATTTGAAATTACCTTTTCCGAAATTGAAATTACTTTTTCCGAAATTGAAATTACTTTTTCCGAAATTGAAATTACTTTTTCCGAAATTGAGGTTGAAAAGGTGTAGTTTTGCATACAGAATTTCATGTGATATACAGCCGAAAACTTTACTGAGATCTATAAGGGTAACACCAATAACCAATCCGCTTTCAAATTTTATTAACTATTGATCTGATTGCCATTATAGTGGAGTGTCCAGGTCTGAGTCATATTGCTTTCTATATAGTAAATTATTCTTTGTTAGATATTCATTTAATTCATTCATTAAGGATATTTCAATTATTTTTCCTATTACAGGAACAATTGCAAAAGGTCTGTCATTAGAGGGATTACTTTTGTAAGCTTTTTTATAGATGGGGATGATCTTTGTTATTTTTAGACAATTTGGGAAAGACCTTTGCTGAAGGATTAAATTAATTAAGTATGTTAGTCAGGGGTGCCCACAGGGGAGGGGGTTAAGACGCAGACTGCGTCATTGAAATTTCTGGGGGGCAAAATATTGTCATTTTATAAATTTTCGGGGGGGTTAAAATTGTTGCAAAATTAGGGTTTTATACGTTAAAAATAATAACGGTCAAGTTTTATAACTTCTAATTCTTTAGAAGTGAATAGTCAATAAATTAGCGAAACGCATTTGCTTGTAAACAACTGCCACGCCAATGAAATCGATCACTCTGTGCCGATAGCGGCGTCTGCGAACTGAACCATTGTTGGTATAGTGCAGGTATATTCATTGCATGGCCATGCAGCTTCAAAGGAATAAACCATTAAGTCAGTGTTTCTTTATGTTAAATGATCTGACTAAATCAGTCCTGTATTCCGCTTTCCAAAACAAAAGCAACGTTGCAATATTCTCTCATTGTTATCAATGACCTCAGTTCTTCCTTCGCTTTAATCAATTCACACGTGTTATTGTTTATTGTAACTTGAACTTGCGACCGTGCATTTCACTCCACACGGAGTTACGGCTACTGGTTTCAGTCCATCTCGGCATCTCGAAAATGCCGAAAAAACAACAGCAATTTAAATATAAGTGTTTAGAATTATTGTGCAATGCCATTATTAGGCATGACAAATGGCAAGATCACTGCAGAAAGGAACATCCGTAAATACTGAGACATAATTTAGATATAAAGTACAAGATTACTGAAAGTAAAAGCAGTGGCGAAGATAAATGGAAACCGTATATTGATGTAAATCCCAAGCAGAATCTTCAAGATAAAGATGAAGAATTTTGACAGCCATGGGCGCCCATACCTGGGGGCGGGGGCGGGGGGCGCAAGGAAAAAATGTATATTAATAATTATCATAGTCAGGTGTATTTTTTTTAAGACAATTATTTGAAAGTCAGTTAAGACATAAAAAGGTTGCAGAAGTTTTACCAAATCGACAACATTGAAGCAGAATCCACAGTGGATTAGGAAAGGGGGGTCCAGGGGGTTTGGACCCCCAAAAGTCAAAACCTAAAATTCTATATTTGTATTTTAGAGAAATATTTATTTAATTAAACAAGATTTGTTGGTGTTTCAAATATGATATAGCAGTTATTTTCTTTTCATAACATAATGAGTAAGCCTATTATATCCACTGTTCCATGTGTTATTCAACTTTTCTTATAAATAGTAATAAGCAGGGCCCGGATTCTAATAACATGTCATCTTTTTTATTGATGCTGCATAGACATTGCCAACTTGTGGATAAATCCTAATCATGGCCTCTAGATTATAGGAATGCATTTTTATTAGGTCATTTTTTGCAATTTCATATTTTTAGGGCATTTATTTCAATTTTAGGTCATTATTTTGTCATTTTCGTGTCATTTGCTTCCTTGCTTAGTCATTTTCATGTATTTACATTGAGTGTATTAACTTTTTTCGTCCCTAGCGGTGCTGTCTTTGAAGTATTGTTTGTTTAATGCAAGAAGGAAAAATTCGGCGATAAAGTGTTGACATGTCTCACTCAGAAGTGAGAATCAAAGAAACGCCAAAATTTTGTATTATATTGCTATTGTTATTAGATTGACTTGGCACCAGATTCAGCCACCTGCTTGAATTTGAGAGTGCAAGGTACTATTTACACTCAATAAACAATAATATAATCCGGCAGACCACAAAAGGAAATGCTAAAGTTTGACTCGCCAGTGCCTCAGTGCCAGTATAAATTTCCATGAGAAAAGAACATTCACAACATTACAGTTATTTACAGTTTTTACAATTGTGTACAAACTAGTCTATAACTTTGTGTGTGCAATAATAATTTTTTATAAACAAAATATCAGTTTTTAGGTCATTTTTTTTAAATTATTAAGTCATTTTCTTTAAAATTTAGGGTCATTTTATAGGTCATTTTTCAAACAATCTTAGGTCATCAGAATCCGGGCCCTGGTAATAAGTATTATAACTTAGGTAACAATTTCTTGTTTAAGTTGCTATGTCTTAGAGTACAGTAAACAAATTTGCTAACTAGTTTTTCAATGCTAAAATAGCGTAAAAAATATGATTTTCAATAGTTCAACATTTAAAAATTTCCCGGGGGTGGACACCCAACTTAGGTAACATTTTCTTGTTTACATTGGCATGTCTTTGAGTATGGTAAACAAATTTCCTAACTAGTTTTTGAGTGCTAAAATAGCGTAAAATGTGATTTTCATTAGTTCAATATTTAAACATTTTCTGGGGATGGACCCCTGACCCCCTTTTTGGGGGGTATTCCAAACCCCCCCGGCACTTTCAACCCTCCCCGCAATTATTTTCTGGCTACGTCATTGTTGCACTTATTATATTATTATATTATTAATATAATGTTACAAAGCATATACCGTACCGATTGTAACGTCATTCCACACTAAGCCTAAAATAGCGATCGAACATGTAACGGAAGAAAACAAATTCTTGAGAAATCTGGATGTAGAAGTGCTGAAGAACCGTACAGGACAAATAGGGAAGGCAAGACAACTTATAGAGAAGGGAAAATTAGACGAAGCTCTAGCAATATCCACGAAAGCAATGAAAGGATTAAGAGACACGCACAGATTTGGTTCGACCGAGAATGTTACAAGGAAAGGAAGGACACACTAAAAGCCCTTTACAGAGCAAAAACTTCTCAACAACAAGCAGATCTGACATATTACGCTGAGAAGAGGAGAAATTACAAACAGCTATTAAAGCAGAAGAGATCAGACCACATAGAAGGAGAAGCAAGGAAAATGGCCGAGGATGCAAAGACTAACCCATTCATAGCTTTAAGGAAGAGTATCCCACCGACGACAGGAGAAATATCCATGGAAGAATGGGAAAATCACTTTACGGAAATCCTGAACCAGCAGCGAAAAGAGGAGGCATACACCTCATCAGCACAAAAGGAGCATACATATGACCCAATAACGAAAGTAGAATTAAGGCAAGCGATAAAGGACGGAAGAAACAGAAAGGCAGCGGGACCAAATCATATATATCCAGAGCACCTCAAGGAGTCGGTGGACATCATGCAAGATTTCTGGGTAGAGCTGATGAATAAGTGCTTAAAAAGGAAGTACCGCAAGCCTAGACTCATTCAGAGGAGTGGTACTAGAAAGCGCTGTATTCAAGGTGTTCACGAAAATACTGAATGAAAGGCTACTGGACATCGCGGACAATCACATACCAGAATGCCAATTCGGCTTCAGAAAAGGCAGAAGTACACTGCAAGCAGTCACCTATCTACTAGAACAAATAGAGGACTCCCTCAGGCATGCTGGAGGGAAATACTATGTTGTCTTCGTGGACTTAAAGAAAGCGTTCGACCTCGTAAACACAAGGAAGCTGATCGAGAAATTACGAGGAATGATTGGAAAGGACCACCCGCTAGCTAGGATAGTAGAGGAGCTCCTCAAGTATAACTACATACACATCAACAACAACGTGGAAACCTCAAAACGGATTACCCAGACGAACGGGGTCCTACAGGGGGACCCCATCAGCCCTACACTGTTTAACATCTACTCAGCAGATGTCACAAGAATTGTTGATGAGAGCACAAAGACAACTTTGATCCTCTACGCAGATGATATGGTGATCGGGTCTCCCGTCAGAGCAGAAGTACAAGAAACAATCAACAATTTGGAAAAATGGGCCAGGGAAAATGAAGTAAAGATAAATCAAGAAAAAACTGTACATATGACTTTTAGGAAGGGCGGAAAAGCAGCAGCAAATGACAAAATAATGCTCTCAGGCAACCCTCTAGAAACAGTAAGCAAATTCAAGTACCTGGGGATCACCCTACAGACAACAGTATCATCATACAGTCTTCACATTCAAGAAAGAACGGCGGCAGCAATCAAGGCAATGTACCACATTAAAAATATTAGAAATCTGTCCACCGAAACAGCCATGATACTATTTCGGACTACAATAGCACTGGTCATCACATACAGCATACAGATTATATGGGAGAAGCTGAAATTCGGAGAACTGATCAAGATCGAAAAGGTCAAAGCAATGTATATGAAAAGAGCACTAGGAGTTGGGAAGACTGCACCCTCATGACTGGTATACGAGATGATGAGAGAAACCTACTTCATAGAAGACATTAGGATCCAGCACCACCTACCGTCAACAGGTCCATATCAAGAGCTCTTGATGGAACGAAATAGGAAAAGAGAGGAAATACAACCGGACTTCTACAGCTCACCTGCCATGGTGGAGAAGGCATGGACTAAAGAGTGCCAAGAACAGAGGCGTGTAATAACCAGACTATCAATTCACGGATTCCACCATAAGCTGTGTGTCAACAAGAGGTTCCATACACCAAACTTGGAGTGCGTGTGCGCATTGTGCGGTGAAAGTTGTGACACGTACCACATACTCAAGTGTGCAAAAAGGACGAAGTCGATCACTGAATACAGTAAAGAATCAATCTAATGCTCAATCGAGCGCACCTTCCTCTTATTATTATATAATGTTACAAAGTGGCCCAAGAAGTTAAAGCGACAAAAAATAAATTAATTAAAAAAATTTCCCCCCCCCCTAGAAAATATCATATGGGCGCCCTTGTCGACAGCCAATCAGGTTGGGGGGGGGGTGAACAATGAAGTTTGGGGGGTGAACAATGAAGTTTGGGGGGTGAGCAGTAAAGTTTGGGGGGGAGTCATGAAATTTGGGGGGTGAGTCATGAAATTTGGGGGGTGAGTCATGAAGTTTGGGGGGTGGGCACCCCTGCGTTAGTGGTACAAGGATCAGATCAATAATGTTCTTCATTGTAACATATGATATCCTCGCAGTGTGATCATGAGAGATTTCAAACTACTTTCTGTATTGTACTAAGATCTACTTCTTTCCATTTAAATAAAGAATTTGTTATTGTGGGAGGGAGAGTTGAGTTTTCTAACAGTATGTTGGAAGAGTTAGTAATATCAAGAGTAGGGATTTCATCATTAATATGTTTATGGATATTAGAAGAGCTTAAAAAAAGGGCTTGTTAAATCATTTCCTATCATACGTTTATAAAGGATCTTCAATTTCAATACTAATTTATGCAACAATGTGTTTACATCATTTTAAACCAGTAATGGTATGCATTGTCGTATTTGTGCAGCTTAAGCTGGGCTTTGCTTAGTATTCATTTTGTGTCACAGCACAACTTAGCTTAACATTGGTTAGCACAGCATAGCATAGATTTCTGTGTGTGACTTATTACACTACCCAAACTCAGGGGTCTAACTTACATCCCGCACGTGGGGGTGGCCAAAGGGCTAGAAGGGGCCCAAACGTTGAGAAGAATTTTCAGGCATTTTGAGTCACACGTGTAAATCTGATACGTATTTGTAACTAGCATCAAGAAACCTAAATATTGCATTTCGTTTATTCCTCATACTTCCTTTTATTGTATCTACTACTGAAAGATCAGCTTCAAAGTTGATTTAAGAACTATTTAAGGAGTACATGAGTCAGGCGCGGTTCTACCTATAGGTCACAGAGTCACGTGCCCCCCCCATCCCCATCTATTTTGAATATAAACTGTACTGCATTTATAGCAACGAATAAAATAACTTAACATCCATCTATTTCAAACTTCGCGTGTTTGCTTTCCTGGTAAAGTTTGGCAACATAGCATGGGTCAAATTTCCGTTGTGCCCAGCCATCTCTCATCCCTTTAACATTTTCCCTTTCTAAAGCTGACGGAATGCAGGGAGGGGTTGTGGCTAGTTTAAGTTGTACAGGGTCACAGTAATTTTGCGACTTCACACAAATCAGCGCTGTCTGCACTCTTGAAGTCCTCCGCCAGATGGAGTGGTATGCATTATTATTACTCTGTAGTTGAGAACATATTTACGTGTCGAGAGAGACAGAATACTGTATAGCCAACTCTCTTACTCCCCCCAGGGTATCAGAATACAATAACATCTTACCCGTAAAACCTGTCCAGTTGGGAAAGGGCGAGTGCAAAAATGCTGTCTTCCGCAACTCAAATAAGCTAAAGCCGGAAGTTTTTTCTCGTTGAGTGTTAGTTCGTGCTTCTGATTTTTCCTTAGTTAGTAAAGTATTTTTTACATAGTGATAGTTAAATGAATGAGATAAGATACAAAATAAAATTCTAAATTTCGAGGACCGGTTATTAGCCAAATAATTAGGCCGGCCTAGACCAGAGCTAATAAAAGACAAAAACAGAGTGTACAAGAGGAATTTCAACAGAATGTATATGAAAAGTGCGAGTGGATGTGCGGGTGTCTGACAACTAATGCACTATTTTGTTTTCCGTGTATTCTATTCGGTGGAGAAGATGCATGGACTAAAACTGGTAAATATTTACCCGATAGATGTAAGCACAGTTTGTCAAAACGCCATTTAGACAATGAAATGAGTCTCGCTGTCTTAGGGAAGGCTGATATCAGGGTGCAACTTGATGATGGGTATAGAAATGTGTCCGTAAGCATAATGATGTTGTTGACAAAAACACATATATATTTTGTCACGCATTCTTGATGCCATTAAATTTTGAGGGGAATTTGAAATGGCCTTGCGTGGGCGTAATGAGATAGAGAGTTCTGATAACCCAAGTGTTTTCAAAGGTCTCATTAACTACATCGCGACACTTGACAATGTCCTTAAGAATAGTACTGTTATACAAAAAATGAAACAGAAAGGTAAGTTTTAGCTTAAGTGCGAGTTCTGTTTTCCTCTAACATCTATGGCTTATATTTGTATGTGACCCACCCCTATGGAACCTCACGAGCCGCAACTGACATGAGTAAACAAAGGCTTAGTGCATTCAGTGTAATGAGTATTGGATTTAAGAAAGCAAGGGAACTTGAGTTACATTCAGTATACCTGTTACCTATAAAACAGCCAGAAGGTGATATCGATTGTTCCAAACAACTTGATATGAAAATAGGTTTAAAAACAGTAATCTGTAACTGTCTTTTAATTTTAATGAGCTGTAAATCTTGGCTGTGAGTTAAAGAAAAAATATAAATACACTGCTTGGCAGGATAAAAACACTGTGCACATTTAAGGTTTTCAAAACAATCTATTTTTAGGAACACATGTTAGACAAGACTATTTTTCTGTGTACATTAAAAAGTAATTGGGGGTCAGCTGCAAAAACGTACGCCACTGCCCAGAGTGATTGATTTTCCAAATATATATTCATAAAAATTACAAATTTCTTTTTTTTGTGCATATCCCTCACTTATAGTATGCATTACAGTATCCTAACTATAAAGGACAACCAAAATATAGTTCAATAACTTTATAATCACCTCCTGTACACATTATAATCAGCATGAACGAAATACATCTGGTCAATGAACTGTTAGGAACTATAACAATAATCCAATTATTTTTTATGCAAGATAACTTCAACATTTCAGAAAACAATACTTGAACAAATGGATGTTTATTAACTGTTGAGTTTCCACTTGGACTACAATCATATTCTGTTTGGAGGAAACAGCCACATTTATTATACATACCGGTAATGAATACCTTTTAATATAATTGTTTCAATCTAGAATTCTATTCAAATAATTCAATTTCAATGTATTTTAATAACTACTTATTACATATTCTTTAGAAATGCATAATATCAGCGATTTCAAAGTCACTGATATGATAAATACCGTTTTCTATCCACTTAAATATTATAGTACCTGCATTATCAAATATACACTAAAATGAATTCAGTATCAATAATTTTTTATGTCTCAATCATGATATTGTTCCAAAAATTGAAGTAATATAAGTCATATGCTTACATAATGGATGCATATATAAAATCTCAGTAAACAAAGAACAAATACATTTAATTATCAGAGAAATGGTACTATAATTTGTGTTTTCAAATATTATGCCATATACAGGAATGGAGAAACAATTTTAGATCATATTATGCAAATTTTTATAATTGCATGGGTTGTATATTCATATTTATTACAAACATGAGTTCAACACAATTTATCATACAACACAGAATGTTTTATATTTTGAACTCAATACTCTTTATTATAACATTTCAATGTATGAAAAGACAGTATTGATATTTCATATCTATGAAATGCTTCGTATATATGTGTGTGTATAGGAATACATACCTATAAACATATAATATATATATTTATACATATATACACATGAGGGTCATTTCAGAAGTCATGGCAACTATTTTATATATTCCGAATAACCGCATATGCGGTTATTGCACTATATACATTTGAAAACATGGTGTACACAGTATGGGATGCGACCACCAGATGACGTCTGAGTGCACTGGTGTCCCGTAGACAACAAACAAACGTTAGTATCCTAGAGCCTGTGTTCCAAAATGGATGTCACTAAAGCTGAACAGCAAGCATATGTAAAAATTGCATTTCTGCATGGTAGAAATGCTCGTGAGTGTCATGGCGAGCTACAAGAAGCATTGGGTGATAGGGCGTTGCCCTATCGTTCTGGTGCACGTTGGGAGGAGGCCTTCAAACGTGGACTGTTGACCTGCCACACAGTGGACGTCCAGCGTCTGCTCACACAGAGGTGCAAGTGGCTGTTATCGAACACTGTTCAGCAGATGAAAGGCGTTGGACTGTGACGGAATTAGGGGGGATTATTTTGAAGGTTGTTAGCTCGTAAGAGTACGAGTATTAAGCGTACTGTTTTGTGCATATGTAATACGAATAAAACAATGATCTCTATTTATGCATCTTTCAATGTCCCTTACCCATTAGCGCCTTGTATCCGGATCCCAATTTAGTACCAGCATTGCGAAGAACATTTCAACGACTTTCAATCGTATATCCTGATTTTCGTTTCCTGCAGCTTTATTGACTGATAAATAATAGTTGCCACAACTTCTGAAATGACCCTCGTATAAGGGGTTGGTCGCTGTCACCACAGCATGATGCGTCCTCAACTTGTGGATAGAGGATACGGCTTCCAGATATGGAGGGTAGCTGTGAATATATTGAATAAGCAGTCACAGACAGACAACATGAGGTGGTCCTCCAGCTTTAAGGTTTGGTGTGAGGTTAACAACCTCTCACAGTAAGAAACATCGTTAGGAAACGCTTGCTTGATTTTTGGATCCTGTCAGTGTAAATAATCAGAATAGCTGGTAAATCTTTCGAACAAGTGGAGAAATTCAAACATCTTGGAGCAATAATTACAGAAAAAAAATGACATAAGGTAGAAGTTAAGTGTAGACTAAAATCAGGAAATGTTTGTTTTTATGCAGTTCAGAAACTTGTATCTTCCCGTTTTCTGTCCAGAAATCTAAAAATACTAATTTATAAGGCAACTGTCCTGCTGGTTGTGCTATATGGATGTGAAACATGGTCACTTACACTTTGAGAAGAACATGATCTGAGTGTGTTCGAAAACAGGGTCCTTAGGAAAATATTCGGACCTAACAGAGATGAAAATGGGGAATGGAGAAAACTGCATAACGATGACCTTCATAACCTTTACTCTTCACCGTTAAATAATCGTTGAGGATGAAATGGGCTGGACATGTTACACGCATGGGGGAGGAAAGACGTATCTCAAAAGTACTGAATGGGAGACCCAAAGGGAAAAGACCACTTGGAAGACATAGATGTAAGTGGGAGGACAATATTAGGATAGATTTAAGGGAAGCAGGATTTTCGAAGGATGGTTGGATGGAGTTAGCACAGAATAGGGTTGAATGGCAGGCTCAGATAAGCGCAGCAATGTACCTTCGGGTTCCATAAAACGAATAATATTCCTTTAACTTGCTGAGTAAGTAAGTAAGTAAGTGAATGTTGCCCATAAAAGAAACAGTTACATTTACTATAGCCTCTGTATACGAGGTCTGTTAGATAAGTATCCGACCTTATTTTTTTTCTCGGAAACCTGACGGATTTGAATCAAGCCCTCTTGCATGAGCCGACCTTGAACCTTCGTGCGCATGTGTGAATTTTTTCCCGCCTGTAGATAGCGTCTGTTGCTGGCAACCAGCATTTGAGTGAGGTAGTGTATAGTGCTCTCGTCGTTGCAAGGAAATAACGGAATGACTGGAGCAGCGCTATTTGTCTGAAACTAGGCAACAGCCAGGTGGAAACCATTCGGAAAATTCAGACGGCTTTCGGCGATGATGCTATGGGCATCACACAGATTAAGGAGTGGTACAACCGGTTTAAAGACGGCCGAACATCGGTGGTGAGCGAGCCAAGCTCCGGTCGCCCATCAACATGCCGAAATGACCAGATCATTGCCAAAGTGAACGCTGTGGTGATGCGGGACTGTCGTGTGAGTATCCGAGAAATTGCGGAAGAGGTGGGAATCATCACTTTTTCGGCCCATTTAACTATGACCGAAGATTTAGCCATGAAGAGAGTGGCTGCGAAATTCAATGCCGATGCTGCTGACGGCGGAGCATAAGCAACTTCGTGTTGAAGTCTCACATGACATGCTTGAGTCCACAAACAGTGACCCCGACTTTATGAACACCTTAATGAGTGGTGACGAGTCCTGGTGTACGGGTACGACCCGGAAACCAAATTCCAGTCGTCACAATCGTTATTTTCCTTGCAACGACGAGAGCACTATACACTACCTCACTCAAATGCTGCTTGCCAGCAACAGACGCTATCTACAGGCGGGAAAAAATTCACACATGCGCACGAAGGTTTAATGTCGGCTCATGCAAGCGGGCTTGATTCAAATCCATCAGGTTTCCGAGAAAAAAAATAAGGTCGGATACTTATCTAACAGACCTCGTATACCTAGGTATATAATCAGGTTTTCAATTAGACATGCTTATCATATAGTTCTACATATTTCCATCTGAGAAATTAACTAGATCTGTGATACTACAGCATCAATTGGCATTGAATAATTATGACATATCCTTCGATATTTGTCAGGAAAAACTAAAAAATACACTTTGTGTTTTATTCATGATACTGTTATACAGATTGTATAATATATGGAAGATACTTAATATGTTTACTGGTCATTAGAGCCTGGATTTTGATGACTTTTCATCTTTTTCTCATGATGTTAGCACGATGCTCTGTGAAAAATAAATGTGACTCACACTAACTTGAGTAAAATTAAACTACTTTTGTAGGTTTTTTTCACTGCATTATTAAGAAATTTTCTCTGGTAGGGCATTTTTTTACGTGTTATAAGTCATTTTAAAGAATAAATCCAGTTTACTGAGTGGTATGCTAGTATGCTGGTATACATCCATTTGTTTTTATGTAATTGTAGGTGTGTGTGCTCTTACTAAAGATTCCAAATTCTATTTTGTTCCCTGTCCTGATAATTTTGATGTCCAAAAAATTTAACACATTACTTTGATTAGTCTAGCGGTGGTGGCTTGCATCTTGGTCGGCTGGTGGTGGGGTGTTTGAGATATTCTACACAAGACACATGTGTGGAGAAAGATTTATATGCTAATCAAAAAGGGGAAACTATGTTGTGTAACTGGAAATACCAGGAACACAGTGGGCAAGAACAGAAAATCACAAGAAGACAAGCATGTAGATGGGTGAGGAGAACGCCATACTGAAAGCAACAGTGACGTCATCATCTAACAAAAGTTACAGAAGGGAACCATAAAACCCAACATGGGGGGATATTCTAAAAAAGCAAGCATAAAGTATGAGCGCCTTCTTGCTGAGAAGTGTAGTCACTCACAAGTGGTATACAATGAACATCGTGACGACAGAATAGGTCCGACTCTGCGGCTCATACTTTATACTCAGGCAACCCACACGAACATGCACCTGCATAAACAAACTTACAAAAATAAACAAGGGTCTTCTCGCACTGGGAGATGTAAATATGCCAGCCGCATCAGCATTATGAAGAGGAAGACAATTAATTCTATCAGGTCTCTCTGAATAAATGAAAATATTTATTTCAATAATATTTTAGGATTAAATTAGTTTAATGAAAATTCACTATAACATAATTACAACATTTAATATAATTAGTATTTTTAAAATGTGATATGAAACATTCATATAACTCCCTCTACTCTTAATATAGCCTATTCTAGTGTAGAGTACACGGCTGAATTGCAGTAGTGCGCATCCTCGTTTCCAAGTCGCATTATTCGCGAGGCAAGACCAAAAAATCCAAGTCTATATTGTATAAAATGAATGGCTTATAACTAGCCTTCAGAGAATTTCTTGGGAGAAGTTTTTCAAATAGTACTTATTATAATATATTGTAGTAGGCCTACATAATAAGCCTATAAAATTGTTAAACCTATTTTGAGAAAATTAATAAAAATTAAATTTTCGTCAAATAAAGTGCTTGTAAAAACGAAAATAAAGTCATTGCCGTACCTCGTGTCGCATCCCTGAAGGATACACAATCCAAATAAAATCTTAATAAATGCACTCTAATACTTTTGTATAACCTAGGCGTGGCAATACACCTTTCTTCAAATTATAATATAGAATAAGAGGCCGTGTTGCAGAGAATAGGTGTTCAGTTGTATTAGTCTGATGCAAAGCTTTACCGTTCACCTGCCTGCCTTGTAACTACCCGTCAGAGAATTTTTTCGAAAAAAATATTTCAAATAAAAGTTTAGCTCTTAGCATAAGCACCTCAATTACAAAATTTAAACAAAATCATTAGACCCCTAGTACCTAGTACTGACAGAGGGATTAAAACTAAAAATTTGTAGTTTTCATTCTTTCTGGAATGTCCATATATTCCGCGCGAATCACCCTAGTAGCATGCTGTGAGTGAAGTGAGTGTGCCGTTTTGGTAGCTCACAAATTTCCTACTTAATACTCCTGCTGCTCAGTCTTATAGCATGCGGAATTGAAGCGGGCACTAAGCGACAGAGTACAAAGAGCATCATGTCAAGTGAGCGCAGTGGGTGGGGGAGTCCCCAGGCTTTTTATGCATACGACTGCAAGTACAAACTTGAAATCTGCCAGTAAGAACTTCATACTCTTTTTTTTAGAATATCCCCCATGATCTAATTTTGTACACAACTGATTTTTTTTTTTTATCGACATTGTGAATTCTTAGTTATGTTTAATTTAGTTTGGTTTTAGTATGTTTGGGGGCAGGAGAGGCAGTTGGCCCCAGGCCCCATAAATTTATGTATTTTCACCACATCAAAGACGAGTCTTGGTTTGAGTGAGTAACAGTTGCCTATTAAACAAAATTATACATTTTTTAAACAATGAATTAAATATAAAAAACAGGTTAGAAACAACCGCATATGTAGTACCGTAGGATCACTGTAATAATATAAGCCGCAACAAGCAAGAGAAGAGAGAGAGCAATCTCGTTTGTCAAGCTTAGCCCTAGTATCAATTGAGAACTCTCTTGCAAAACGAGCCAATTTTGATTATGTAATAACAAAATTTGTAGAGGCATTACACTCGTAAAAAAGATTAATTTGCGTACTGTTTTGTTTTTCAATAATCTGCTATTTAAACGGACACGTGAAGTCAGAATGAAAAATTCAATGCCATAGCCTGGATTTGAACCAGGATCTTCGGCTCTCCGTGCCGATGCTCTAACCAACTGAGCTACCATGGCAACGTGCCGGTACAACATTAAATTCTCCAACTGACTCACAATCCCAGTATACCACCAGGCGTTCTCAATATGAGATACGAACCCAGTGGCGACTTACAACCTGTAAGTACTTTAAGAACCGGGCTTTATAGTAAACTACTAGTAATTACAACCTGTAAGTACTTTAAGACCCAGGCTTTATAGTAAACCACTCTGCTTTTTAAACATTCACTGTTTTGGTTTTTTTTTCTTTTGCTAATTAAATAATAGGCTACTGTGAAATCACAACTTTCTTGTTGATCTACCTTTTTATTACCATGGCCGAAGGAATTGCATGCTAACGTGGATTTCCTCCAGCCACAAATCAGTACTGGTACTGGTACTCTAAGCAAACTTAAGGTAAAGATGTAAAGTTACCTAATGCATAATAAACATGTGAATCCCGAATGAATGAAAAAAAATATATATGTATATTAAATAATTTATTCAGGGTCCACAGAAATATAATGAATTAGGCAGCTTAATATCGTAAGAATGGTATAAATATTTGTGAATACTGGGCAGGCCCCATATTGATTAAAGTCCTACGCCCCCTTCACTGGTGGTATGCCACTGCATGTTTATCTTAAGCTGCATCTCCATTGATATACATTTAACACCAACATGTTGCAGTTAACATGTTAAATGTTTATCATCAACTTGTTGATGTATACAAGTCAAGTGGTTTGCCAATTAACAACTGTCTCCACTACAATGTTATAGGTTAACATGTATTGGCATGGTTACGAACAGAAATTAATAACATTCAAAAAGAAAACGCCTCTGAAGAGGGCAGCCAACATTATAAAATGAGAGTAGTTTTATATACTCATTATTATCTTCTTGTTAACTGTCTATGACTTTCTTAAATACTAATTTTGTACAGATGTCTTGATCTTTTCAAAATAACTTATCACATTTTTCAACAATGGAGTATGCCATAAAAAATCATTTTAAAAGTAGATGCAATACTATTGAGAACACTGATATACCAAATACTCACATAATACAAAATGAATGCCGGGAATATTGAGGAAGCTGTTGACTGCTTTTTGTTTACCCGGAAATTCCTGAACCAAAGCCGATTAAGCTGGCGATCGCTTTTCGTTTCCTGGAAATTCCCGAAACAAAGCAGATATTGACCGAATAGTCAATTGACTTGACATGTTGTCCATTTTCTCCGGAAAACAAATTAACATCTGAAAATGTTAAGTGCAACACGCTGAGTTTGCATGTCAAGTCAACTGGAACGCGAAATTGCAATATACATGTCAATATCAACTTGTTAATATTGACAAGTTGGTGTTAAATGTATATGAATGGAGACACAGCTTTAAGGTTTGATTTGTCGAATGTTAATTGCACTATGTGCATTAATGATGTTACTGGATCAATAAAGTATTATTATTATTATTATTATTATTAGTATTATTTTCATTTTTAGTGAGTTTGGTTGCATTATTGTTATATTATTAGTGGCATCAATTTTCAGGACCTCAAAATCTAAAAGTTCTTAGAAACCTGTTGCATTGTGGCCTTCCCTATTCATATTTTGTTAAACATTTTGATTCGTCGAACTTAACAATTTACTATGAAAATTAAATAAGATGTTGACATTTCAACACTTCAGACTTAACTTTTACTTACATTTTTGCAGAACATATTGTTTAATGGGCTTTGCCCACATTTTCAAATGCTAGTGAAGTCTAAAGTGTTTAAACATCATCTTATTTAATGTACATAGTATATTGCTTCACTGTATGAAAGTTCCATTATTATATTGTTTTTTAATCAGTTGTCCTCTAAAGGAACATGGCAGTGAAATTAATACGGTCGCACTGTGGGTTATTAAGTCTCAAGTGAATGACTGTGGTTGAGGTAATGAAGTATATTTTATTTCAACATGCCAAAAGTGAAAACAAGTACTTCTGCAAGATTAAAACATGATTCAGAGTACGGTGACACTGAGTGATAAAGTAGAAGTGAAAACGTGCAAGGAGATCAACAAATAAAGGTAATTTTTAAACAATTCTTTTTCTTTTTAGGTAATTTTTAATTAATTTTAGAGCCATAATGTCATCATTTTAAGGACATTCTTTATTATCTTTAGGTCATTAAAATCCAGGCCCTGTGAACACAAGATCATACTATGAGGCAAATTGTTGGAACTGAAGACAAATACAATGTATAATAATTATTATACTGAAGAACAGTTTGACAGCTTATTTCAAAGGCAGATGGGAGTTACTGTTTGACCCCTCTGTGCTTGGGTTGTATATCATATATTCAGAAATTACACAAGGAACTCAAGGTCATATCTAGGTATAAATATGACAGCCTGGCAAGAGAAAGACACTACGCTTCCTTATCAATCAGGGATACTTAATTCATGATAATTAAATTCTTGAATTCAAGTTTTCTTAACCCTTCCATAGTTGCTTGAATGTGTTTACCTATAATGGTTGCGCCAGGGAGGAAATCTCCAGGAGTTCCAATAATAATAAGAAGTTAGTGTGTAACTTGTTTTTATTTTTTATTTATCTTACATATTCAAATGTTTATTTTTGTTTTTCTTTATTTTGTTAATCTCAGTACATGTAAGATATATGTGTAACAAAAGTCTGAACTGAAATTCTAATTAGGAAGAAAGGTCCTTTCATGGAAATTTCCTCCAGGTAAGCACATGCCACTAAAAAGTATTTACAAGCTCCAATCACAACTCACAATGACACACATACTACTACTCGGCTTGGAAGCGATTGCCAAAAAGGTACTAAGGGCAACATTTCTGTACTCACAACAACGGGAGAACTTCAACGAAGCAATTGTTGATCCAGAGAATACCTTCGGTGTGTGACTAAAGAAGGGTTAACCTATATAAGGAAGCCAAAAATGAAACAAATAAATAAAATTTTCTTTATCGGTGTTAAGAAGTGTGAACCATAAACCGAGACCTGAGAGAAACAAAAAGTTAATGCATTTGGTATTTGTTACAATTATTCAAAAGTCTAATTTGTCTGTACAGCTATTTATTTATGCCAGTATCCCCTCTGTGCACCTGTAGATGCCTCTTCAAATTTCCTTTCCGTGAAAATGCCATTGGACAAACAGTGCAAGAGAATGGCTTCTCACCAGTATGCAATACGCTGTGAGTTTTCAAGTGTGCTTCTTGTGTGAAGGCCTTGCTGCAAATGTGACAAACATAACGTTTCTCTCCAGAGTGAATAACTAAATGTCTAGTTAGCGAGCTCATGTAACGAAATGACTGCCCACAATATGCGCACACGTAAGGCTTTTCGATCATACCAACTTTACTCCTATGCAGTTCCAGAAAATCATGTCCTTTGTACTTAACACAATTACAGCTGTGAAGTCCGCTGTTAGGAAGTAAATTCATGTTTCCCTGACTTTCTTCACGAGAGGATTCCTGCTCTTCAGTCATTGGAAAAGCCACTGCATGTTCAACGCTCTTCTGATAGCTGCACCCTGCCATGTTTAGTGGAGATATCTCTTCCTCGTTCTTCATCAAGAACTGCAAAAAATATATAATGTTTATATGCTAACAGCCTAAAAAACAGTAAATAATAAAACTGTACTAATCTATTTTCTTTCGAAGACAATGCAATTTTTCACTCATAAATATTTCTTCAGATCAATTTAGAAGTGTGTATACCACCTCCATTGGAATCGTTGAGTTGCTGCTGCCTTCAAGATGGGTCAGCCTAAAACAACACTTAAAATATCAACCAAGGTGAAATGGAGTACAGTGCAATGTTGCTTCTTTACTATAGTGTCATTAGTAGGGCCCGGATTCTTAGGTTTTAAACTATTTTGTTCCGTGCTAGTTGACTGTGATATTTTAACTTAATTATCCGTTTCAATGTTACAGCAGTCCCGTGGCCCAATCTTATAAAACCTAAAAATGGCTAAATAATGTTAAAAACTAAAAATTACTAAAACTCATTTTAATTAACATAGCATAAAATACTTAAACTAAAAATTACTGTTTAAATATCTGTGTACGGTTCACATCTTGCCCACTGTTACCAATACATTTCTAAGAGAAAATATAACATTGCATTTTGTCGCTTCATTGTTCCAGTAAAGGAAATCGTTAGTGAACCAAAATCCTTGGTGTCTATAGAAGCAAATTAAAGACGTTCTTAAAAAGCTTCTCACACTTGCAGTTTATTCACAAAGTTCACTCAAGCAGGATGCCAGAAGTAAATTAAGAATTCTAATATTTGGCAGATTAATTGAAAAACATTCTTCTTGAGTTTATGTTGTGGAGTTGGAAATGACAGGGGTAATTCTAAAATTAACTGTTTTACAAAAACTGTGGAAAATTAAGCAAGAAATGTTGGTATAATTTTGTGGTTCGGAGCCATACAAATTGTAAGTAAAAATAAATTAATCAATACATTTGTTTTAATATGTTTACTGTATGTATTAAAGTGAACCATGAAACGACTTGTCAGAAAATGGTAAAAAACTAAAATAAAATAATTTTAACGTTTAAAAAACTAATGTACACTTTATAAAAACCTAAAAATCCGGGCTCTAGTCATTAGTTATTAGTTATTAAGCATTCGGTTAAATAGAGTTGCCATGTCATTCATGGGGAAAGCGTATATTCAACCTGATACCTATAGAATAAAACATATCACACTTAGGTTATTATATGTCATAGGGCCATTTCTTCCAGTAAGCAATAGTAGGCTGCAGCCAAGGGCAGCAAATTCTGAAGAGCGGCCGTGGCAGTTCTACATTCATTTCAACAAATATATACCTGACAACAGAATGCTTTCTTCTTTCTGACGCGGATGTTGCATCAAGGCACATTTAGATGGGCAATGAAATAATGTTCATCAACCTTGGGAAATATGTACTCCTTGCTTGCCTCAATATTTCTCGGCAATACTGGCCAAGAAAGAGTACGGAATCTTGCTCAGTTATATAATACAATTGAATGGATGAGCAACAAGATATTTAAATGAGTAAGAAATTCTCAATATGTTGCCAGCCAGTTCACAACTTGGATATTGCAGTTGCAGCATGTAATAATTCACAAAAGAATTAACAAACAATGGAAGGAAGAGGCATCTGAGGGTAAGATCATATTTCAATAAAAGACTTTGGAATATGGATTTGTGTTGTGAAATAAAATTTGATCATTTACTATCTGTTTAAAAACTTCACCATGATCCAAAAAGTGATTTTGAATTGTTGTGTAACCTAATCAGATTGGAAGTTCAAAGAAATGAGCTATCTCTGTTGCTATGAGATTAGCCATGTCAATTAATCTCTTTACTCCAAGGTATTTTGACTTTAAAATCACAAAAAGGAACAGCACATTTATGTACAGTAGAGTCTCGATTAATCGAGTTAATGTGGACCACAGCAACCTCGGATAAGCAAATTCTCAGTTAAAATGGATAATACAGTAAAAGGGGATCAGGAAAGTGCGAATGGGTTATTCTCCAGAAAAGGGCAGATTCATGTCGCAGTTGATTTTCTGGTGTAAAATAAGTATTTATGGATTATGAATTACTATGATAAGTTAGATTGAAATAAGGTCTATTCCACTTTTTAAACAAAAGTTACAACTTTCTGCATTTTAGGGCGCAGTATGTGAGATCTCACCTCCGTGTCATGTCCCAATGCCTGACTTGTCATTTTCATTCTTTTATAATTCAACAGGCTTTAATTTTTATTCCATTTTAGTGTTATAACAAGAACAAACAGCTCAAAAAACGAGTCATTAATAACTGAAAAGAAAATATATCATTTTGTAAAGACAATTTTTTACACTAAACATGCCTGTCCCAAAGTGAGACTTCACCTCCGTGAAACAATATAAAAGTTCGATTATTTCCACAGAGATGGCACTGTAGTCTTTCTATTTTCTTTGGACTCCAACTTTTGGCAGTTTTCTTATCATTTATATAAAGCCAAGCTGTCAGTGTGCTTTTAAGTGTTGTTTTGTTTGTGTAAAAGGGCTAAATACAGAGTTAGTAATTGGACTTCCTCACCTCCGTTACCTACACCCAACGGTAAAGTTGTATGTTTTTATATTTACTTTTGCAATAAATTATAATAATAAGGAATGCAAAGTTAAACTCTAGAACTGAGATTTTCTAACCTCAAATGTTCCCAAGCTGTTTGACCAATTAGAGAAAAATCTCACCTCCGTTACCCTCACCTCCGTTACTGAGGTGGTGTAATTAATGTTGTAATTGATGACATATTTAACTGTCTGCATTTATTATTTTTGTTTAAAGGAGATACTGGTATAGCCTAATAGTTTATGACAATATATCATGTTTTGATTTAAAGTTTTGATTTTAAGGTGATAATCTATTTTAACATAGATAAAAATAAGTAAAACGTTGTGTGTTAATCCATTTGTATGGTAATAAATAATGTTCTTTTTCATGATAACATTTAATACAGTAAATTAAATCTAATTCTCACATAACTTCTATATAATTACTATTTCTTACTATTTTCTCACCTCCATGAATGCGCCATTTTCTAACCTTGTTAATTTAATGCAAAATACCACTTTGTAAGTAGGGCAAATACCTCAGTAGTACTCTGCAGAAAGAAATATTACATAAAAAAATTACATGGTCCAAAATAAAAAGTAATTTTTTAAAAAATTTTAACATTGAAATCTGCCCTTTTTTGGAGAATGACCCGAATATACGATCAAGTTACGAAAGCAGCAGTATCACTGAATTGACATGAAATAAAAATAATAAGTACAGATACCTTTGAAAAACTCAAAAATTAAACACTTAAACGAAAATACGATCGTGATTTATGATCTTCAGCAAATCCTTAATTTTATGTTTTCCCTCTGTTTAGGCTCGGATAATACGGAACCTCGATTCATCGAGACTACTGTATAAAGCATCTGCAATCTCAGACTAATTTGGCAATATTGTCATGTTTCCAATTAAAGTTGGAAAATTCGGCAAACCCTCAGCAATTCTCAAAGCAACACAAAGATTGCTGGAAAGAGCATTGGCAATATATAGCCACACTTGCTGGTATTTTAAATATATTCCCCACATTTCCTGGCCACATTCTGCAAGTATATTGCCGCCATACATTTATGCAAAAATATTGTCCATCTAAATGCGCCTTTAATGATGCAACCACACCTGACAGCTGATTGCTAACTGAAAGCTAAGCTATAGATAGAAACAAAACAAGAACGCTGACACTGCAGCCTTTCATGGTGCAACAAAACTGGATGTCACCTCTTGATATCTGTGCAGCAAACAGCAGAACTACAACATCATTATTATTATTTTCAATCATTGCCATGTCTTTTGTTCGTATATATACAGTCCAATGTTAGTCCTGAATTTACAGTACAGAAAGTAATGACTTGAATTATTCTGACACCATAAGACTCAAGACCAAGTAAACACTGGAAACTTCCTACTTTCTAACAGTCCCATGTCAATGTTCACGAGCTCTGGGAAAGCGTCACAGTGAGGCAAAAAGAAGCACCAATGTGTAAATCACACATCCAGTCTCACTCTGGTGTTATACTGCCAACATTGGATTGTAGACATATTATAGCTATGAAGATATTGTACAGAAACAAAAATAATCTGTGACACACTCACATAACTTTCTCTACTCTAAGCATGGGCAATATAACATTCTGACTTCATATTCTGGTGTAGAATAAGAGTCCATATTACAGAGTGTGCATATTCAGTTGTCTCAGCCTCATTGTTCACCAAGGAAGTATTAAGGGGGACCTACAGCTTTCGATGCTGAAAAATAGGTGAAATTCATTATTTTATTTCTCAGCAAAGAATTGCTCTGTAGCCTTGTAATCTGGCAAGCTCTATATTGACTAGTTCTACAATTGCATACTATTTTCAGAATTAATTTAACTATTACAGTTATTGTTACAAAATGGCAGCCAAATTTTGTGCACTGAAGTGCCATTTCCCTCATAATTCAAACATATATTAACATATTACAGTGAAATTTTGCATGCTAGTATGTTTGATATTAGTAAACAACACTATCTAGAATCACTGATACAAGTTTAATAGTTTATTTTTAAAAAAATATTTCTGATGTAAAAACGTATAAAAAAAAAATAATTGATGAATTATTATTTTTTAAATATTTATACTGCAGATAATCCAAAGATTCTACATTATGTTGTTCATACGATATTTACAAATATCACTCAGAAATATTGGTATTTGGTATTGGTAGTGAAAATTATCAGGGAAACAGCACTTCAGTGCACAAAATTTGGCTGCCATTTTGTAATGATAATTACCTGTAGCTGTAATAGTTAAATTAATTCTGAAAATAGTATGCAATTGTAGAAGATGTCAATACAGAGCATGCCAGATTACAAGGCTACAGAACAATTCATTGCTGAGAAGAAAGAAAGAAGAAAAAGAAAAAAAAAAAAAAAAAAAAAAAAAAAAAAAAAAAAAAAAACTTCACCTATTTTTTAGCATCGAAAGCTGTATGTTCCCCCTTAAGCAAACAATGACTACCCTTCAGAAATAGTTTAAGAAGAAATGTTCCAAATCAAGTTTTAGCGTTTAGTAAACCTCATCGGGTTCAAAACGTAAAGAAAATCATTAGAACTGTTTTCCAGAAATTTACAGAAACTAATATTTTCTTCATGTAAAGTGGTAATGAAATTAAAAGAAAATGTTTGCCAGTCTTCCTGTCACATTCCCAGATGATGTCTAAGGCAAATATAAAATTCAGTTTGGCTGCAACTTTTCATTCTCACGCTATGCTGTTCACAGATACACACACACAGACATGTTTTTGAACGTTGTGTTTTGAGATTCAGGGGACTATAAAACATGTTTCAATGCTGAAAACTCGGCAATGAATTTCAGAGTCGAACACCATATGGTACTTCCTATGCACTTGCACAGACAGAGGTTAGTGATTTCTCGTACATGGCTGCCAATGTAAGAGATGGAATAGACGCTTTTTAGCCAACAAGCATGGCATATTTGCGACCACCGAAAGAAATTTAGCATTTCAATTTATATCAGACTGAGTCTACTTAATAATCATATGCAATTATTCATAATTTTCTCCTTTTAATTAATATCATCTACCATAAAAAGTGCTTCTTTTACCTTCAACTGTCTAAAAAATCTACTATTTTAAGATGACAATATAGGTCTAATATCCACTTTTGATGAACTGCACAAACATCTAGAATATTTATGATCTTTAGCACGAAGATACATTCAAGCTGGCCTTGCTTCAATTAACGAAATAAGATATTGTCAATGTCAATAATGTTTTACTGTTTTGTAGTGGGAATGCCTGGTCGCTGTACCATGTACACTGCACCGGATGAATGTGAAAGCTCTCATATACCATATATATTCAAATACTACCTGCCCCTCAATAATATCCGCACCCAAATTTTTCAAAAGGCAATTTGAAAAAAAAAAAAAAAAGAAATCTACAGGACCATACATAAAATTACCCTGTTTGCCAGTTTTATTCTTAATTAAACAGTTATAATTAACATTACATATCATAAAAGAATTAAATATGGTAGGCTAAAATGTAATTATAAAAATAATGTTCATGGTAACAGCCAGCTGAAATCTCGCCTTCTTATACGCACAGCATAACACTTTCAAAAACAACACTCTCCATTCGTGAATCCAGCTGTTCAGTGGGAATCACATGCAATGACGTGCGTCTGACCTGGTCCAACCTGAGGTCAAAGTCATGTGAAAATTCACCGAACTTTGCCAAAATTTTCGCAAATTGGTGGTTTGCTTGTACTGCACTGTTTGCTTGGCATCTCTACGCAGACCATGTGCTTAAGAAAGGATCTTCTTTGTCTCATTTTCCTTTTATTACAGCTTCACTGCTGTTATACTGTATTGGCCCGAATATAAGACGATGTTTTTTCCCTGAAAGTGTGCTTTTAAAAACTATACTCGTCTTATACGCGCAGCTTAAGAGTCAACATCTCTCCATTCATGAATGTAGCTGTGCACACACAGAACACGTGTGCAGCGGCGATGCAGCGGGTATCCCCATGCAAATGACGTGCGTCCAACCCAAGGTCAAATTTACGACTGCACGGTTACTTGCCTGGCATCCCTATTCTCTACGCGTAAAGCTTTTGTTTGACCACCATGTGGAAAAGAAAGCATCTTCATTGTCTTGATGCGTAAATAAAGGCGAGAGAAAAGTTACGACATGAACTTCAAAATTCTGTTTTATGTGAAGCAAAATGTACTAATAAGTATTTTATTTATTTTTTCGTAACTACCCTTCAAAAATTAAGGGTCGTCTTATATTCGAGGTCATCTTATTTTCGGGCCAATACGGTATTACACTGTGATGCTACTACAAAGCATCGTGCTATATTGAGCCGATATGGTATAAAATGTCAAAATTCAGACAAGAGGAGTCCAGTATTCAAATAATACCCACACCCCAGTTTTTTGTTTGCGATTTTTGAAAAAATATGTGGGTAGTATTTGAGTTTATACAGTAATCTGCATTCATTAACTGTGTGGATGGCACTGTTAATCCGGTCATCGGGTCTTAAGATTAGCTCCACTGGAACTACTAACAAGCATGAGACCTCTTTCATCAAGAGATCAGAGTCCCACATCATGTGCTTGGCACTGACATTTCCTAGAAAGATATAGGGTAGGGGTAGCTGATCCCATGAGGCAGGTAGACATTTCAATGTGATCAGTAAGCCACAGTGTAACCATCTGTAACAACAAGATCCAACTTAACATGATCCCTGCTTGCAAGGATCATTCAAATTTGTTGTACTATTGGCTACCTTGATTATGTATTGTTATTAGTGTGGCTAATCTGTGTATAGGCATACAATGACTGTGTTTATTCCATCATTAAAGCATGTGTCCTATTATCAGTTTCTGGTCACTATGAACAAATTATGACATAAAAGATTAAGGTAATAATATTAATATTATAGTATGTGAAGGTTCTTTTATAAAATTACAATCAGCTGAAAGAACAAATGAAAAGGGCTGTGCCAGGATTGAGTTTGCTAGAATTTACATGGAACTGAATTCGACCTGAATTGGATCCCTTCCTCCAATTGCAGAGGATTGTATCAAAAATTCATTCCGGACCGAGTCCATGCTTATATGACAAACTCAATCTGAAGCTGCATGTAAACAGACTAAATATCCATAAAGAGGACATAGAGGAAGTTTTCATCAAGCATTAATCTTCAACAGTGGGCCGACCAGGAGATAACCTTCCTCTCCCGGAGGATCTAGAAGATGTGAGGTCTCCAAAGAAGTAGTTCTAGGAGGAGATCAAGAAGAAGACCACACAAATCTGAGACTTACATCGGGAGTTCCTGTTGACGTGCCAGTTGATGTCTCTGACATTAGTAACAGGTTCTGCCATAGATGAAGGTTTTTCAGTCTTTGTAAAAGAATCTACACAAGAGGAAGTTAAGTTGTAGCTCGTGTCATGACACCTTTTTCTGGAGTTTTATTGCTGATGAAAAAACAAAAGTGGGGACTTAGAACAAAGTTCCTGGTACCGCTTGCATGCTTTAGGAAAGACGAGCTTGTCCTTGATGTGGATCTCTTGGATGTTCTTTTCTTCAAGGAAATTAGGGCACTGTTGGAGCTTGAAGGGAGCATGAAGAATGAATCTCCATAACTGACAAAGTCTGTTGATCCAGAATATTTCTGCTGGATGGCAAAGGATTGTGAATATACACTAGAACAGGCACCCTCTCATAAGCGCAGTAAAGACGAAGCTTGGAAGTGAGAAACACAGCAGAGAAAAGGGTTGGACATTTTGCTTCCCAATCAGCTGCTAAGCTTGGCAAATCATCTGGTCAGCTAATCAGGTAACTATTTCATCATTGGCAAAACTATCCAAGCTAGCAGTTGTTATAACATCTTGAGGTTAGGAAACCAACAATTCTGCCTTGGCAAGTTTCTTGGACTCATCATCAGTGTAAATCTCAACCAACAGGGTACAGACTCGAAGGCACGTAGCATTCTTTACATTTCCATAGATAAAGTAAATTTCTCTTTGGATGTAAAAAGGGCTTACTGGTAAATCTTTCATGGTCTCTTCCATTAAGTCTAGTTTCAGCACACACAAAAAATACGGTGATGAAAGTTTAGTGCATGGAGTAGCCAATTGAGATGATCCCCATCTGGAAATGTGAGCATAATTACCTGCCATCTAGGGTTGTACTGCAATGTAAGTTGTAAATTACCACCATAATAACTGCTGGTGACTCCCCACTTTACATCAGACAAGCTGTCACCTGCTCAGCTACAGAGAAGACTTTGTGGGTGTACATGACTTATGAAAGAGAGCAGCGAGAAGGGTCCTGAGCACACAAGTTCCAAGCTGTGGGATAGAGACAGAGGCTGGAGTTAAACAAAACCTAAGGTCTTAAGATGAAGGGAAGAGGAGATGGAATGTAGATGATGTGTGTGCTGGATGTGTTGGTGTGCCTACTGTACTCAGGAATCCCGAGAATGAGAAAGCCCTTGTAGGTAATGTCGTAGTTAAAGTGACAGCACCTGTACTGTGTCCAGGAAACTGGGGAGGGGGGGCTCACTCAGCATGCAAACAAGGCCAATGAAAAGAATGGAAAAAAGAAGCAAGAGAAGGAAAGTAATGAATGAAAATAACGCTTCATGACCCTGCCACCAGGAGTGTACCAGCCCACCATGATGGGGGAAGGGTTACACATAATTGTACAAACACAAAATTTTAAAACATGTAAATAACAGTACATTATGCATCAAGCATATAATGGCATTTATTAAGCTACAAGTATGTTTAAGAGTATTTTAATTACCATTATAGGCAATTTGCATACAACTGTTTTGGTTCAACCATAATTAGTCTGAACGTTTAAATTTGGAGATTTAAGATTCACTCAAACAAAGGCAATGAGCCTGCCATGACCTTTGCATCAGATGGTTTGTTGTAGTTGTCTTCTACAAGATATGGCAGCTTATGGCATTGGTCAAATGAAGCTTCCTTTTGCTTGTTTTCTTGAAACCAATGGTTTTTGACAATACAAAATTAATTAATTTTAGAACGATATTTAAATTAACATGAACATAATTTATTTTATTTTAAATACAGGCTATTTATTTTGCACATTTTAGCTGATACTCTCAAGGTTAAAATTGTTCCGTGTTCGATAATAATCGATACCCCACCAATGTCATAATAGAAATCTGTATCGTTATGGATATCATTATGAAACCATTATGTCACATGTAACAAACAAAAATATACTTCACTCTCTTCAAAGTTAGTCAAACTTTACTAGAACATTAATATGATATGGTCTTTGAACACTTAACATGGTGTTAATAAATTGTAAGTGATAACATAGTTTTGTTCATACCTGTGCTTGCTGCGTGGCACAGTACTTCTGTAATGCAGAATCGGAGCACTCCACTTGTATTTTAAAATTATAACAAATGTTCACCAAGTTTTCACACTGTTCACACACCAAAGTTGGCAGCCCATCTCCTGGATGTATCTAAAAGGGAACAATCAAGTGAAACATGATTTCCAGACCATGAAACATAATTCTTTCATTAAAACAATATGTACAGTATACTACCTTTGTGCGTGTATTTTTTTCCCCTAGAGATCAGAGAATGAATGCCGTTTGCTATATTGAAGCTACAAATGACACAAATAACAAACAGAGGACAAAGTTATTTTGTACTTATGGTAATATTTTTAAGTTCATAACATCAATTATTAATTGGGGGTCGTAGTATCTGCCCGAATGATGACAATATGGGTTTTAATTAATATTTGTATTTTATAAATTTATTTATTATATTTATTAATACCAATATTAGTATTTTTCGTCCCTAAGGATTTGTGGGAATCTGAAAAAATGTAAAACTTTTAATACATATTTAAGTTTAAAATAATCACTGATGTCTTGATAGAAGTAAGTGTTGCTATTATAAAGTTTTTTACATGAGACAAATAAGTCAAATAGTTAAATTACTTGAGATTTTCTGTCAGATGAATTGGATGAGTATTACTTGACTGACATGGAATTAAAACAATTCTTCTTCAAATGCTATCCAGTCCAAATTCGGTTAGTCGAGCAAAGAAGTGGACTACTTCAGCGTTCAACACCCCATCCACAATTATGTGAGAGGTATTGCATAGGTAAAATTATGTAAATGGAATAAATTATAATTAGCCTATATGAACAGGTAACATTATCATAATAAAACTTATATCAAAAGAAAAAGACTCCTAACTCCCAAGAACCAGACACTACCCTTCAGTTCAGAAGATTAAGCGGCCTGCCACACAGAGCACCGATCGATCAAGACCAATCGACTGTCATCAAGCGCTCATTTCTGTTCCTTGTCACACTAACCATTGAGCGTTATCGATCAACCACCGCCAAACTGCTATCAGGAAGAATGCAGTAACATTTCGCTCAATGAGTGAAGAGGTGTGCTTGTTGCAATTCAATTGGCCACCGCTAGCTGTGACAACTCGAGCATATTGTATACTTGTATTTGTAAGTGCATTTGTGCAATTTTATTTCATTCAAATGTGAGCCTAAAATGGCATTATTGTGTAAATTAAATCTTCCAGCATCAATTCTGAAACTCAAGTAGCTACGAAGCTTTGGAGTGCTACCATCTTCTTCACCCCCATTTGCCATCGACTGTCGCTTGAAAAATGAACAGGTTTGATTTCACAGACCAGTTGATTCCTCATGCTTCTTGTTGATTGCTGATGATCAATACTATGTGACTGGTACCACTGCTGTCTATTAGTTCGTTATAGCAGTCAGTTGATTGCTGTCGCTTGATCGGTCAAGTGTGACGCCCCCTAATATTATTTCAACTGACTCTTTATCCATATTAGACTATGCTAAGCTGTTTGTCAATTGCATCAGCATAATATACTGAATAAAATAAATTGTAAATATTTAAAAACATCAATGTTTGAAATGGAAAAGATATTAATACCTCCTACAATGTATATCTGGGTTACACAGGTAACCTGTGAGAAGTCTTACAATAAACTAGAAGTTACCTACCTCATTAAATTGATGGAACTTAAACAGTGAAGCAATTGTAATAAAATAATTATAATACGAATTTAGCTAAAACACTTATGCTTCACTTACCAACTTTTTCATAGTACATGTTTCAAGGACCTTTGTCCCCATCCTCAGGAAATAGCTGAGTGTTAGTTAGTTACTTATGTAGTTAGTGAATCTCATTTTTGCAGCTGGTTAGCAATAATTTATAATCAGTATTTAATAAAGTGACTGGCCGATAATCAGTGACTTTCTGTGGATCTAATTTCTTGGGAATTAGAGTAATAATACCATCACTGAAACTGTCTAAGCTGTTGGTATTCTCAAGGACACTATTGTACATTTTTAACAAAAAGTTCTTTAGTAAGTCCCAGTACACCATATAAAATTTGTATGTGAGACCATCTGGGCCCTGTGAGATGTTTTTTCTGATGGTGTGGAGAGCCGTGCGGAGTTCCTCTTCGGCAATTGCGGCTTGCAACTGTTCCTGTTGCATTAGGTTTAAATGGTGATCTACATATTGAAGGATTTTTCCCCTCGCCATATCTAACAACTATGTTGCTGTATAAGTGAGACAAAAGGTTTTCAACTTCTTGTAGACATTCTTTTGTAGTAGTCAGGAGTCCTCCATCAGAGGTTGTGACGTGCGTTATTAACTTACTATTCCCTCTTAGCTTTTCTTCTTGGACGACATGATAGAGATCACACCTTTCGAATCCCTCATAATACCATGACCCCCTCCATTCTTCTTGCTCGTAATCTTCTGCCCTGTCTTTTGTGCTTAGTGTATAATTCATTTAGGACTTGATAGTAGAACTGTAATGTTCTGTGGTATTCTCGTGCATGTCGAAAGAAGGATGTTATACCAGGTTTTGTGAGTTTTATCCATCGTTGTGTCATATTTAGTGTCGAAATAACAGTTCTTTGATATAAAGCTGTCCACTGATATCGTATATCTCGTTTATTTTCCAGTAGCTATGACCATAAAAAAAGGAAGGAATGTAGAATTTTTAACTGAGACTAAGACACAATGATGATCGTGTAACACTTTGGTATCATAAATGTCCTGTTGACAAGGCTTACTGATGTAGAAATGATGAAGTCGGGATGCACAGAAGCGGCGGTGGAAGGTATAACCTCCAAAGATTAATCTGTTACAGTGATGATTTCCCCCCCGAGACTATCACCTTGACATGGTGGGGGGGCTTAGTATCCTATGAACCAGACAACCATACTAGGGAAGTCTAGCTTTGCTAGCTTGCTGGTTGGTAAGAGGCGAGGAGAACTAGTCTCAACGAGGGAACCGACGACTGTACTCACATTGGGCAGTCGGAAACCTCGTAGAAGATGTTAAACGGCTCTAAAGGCAGAAGAAGACCAAGTGTCCCAATGATTAAAGAGGCGGAGAAACATCTTCATAACTGCTGCCTTGTAGCTCGGTATTGATTTACCAATGGCTAAGGGAAGAAAACCCTGAATAAAAATAACCGGAAGTCATGAGCCGTAAGAAGACAGCTCCTTCACATGACTTACCCATCTATGGGCCGGTAACCTGCAATGGGGACATTAATCTTACTCACATCTATCAAAGTAACCAGCCGGACGGATTTATTGGAATACGACCCCAGCGAGAAAAGGATAAATGCTTTGGAATAAAGGATAGACTAAAATTAGCAACTTGGAATGTACGAAGCATTAATACAAAGGAAGAAGAGTTGTGTAAAGAATTAAGAGAACGAAAAATCAATATAGCCACAATATCAGAGACTAAAAAGAAATTAAAGGGGACTAAAGATTTAGATGGATATATAATGATTTATAGCAGAGTGGAGCAGCACAAACAAGCAAGCAGCGGAGTAGCAATATTGATAGACCAAAAATGGAAAACAAAAATTGAAAGCTATGCTTATATAAATGACAGAATAATAACTGTAAGATTTAAAACCTGTAGAAATCATTTAACAATCATAGCGGTATATGCCCCGGAAGAGGGCCGGAAAGAAGAAACAAAAGAATTCTATGAAAACCTACAAAAGGAATTAGATAAATTGAATAAAACCGACTATGTAATTATTAGCGGAGACTTAAACGCTCGAGTTGGAAATAATGCGATCCCAGGAGTAGTAGGAATATTTGGTGAGCAACATAAAAATAATAATGGAGATGCGCTTATATTATTTGCTAATAGTAATGATTTAAAAATTACAAATACATTTTTTTAGGAAAAGAGATATTAACAAATTTACCTGGAATGCTAGAGGCTTTAAAAGCATTATAGATTATGTTATAGCAAACAATAAGATTAGCAAAGAAATCCAAGATGTACACGTATATAGAGGTGCCGATATACATTCAGATCACTACTTAGTAGTGGCAAATATTGTCCTAGTTGCAAGATGGAAGAAAAAGGATTAAATGAAACCTAGCAAAGAAGTATTTAAAGTATACCTACTACAAGATGACAGTATTAAAAATTTATATCAGAATCGTTTAAATCAACAACTACAGCAAATTGCAACAAGTGACGACATTGAAGAAGAATGGAGGAATATAAAATGCTGCATAGAAGAAGCTGCTAAAGAAGCAATAAGCAAAAAGAAAAAAATGAGGAGAAAAGGGGTAAGGAAGTGGAATGAAGAAATTGCAAAAGCAGTTGAAGAAAAAAAAGAGTTTATCATAGATATTTACAGACAAACACAGAAGAAAATAAAGAAATATACAAAGAAAAAAGAAATAAAGCCAAAAGTTCAGTGAGAAAAATAAATGATGAATCCTAGAATAAATTTATAGAAGTAGAACATGATATACGAGGGTTATCCAGAAAGTAAGGAACGTTTCCACCTGATGCCGCCAGGCGCGCGCCAATAGCGTATACAATGGTGTGCTCGTACTCGGCACCTCAGTCAGCGTCTAGCTGTGCCAACGGGAACATCTCTGCGCTGCCCCTTTTTTTATTGTTCAAATTTGAAATGTGTGCTGCAATCCAAAATCCCGCCAGTTGTGAGGTGCGGTATGTGATTCTTTTTTGTTGGCAAAAAACTTAAAACCAATAAAAATTCATCGGGAACTGTGTGAAGTGTACGGGAACAATGTAATGAGTGTGTCAGGAAGTGGTGTATTCAGTTTAAAAATGGGCGAACAAACGTTCATGATGAAGAGAAGAGTGAACGTCCGAGCATTGTGACTGACGATCTGGTCGCCCAAGTTGATGAAAAGATTCGTGAAAACCGCCGTTTCACAATAACTGAGCTTTCTCTGTGTTTCCCACAAGTTTCGCGGACTTTATTTTTTGAAATTGTTTCACAGAAGCTTCACGACGATGAGGAGCTCCAGGTATGCGTCACTGAGTGGCTGAGATCACAGGCGGCAGAATTCTATGACACAGGAATTTCAAAGCTTGTCCACGGCTTGATAAGTGCCTGAATTTGTATGGTGATTATGTTGAAAAGTAGTATTTTAGTCCCTCTTTCACATGTATATAATAAAATGTTTTTCTTGTACTTGTTTTTTTTTAAATTCCAAAACGTTCCTTACTTTCTGGATAACCCTCGTACATGGAAGAAAACTCATTGCATATAAATTTCTGAAACAAATAAATAAAAATGAGAAAGATACCACAAATTTAAACATAATACCTGAAAATAAATGGACAGAACATTATAACAATTTATGGTATAATAAAAATGCAGAAATAAATTATGAAAACGGAGGAAATGGCACAGCATACGAAGAAGATTTAATTCAAATTGAAGAACTCGAAGAAGCACTCGCAAAAACTAAAAATAGAAAAGCTACAGGTCAAGATGGACTGAATGCAGAGCTACTTAAGTATGGTGGAATATTGCTAAAGCTTTGACTGCAACATCTGTATAATATGTGCTGGAAAAAATTGTATATACCAGGAGATTGGCTTACTGCTCAAGTAATATCTATCTTTAAAAAAGGAAAACGCAATGATTGCAATAATTACAGAGCAATATACTTACTTGATCCTGCCTATGAAATATTTACAAGAATAATACATAAAAGATTACAAAATATAGCAGAACATTCAATTTTAGAAGAACAAAACGGGTTTAGACGAGGCAGATCTTGCGCTGATAATATATTCAGTATTAAACAGATCATTGAAAAACATACAGAATACAATATCGAAACACATATGGCTTTTATTGATTTCAAAAAGCCGTTCGATAAAGTAGATCGAGAAAAATTATGAAAAATATTAGATAGAGGATATCCAAAACAACTTATAAGAATAATACAATGCTTCTACAATCAAACAAAAATAATCATAAAAAATTATGGCAAAATTCCTACATCAATATTCACTAATCAAGGGGTTGGACAAGGGTATTCTTTATCACCTACTCTTTTTAATATTTATATTGACGATCTAGTGACAGAGTGGAAGCAATTAGTGAATACGGGTTTTAAAATATCAAAGAATAGCTACATAAACATACTATTATTTGCAGATGATTTGGTTATTATTCAAAAGAATGAGGCAGCCTTACAGAAATCAATTTTTAAACTAAATGAAATTTGCAAACAATATAATATGAAAATTTCGGCTACAAAAACGAAAGTGATAGCATTCATAGGAAAAGAACCAATCAGAACAAAAATAATTGTCAATAATCTATGTATAGAACAGGTGAGTCACTTTAATTATTTGGGAAGTGATATTGGGTACGACAGAGGACATGATGTGGATAATAAAATATGTAATTTCAGAGAATATGTGGATCAATTAATCGGACATTTAGAAACAAAGTACGCAAAGATATAAAGCTAAAGTTTTATAAGGTTATGGCTGCACCTGTTCTATTGTATGGAAGTGAATCATGGATGTTAACAAAAAAACAAAAAAGTAAAATACAGGCTACAGAGATGAAATTTCTAAGAAGTATAAAGGGATGTACAAGGCAAGACCATATAACAAATGAGAGTATAAGAAAAGAACTCGAAATTTTTAATATGAATGACAGATTAATCAATTTTAAAGAACAATGGAAAGAACACGTTGAAAGAATGCCTGATACAAGACTAACAAAACAGATTATGAAATATAAACCTAAAGGAAAGAGATCTGTGGGCTGACCCAGGAGATGATGGTTGGAAGACTTTGAAGGCGGAACAGGCAATTGACTGCCTATGCCATGAAGTGGAGAAGAAGAAGACAGTGATGATTTAAGAACGGTGATAATGTGTATTTTAGAAAGTCTTCTCGCTGTCTCCTGTTGCCTCGTGACACCAACTGAGGAACTACCCGATAAAGTAGTAGAAGCTCAGATCCAGTAAGCAATGAATAACGGCCATGTGGGTCAGCATGCAGACCACATGAAATAGTTTCTGCCATCGGCTTATGGTAGCAATGCTCAGTTGGTAGGCCTAGCCCCTCCAGGGATGTAGCATCACTGAGTTAACTCCTTGCCCATAAACACTTTCTGAGCATGTAGACTAAGAAATGGTGTTCTGTTTATCTTTAGAGGTTCGAAGTACAGCATTTTAGGATCACCTTAAAACTGTGTTAGTGGCTGCTTATTCTATAGAACACTTTCCTTTCTTTGTAGCCCATAACAGTACTCGTGTGCCTGTGAATCTGCTTTCTTCCCTGGTCTTATAGGCTAAATATACAACTGAAAGGATGGCCTAGTGATTAGTACTAGACTCTAGTCATTGCATTTTTCACAGTCTGCCACAGTTTCATAAATTGAATATCAAGAATTATTCTTCAATTGCATGATCTTCTAGAAGGGAATCTCTGTTGACCACTAAATTGAAATGGTTGTATACTTTTTATTCAATATCACAATGCCCTAGCCAACACATCTCACTCACTCACTCAGGTAAGATCTTCACTGTCTGTATATCCGTTGCTGGTAATGTTATGCCATTTCCAATCTTACTGTGATAGAATTATTATCTGTGAAAAAATTACAATAAAGTGTTCCATGATTAGGCCTATAGAAATATTTTCTGCAAAGTGTCAAATTCTTACCACAAACGTTTAAAGAAAATATATGTAAATAAATATGGTATCGAAAATTTAATGTTAACAACTGGATATTTTATGGATTTATCCCAAAAAATTACTTATATACTTTTGTTGAACACATCTAAAAGCTGATCACAGGGCCGAAAAGGTTCTTCAAGGACATGCTTGCTTCAGTAGAGAAACACACCTAAAAGCTGATCACAGGGTGGAAAAGGTTCTTCAGTATTGTTGAACACACCTGAAAACTGATCTCAGGGTGGGGAAGGTTATTCAAGGCTGTGTAATTGGAACATATTTGGTGTTATGCTTATTATGAATTTGTTTCATAGTTGCATGGTCATATTCCTTACCTTCAATATCGGTAAGAATTTCCTTAATCTTGTAAGCAGACTGCTACCTTCTCTCAGAGTGGCACAAGGAGACTTTATTTCTTCTAGGCAGAGACGACATATCTCATGCAAATTCACTGCCATATTTCTGTTTACCCAATGCTGAAAATCAGGAGTATGAATTAAAAAATAAGGCTGGACTTACTTTTCTACTACTTTACTATTATTTAGAGATATTTCTGCAATAAGGAATAATATATAGGATGTGGAAAAATAATAAGTAGAAAATTGTAGAATAGAAAAGACAGTACCAATCTATGCATCTGGAGATACCAAATGCACTGTCCTTATGAAACATCTTTGTGTGAAATGTAATTCGCATGACAAGTGTGTACATACTGTCTCTACTAATGAGTCACTGGTACACAATGAGAAACTAAACATTACATTGATGTATTGTACACGTCTTACAAATTCTCAATGGAGAAACTCAAATGTTTGTTTCGGACTGAAAAATCAAGTGCTTTTGCTTATTAATGTATAGTAACAGAGAAATTTAACCCATTTCTGTATTACTGATAACTAGATAAATGTAAAAGTATTACCAGGTCCTGGAGGCTGAGAAAGAGGGAGGAAAGAAAGTGGAAATTAAAAAATGTTACGTCTGTACTACACCAAATTAAAAAAAATAAAAAATAAAAAAATAAAGTTTAACAAATGTTACCATTTATCGCCCCAACATAACAAAATGGGCTTGAATTTAAAAAAAAAAAAAAAAAAAAAAAAAGACCCTTAAAAGACAAATAGATATTACATATAAATACCACTCAGCAGACATTGTTATGAGTTAAAACAACTCGACATTGTAATACTGCAATGCAGTCCTCTCTTTCTTTCGTAGCTGTAGAAATGGAAACAGTGTCTGGCATAGAAATATGATTAGACAGGAAATAAACCCGAAAAATGAATTGAAAATAAAAGAGAAAAGAAAGAAAAGGGAAACAAATGGACAAATGGAAATGCAATATGTACCTAGGTATATATGAATAAGAAGGAAGAAAAACCAATTTAACCAGAAAGGTTATTGTTTGGATAAAGGAAAAGTAAACTAAAAATTCAGTATTATTTTCTTCATACAGATTGAAAGAAAATGTTTTTAAGAAATGATATTCACTGTTAGAAATGTTTTACACCTTCACATTTAATCATAAAACGAATATGTTTATTGCAACGCAGTGGGCGTGTGACGTCACGCTTGACGAGTGCTTGACTCA
The DNA here is from genome assembly GCA_964059195.1 of Ectobius pallidus. Lineage (NCBI taxonomy): Eukaryota > Metazoa > Arthropoda > Insecta > Blattodea > Ectobiidae > Ectobius > Ectobius pallidus. The sequence continues at coordinate 9,068,042 of CAXKWD010000013.1, forward strand.
GTCTCGCCCGGTGAAAGATAGTTCACAGCATTCTGTCTACTGTTACAGTTTTTTAGTGAGTATCTGTTCAAACAATGGTTTATTGGGGTGTACATACTCATCGTCGAAGAGTGATAACACACTTAAAATATCTTTCCATTGATTTCCCAACAGAGATAAGTCACCCGAATGTTATAAGCAATGGCTGATAAAAATAAAAAAATAAAAATTTGTTCCTAGTAAATACAGTACGGTTTGTTCACAACATTTTGAAGAAAATGATACCGAGCTTTCGGTACAGTTACGAAAACAGTTAACTGGAGAAACCCTGCAATCTGTTTAAAAAAGAAGTGCTGTGCCATCACTTATTTTGCGTGGGAAATCTGAAACACCGCCAATGAAGAAAAGAAAATCGTCATACTTGAGGAAGAAGGAAATGAGAGAGTTGTTGCAAGATTCGAACAGTAATCCATCAGTATCCGGGAATGGACAAATCATTAATGTGGGATCAAGTATTTATGACGAAAATTCAGTTTCTAACAGCGTAGGCGTTCATTGTGAACTAGGAAATGAAACTTATGTCAATGTTTGCACAGATTCATTGAATGTTTCTTCTAGAAATTGTGATTTAGATAGCTCTTTTAGCATTTCAGACATTTCTACTACCGCAAAAGATGATTCTGAATCTGAAAGTGACTCTGTTCGTATCTTGAAAAATATTTTGTTTTTGAACTGTATTAGCTCTAAGTATTAACTGATAACGACTGGCAACTAGTGTATCTTTATTTGTAATAACGCTATTTATAATAATGCTATCGAATGAGGCATGTTGTGTTATACAGTCTACAACCCCCTTCTGTTCACAAATTACTTCACAGTCCCAACACACACTCTCGTGGCCCGTTTTCATATGTATACACAGCCCACATTTACACCATTCCGTATTTTCTTTTCTTCCTTGCAATTCTTTCAATAATTCCTTGTCATTTTCTTTTCATGTGACATTAATTTGTGAATACTGAGATTTGTCCTTATAAGGTAACATTGCAGACATCTCTATCAACAACAAACACAAATGAGACTTTGTGGTGTATTAGAAACACATGCGCGAGCATTACAGCAGCTGTCATCCTGTCAGCGAGTTAGTCAATCGTGATGTCACAGGAGCTTATTACTTCACCCGTACAAAGCGTAATATTAGGCACCTGAAGTTCACGAGATCACCATTCGTTTCGTAATTCTAAGCTTCGTGCGATGAGATTAAAATAAAAAAAATGGTATATTTTTAGTTTACCCTTCCTTTAAGCAGCCGCGAGGCCTTGCCCCGTGTCTGGTGGGTAGGAAGCCACGGATGCGCCACGTGTCGGACATGCTCCCGAGTGGTGCTTGTCAGGTGGCAGCTTTGGCGAGAGGTAGAAGCATCACAAGCCATGCCACGCTATAATCCAAGCGTGCATCTCAGTAACATGGCGCGGGTCAGGTCATAGCAGAATATATCCAGAGCCATCATGGCTATAAGTAGTGTTTATAATTAGGATGAGTGTAATTTAGACAGTAGAATAAATGTTAGGTGTTATTCAATTATTTATTTTGGATTTTTTTAACGCACACACTGAACCAGCATGTTTTTCCTGGCGCACAGACATTCCTAGGGAAACGCTCCAAACATGGTCGGAACATTGATCCTTCTGGGCTGGAATAAGTGTCGTTAATTCAAAATAAGTGTTGTAGAATTACGTGGTCCTCCGGTGTAATAAGTGAAGTGGAAATATGCAAATCAGAAACACTGACAACGCTACAAGAACATCTCATCAGCATCACACTCCTCGAGGCTAGACTACACGGCGGTTCCACAACAAGGGAGACTTCTCATCACAGCTTATTAGCACAGTATAAGTATTAATACAGTACAGAAACTCAGTCCATTTTTCTGCCAGACGAGCATGCGCGCGCATTTACTAGCGATCGTAGCGGCCATAAGTAAGACTACATTAACTACTCCGGGAAGTATGTAAATAAATAGGAGTGTTGTATTTATTAGAACACGCGATATTCGAAAGGACCTTATTATTCTGCTGTAAATTTCAGTAATAATAAAAGACAAAATCCTGAATTGCATTTCTTCACTTTCTTGAAAGATCCAGAAAGGTAAGAACGAAAATAAGTAATATTTATTGTAGGCCTACTGGCTTACTCATGATTCTGGTGTGGTTATGTTTCAACTTACTTTAATGTAATAATTTTATATTTTATTCTGTTGTAATGATTTCTGGTGTATAAAATAGGTCATTAATGGTCGACAAGAAAACCTAGTAACAAAATATGTAAAATATTTGAGTGAAAATTACCGTCTATGCTTGAAACACGCCGAAAACATACAGTTTATGAATTCCTATAAAAACTCGTTAATTAAAACTGCTGTACCGACGGTGTCCTCAATTCCAAATGCTCAAGAATTTTTTGTTTTGTTTAATGGAGTTCATCCTGCAGTAATTGACGCTACATAGATTTACAATAAATTGAAGTCGTATATTGCCATATAAGGCAAAGAATCAAAATACACTGTCAACAATGAACTGCAGGATGAACGTGACAGGCCTATAATATAATTTACGTAATTAATACGTAGGCTATTTAATATCATAATTTGAATTATAAATTATATTAAAGGGCAATGACGAAAAGGAAAAGTACTAGGCCCAGGGCCGTAGCAAGGTCCTTCTGGCGCCCTTGGCGAGACTGACATATCTGCGCCCTACAATTTTTTTTAAATTTCTGTAAAATTGTTTATTATTTTAATATAAAAACACTGTTAATATCAAAGAAAACCTAAACCTCAATTTGAAAATGAACTAAGTGTTGGACTTTCAAGATACTAAAACCTTATTTTCACAGGATTGAACTACTTAAAAAATAATTCATTCATAAAATCTAGAATTTTTTATTGCTTGATAAATTGCCTAAAAAAGGTGGTATTTTTCATGGTTAATTTTGCGCCCTCTTTATACCTGCGCCCTTGGCGGGGGCCCATCTCGTCACCGCACCGCCTAGCTACGGCCCTGACTAGGCCAAGATACAGTCCTTAACAGTAGCCTATTTAGGTATTGTTTACCTCTTCTTAACTAGAATATAATACAGTATCTGTTTTATTATTTCTTAAATTTAAAATTAGATTTGCATTAAATAAAAATATTCTGTATTTTTCTCTTATAACATAACATATTTTGTGATGTGTTTATGTATTTTCCCAAGTCATTGATATGATGAGAATGTAGTTTTACTTAATCTCCGCATGGAGCGCTAGTGTCATCCAGCCAACATGTTGTCATAGGACTTTTAATACACTGTTTTTTTTACTGTATTAATACGTATACTGTGTTATTAGTGTTATCAGGCCAGTCAATCCTTGTAATTTTCCTTGTCCTCTATTTATCATGGAGTCAAGTGAGCGGGATAAGTTGGTCAAACAAAGAGGCATAATAAAGAGATCGTTGACACGCATAGGCAAGTTTGTGGATAATTTTGTGCATGGTTCTGATGTAAATAAATTGCGCACTCGGTTGAAGCAGCTACCATCCCTGTGGGAAGAATACTCAGCAGTCCAAAGCAAGCTAGAATTGAATGACGGCGAATGCAACAGTGAAGCCCACGAGAAAGATAGGGAGCAGTTTGAGGATAGCTATTATGACATAGAGGCTAAAGGAGCCACACTAATTGAGAAAGGCATTAGTGCTAGCAGGAACTACGATAATGCATCTCAACAGTCTCATTGTTCTCCCGCGGAAGTAAGACTGCCAGTGATTAACCTCCCAGAGTTCCACGGTCAGTATACGGCATGGATACATTTCCATGATACGTTTCAGGGATTAATTGTAAACAATGACAGGCTGTCCAACATACAGCGATTCCACTACTTGATCTCAGTACTCAAGGGAGAGCCTCATCAGTTAATTCAGAACTTACCTATTTCAAACGATAATTTTATAGTAGCATGGAACACTATATGTAAGAGGTACAACAATAAAAGGTTAATTGCCACACAACACATAAAAGCCCTTTTGTCCTTGCCAGCGTGCCATAAGGTTGCAGCTTCAGATCTCAGGCAATTAAATAATCGCCTAACGAACAATTTAAATGCTATTGAGTGCATGAAATTGGAAGTGCCTTTACATGAAATTCTATTGCAACAATTAGTACTCGATAAATTGGATGCAGGTACACGTAAGGAGTTTGAGATGCAGGTCTCCAGTGATACCTTTCCCAAGCTAAGTGAGGTATCTACATTTCTAGAAGAGAAAGCGCAAGTCCTGGAGCTTATGCTTGCAGCTCGGGACCAAAAGGGAACCTCATCCGGTACCCCAAAGTGTTGCCAACCTAGGGGTCCCAGCAAACCTCCCCAAATGAACGCTTATATTGCAACTAGTGACGAATGCAAGTATTGCGGTTCAAGTCACCCGTTACACAAATGTGACGCTTTCATTAAATCTACAACAGGACAACGTTATGAGTTTGTTAAAAACAAGGGTCTGTGTTTCAACTGCTTTAGACAGCATGGAGTTCGTTCTTGCAAGTCGGGCAACTGCAGACTATGCAATCATAAACACCATACATTACTCCATTTTGACGACGTACCACAAGCCTCCCCGTCCAGCAACAGTAGTAATGTTGATAATGGAAGTCAGAACAATTCAAGTTATTGTGCTCTGAAATTCAAGAAGCATTCTCAAGTCTTGTTATCCACCGCAATGATTCAAGTTTTAGACAGTGATGGCCAGTCCCAGCAATGCTGCACCTTGCTGGACAACGGATCTCAATCTCATTTCATCACCGAGAGCTTCGCTAAAGCACTGAGGTTAAGACGTTGTAAGAACAATATTCCAATTAATGGGATTAACAATACCGCAGTGACTACATCACAGAATGTCGATGTGTGTATTCGATCCAATACGTCGAGGTTCCAAGCAACAGTTACATGCTCCATACTCCCACAAATAACTGGCAACATCCCGGCAACCAATATTGATTGCAGAACTTGGAACCTGCCTACAGGCATACAGCTAGCGGATCCAAACTTTAACAAACCTGGGCCTATAGATATGCTCATTGGAGCAGAGTTATTCGTGCGTTTGTTACTCAAAGGCTATCGAAAGAACAATGATGATCTTCCCATCCTGAAGAACACTGAGTTAGGGTGGGTTTTATCAGGACCTATAAGAATGACGCATCCTGATAATGATGGTTCAGCAACACAATCAACCCTTTTCGTCAGAAAGGATTGTGAGCTAGATACAAAATGGAAAACATTCGTTGCAAACCGCGTCTCGGAGGCACAACAATTAACCATGGGTGCTAATTGGGGCCATGTTCCATCCGAGATCAATCCAGCTGACAAACTTTCAAGGGGAGAAGCAGCACCTAGTCTTCAAGGCGACAAGCAATGGTGGCAAGGACCATCTTGGTTAAAACAAGATCAATCAAACTGGCTTAACCCCATTCCTGCCTGTGTAATGGATGAAGTACCTGACCAACGGACAACAATGCAATGCCTCGCCAGCACTGTTCTCAACGACATCACTACCAGGTTCTCATCACTCCATCGATTACAAAGGGTGATAGCATATTGCAACCGGTTCTTGTCTAACGCTAGAAGGAGGGGCACCAAGATCACCGGAACACTGTCAAGTGAGGAACTAGAAACAGCCTTGGGCACTTGTATAAGGCAGGCGTAGCACTTAGCGTATGCAAAGGAGATGGAGGCCTTAAAGACAAGTTCGGAGGTATCGCCGAAGTGTCAAATAAAGAGCCTCAACCCATTTCTCGATGGCCATGGTATCCTCAGAGTAGGCGGGCAGCTGAACAACTCTCTGACGCCTTTTGCAGAAGAGCACCAAATTATACTGCCTCCAAAGCACCACCTTACAGAACTGATTGTGGCTGCGGAACATGCACGACTCCTTCACGCTGGCTGCCAACAATTAATTGCGTCGCTATGATGCAAATACTGGATAGTGAACATGAGACAAGTCGCGCGGCCCATCATCCACAAATGCATGAGAAGAACTGCTGGAAACGCAAGCCTGACGTATGACGAAATGTACACTGTTGTGTCAAATCAAAACTTGCTTAAACTTGCGACTGCTCACTAGGCTCTTGGATGACCCAGACGACCTTTAGTACCTTAGTCCTGGCCACTTCCTAATAAGAGCTCCCCTGACATCCATCCCTGAACCTGACTGGACTGTAGATACTCACAGTCATGTCTCCAGGTGGCGCTTCATCCAGTCACTGCAGCAAGGATTCTGGAAGCAGTGGTCCAGCGACTATCTTAATAGTCTACAGCAGTGACCCAAGTGGCAAGACAGTCACCCAAACCTGGCACCTGGTATGGTTGTAATCGTCAAGGATGACAATCTTCCCCCATTGTCGTGGCGACTAGCTGTCATCAAGGAAGTCATCCCTGGGAAGGATGGGCGAGTCCGGACAGCTGTCATCCGCACTAGCAGTAGAACTCTGAAGCGTTCCATACACAAACTTTGTCCATTGCCCAATCAATGATTTGCATACTTTTGTTCTCTTTTTGTTTTAAAGTATGTTGCTAGTGATTCTCATGTGTATTTTTAAGAAATGCTAAGTACTTGTTCACTTCTTTATTATTTTGTAGATCACAAACTCAAGTTTGGTTACATTGAAGACCAGCCTGAAATACTGATGCAATAAGGCTGTATAAGTTTCATGACCTCAAGATCAGATTGAACAATTGAACTCTCAGGAAGATCTCTCATTATAACCTCTTGTTTGTGTTTTTTGTAAATTGTTTAAATGTGATAAATTTAGGTGTGGCGGTATGTTTGGATAAGCAGCCGCGAGGCCTTGTCCCGTGTCTGGTGGGTAGGAAGCCACGGATGCGCCACGTGTCGGACATGCTCCCGAGTGGTGCTTGTCAGGTGGAAGCTTTGGCGAGAGGTAGAAGCATCACAAGCCACGAAATGCTATAATCCAAGCGTGCATCTCAGTAACATGGCGCGGGTCAGGTCATAGCAGAATATATCCCGAGCCATCATGGCTATAAGTAGTGTTTATAATTTGAATGAGTGTAATTCAGACAGTAGAATAAATGTTAGGTGTTATTCAATTATTTATTTTGGAATTGTTTAACGCACACACTGAACCAGCATGTTTTTCATGGCGCACAGACGTTCGGAAACGCTCCGAACACGGTCGGAACAGTTATCAACTAACAACGTGATGGGGGAAAACATTAACCACAAATTAATTTACATAGGGAATGGCAAAAAAGTAGGAAAAAGGTCCTATGGGAGAAAATGCAAATCAAAATGAAAAGCTGAGTACCTGTAACCTCTTTCAAGGTTAAAGAATCCTAAAACCCACTTTGTAAAACAGGATTCAAATTGTAATGTTTTTTAATGTACATTTTCATGGTGTATTAAGATTTGTAGTCAATGGTTTAGCTATTAATGCAATATACTCTGTTATCGATTCTTATATCGAAACTGTATTTAACCACACATTAACAAAGATAAACATTGTTTTGTATCTTATTATATATGATGCTTGTGATTTCTAATATATTTATATTGGGTTTTCTCTGTGTTTCAGAGAATTGTGCATTCATATTTGTTTTAATCTAACTGTATGAAGAATTAGAACGTTCCGGAAATTTGGGAAAAAATAGTTTTATGCTGCACCCTAGGCTTCTCTCTAATGAGGCCCGCCTGGGAAGGTGGGGTTTAGGGTTTCGTCGCAGAAGAAATTCAATGTGAGACATAATAAAACTCATGCTATTCAGTATATTGCTCCTAAACTAACATAAACGTTCCTAACCTTACAAAACGGCGGAGCTTGGCTGGGGTGCAGCATAAATCTATCTTTTGCCGGAAATTTCCAGCGTAGTCTCATTTGATTTCTGAATGTACACTTGTAAAATTTTCACTGCCCGTCTGAATTTTCACTGCAATTCGTTTGACATATCACTCTGCTTTCAACCAACGCGCCGTATAGGCGAAAGGCCTCAAATCATATTACCAGTCGCTGTAATACGAGTATATAACCTACGATGCAACACATGATACTACAAGAAAAGAAGAAGCCTGAAGCAGATGGCAACCAGAAACCAGCCGAATCTTATATGTTTAAACTCAGCAGCATAGAAGCTCAGCCATTTAATCTTCATCAACCAACTTCAGCCAGGCCAGAGAGATCTACGCAGCTCAGAAACCTAGCATTACGCATCGCGTATTTGGATAATGTTTAAAGTTTTGGAAACGTCCGAACCTGCAGTCAGACGAGCAGCTGTGTCAAAGTTAAGTACTTATGTTTCAATAACATTCATAGCATTTTATCCAGCTTGTATCACATTAAGCAAAACATAGTTTCGCATATTGTTTACAGCACTTATAGATCAACTAGCCTATTGGTTCATGAGAACGGGGCTAGCATTGTCCAATTTTCTAATAAGACTTCAAAGGAAAGTCTAGTATCTTGATGGAATGTTATTGTAGTTCGGTTTATATAAATAGCCCGAGGTTTTTGACTTTTCAGTCGTCCTCGTTTTGTATTTAAGCCTAAAATAGGCATATCATTTGTTTAGTCAAAGTACTGTGCTTTTTAATTGCTATAAAGTTTTGCTGTTTGTAAAGTTTACTCAGCCTATGTTAAATAAATACTGTTATTTGAACTCATTCAGTGGATTGCAGAAACGAAGTCTGAACGGGGTTTCTTAAGAGCTACGGTTTAAAACCATGACTTGGGTTGCTAAAACGAAGTTTCTCGTAAATCAGCTCGACCTCGACTTCGGCCGCGGCGTGAAATCTACACCACATCACAACTGCATCTGCGTTGGTCAGCTGTTGGAGAATGGAAGCCTACGTAGCTTTGCGTGAGCGTAATCGACTAATTGCTCGTTTGAGGATGTTTAATCCGCATCGGAGAATTCTGGATAGGAGTAATCCCTTTGAAATGTATTCAAATGATGAATTCAGAAGAAGATTTCGATTCACAAAGGAAACAGTTCTCGATTTGGCAGAAATACTCAGGCCTGACCTAGAACACGCAGGAAACAGGGGTTCTGGCATTTCTGTTGAGTTGCAGATCTTAATTGCTCTGAGGTAAGTGAAAATGGGTCCGCCGTTATGGGTGTATAGGTAGCATACTTGCCTACCACCACGGCGGTCAGGGTTCGATTCCCGGTCGGGTAGTGGGTTTTTCAGTAACGAAAAATCCCCGGGTTCAGGTCTGGACATGACCCGGGCAAATTATAGGCTACTTTTGCGGTTTGTAAAGTTTACTCAGCCTATGTTAAATAAATACTGTTATTTGAACTCTTTGAGTTTTAGTGTAAATCATAATACTGCTCACTACCTTGAACAATTTCAAAGAGCAGATGAGATCTCAGAATTTTAATGAACTTCCAGGAAGATAGAACCTAACTTCATTGTGAAGTGCAGTGAAAATATTTCAATCCTTACAATTTCCTATTTTTACAACACTCTCTGTAGGAATCCTACCTACATTCCTTGGTCCTCCGGGCCGGATTCTATCCAGTCCTGGATTATATAACCTCTCTTGTCTTACCATCCAGTAGTCTATCCTGGACCGTGCATTCTTGTCTACCTAACCTGAAAAGTGTATCACTTGCAAAATCTTTGTAATTTCAAAACTCTAATGCAACATTGTGCTTTTCAGCCTAAATTGAAACCAGAAATTGTGAACATAACCTGTAAGCAGACCTCAAAGAGGCAACTCAAGTGGAGCTGTGGGAACCAGGGAAAGATAAGTACTGGAATCCCAGGAAAGTGACAGTTTTCCTTTACTACCCTGCCCGTCCTTTTGTGCACGCCATGACGGACACTCAGTCATCCCAAGCAATCGCCACAGAGGCAGCCAAAGTGAAAATATACAAACAGAAACGTGCAGTCATCAAGGGAAGATTAACCAGATTTAGGCAATATATAGAAGCTGTCAGGACCAATCAAGATACCGTAGATGAAGCCAAATGCAGGTTAGCTCAAGAAGAAACGTTAATTCAGGAATTTTCCGAGCAACAGTCTAAGATAGAAGCCTGTGATGCAGATCCCGAATGGGAAAGGGAGAGGCAAGTTTTTTATGATAGCTTTTATGCTTCGGTAGGTCTAGCCCACAGAAAGCTCAGGGCCTATGAGGAACAGTACAGGCTACCTCAAGATACAGACACAAAATTCTCAACCCAACCAGCAAGTAGCAAACTCGCCCAAAGTCAATGTGCCCAAAATTGATTTGCCATATTTTGATGGGAAATATGAAGAGTGGATTCCCTTCAAAGAACTATTTACTTCTCTGGTGCATTCCAATACTAATTTGGACACTGTACAGACGTTTCACTATCTCAGGTTAGCTATAAAAGGGCCTGCAGCCAAGCTCATAGACATTTTAGCATTAACTGCAAATAGCTATGAGACTGCATGGGACTTGCTTAACCAACGCTATCAAAATAACAAAGTCATCTTGCAACATTTACTACAATCTCTCGTAGACTATGAGAAAGTAAACAAAGAACCTGCCAAGCCACTTATTGATCTGTTAGACCATTTTCAGCTTCAAGTCAGATCTATAGATGCTATAACTGAACCCCAGTTGAGATGGGACCATATCCTGGTACACATTATGGTTTCCAAGCTAGATCCAATAACACTAAAAGCATGGAGTTTAGAAAGTTCGCCAAACAAACCAGATACTTTCAAAGACATCTGTACATTCTTGCAGAAGAGGGGACAAGCCCTAGAAAACCAGGACACGCCCACTAAAAACAAGCCCAGTAGTTATAAACCTGTATATCATAAGAATACAAGCTCACGCACATTTATGGTCAATGCCACTACTGTATATCCATTGTGGAAACAGGAGCATCCATTGTTTAGATGCGAGAAGTTTTCTAACCTCAACATTCAACACAAATGGAACGTAGTGTCTAGCAACAGATTGTGTAGCAACTGCTTAAGAGCTGGACATAACCTTAAAGACTGTAGATCAACTACATGCTACAAATGCCATCAGAGACGTCATACACTACTGCATCAAGAAAAACAGAGTAGAAACTTGGATGGAGAACACGGCACACAGCTGTACCGCCCGAGGGAGCAGCATGACCAACATACGCCAAATAAGCAGCACACCAATGGTAGAAACCAGACTACAGCACAAAATACTACTTCTACAAGCTCAGGAATTGCGCTGGCCAATAACGCCCAAGTAAGTAATAGTGCTCATACTTTCTTACCCACTGCCCAAATTCTAGTGAAAGTCAATAATGGCAAATTGCATCAAGTTAGAGCCCTGTTGGACTCTGGGGCCACCCACACCTTCATAACCAAAGAACTGTGTGATAGACTGAAGTTGCCCACTGTGTAGCAGTCACTGGAGTCAATTTGCGAACGTCAAATATATTGCAAACCAGTAACATCCAGATAAGGGATGCCAACCGCATTGGCTACAGAAGGAACTTGCAGTGCCTTGTCATACAGCAGATTGCCAAGGACATACCCAGTATACCCATCAACAGCAGAAGCCTGAGAATACCTAATAACGTCGCCTTAGCGGATAATACTTTCCATCTGCCAGGACAGATTGATGTTTTATTGGGAGCCGATGTGTTTTGGAAACTCATAACTGGTCAAACCATTAGCATCAGTGATAATAGCAGATACAGAGCCTGCCTACGTGAAACCAGGTAAGGCTGGGTATTATCTGGTCAGATAGAATGCAGTCAGGCTAGAAGGCAGACCCCAAGATGCCATATCAGTATCACACAGCAGATCCATAAAAACTTGGAGAAATTCTGGGAAGCAGAAGAAACTACTGTACCTTTAAGGTCACGAGAAGACGTTTGTGAGCAGCACTTCAAAAATACTGTATCCAGAGGGGAAGATGGTAAATACACTATAACTTTGCCATTTAAGCAACTCACCGACACACTTGGTAAATCCAGAGTAGGAGCTCTGAAGAGATTTTTCTCCAATGAAGTCAGACTATACGAGCAGCCGGAAATTCTTAGCCAATACTAGGATTTAATGCAGCAATATCAGCAACTTGGTCACATAGAACAGGTATATGATGGTTTCTATGATGACGGTCCCAAAGCATATTACATTCCGCACCAATATGTGCAGAAAGAAGATTCCACAACCACTAAACTCAGGGTTGTATTCAATGCTTCTTTCAAAACCTCAACAGGAGTTTCGCTCAATGATCTATTATACACAGGACCATGTGTGCAGCCTGATTTATATATTACACTTATAAGATTCAGATGTTTTCCTTATGTTCTAAGTGCAGACATCGAGAAGATGTACCGCATGGTGTTTATTGAACCTAATCAAAGAAGTCTTCAGAGAATCTTCTGGCGGTATAGCAAAACCGAACCAGTCAAGATCTATCAGCTTAATACAGTAACCTATGGTCAAGCAAACTCAGCCTACGCATCAACCCGAGTGCTTAACCAGCTGGCGGAAGACGAGAAAGAAAACTTCCCTACAGCATCTAACCTATTAGCCAATCATTTCTATGTTGATGACCTTTTGGCTTCCTTCAAGACGGAAGACGAAGCCATACATGCCACCAAAGAACTGCAATTACTCTTGAAGACAGGAGGCTTCAACCTAATTAAATTCTGTTCTAACTCGACTAAAGTATTAAACACTATACCCATTGAGAAGCACTCCACAGCTAACCTGACCCAGTTGGAGGAGCAAGATACTGTTAAAACTCTTGGACTTCACTGGAATCCGAAGCTAGATGCCTTGCAATATAGGGTAAAGGAACTACCCATGGCTACTACCAAACGCCAGATTTTGTCAGCTATATGCACTCTATATGATCCCCAGGGACTCATCTCACCCATTATTGCGACCGCTAAAACCATTATGCAGCAGATATGGTTAGCCAACATAGGTTGGGACCAGAAGGCGCCTACACTGAGCTTCGATCGATCAAGACCAACCGACTGCTATCAAGCGCTCTCGACTAAATTTCTGTTCCTTGTCACACTGCATCGAGCGTCATCAATCAACGGAAATATTATAGGTTATGTACCTATGTTATTTTACTATGTCTACTCATCACTATATATTAGAGGTAAAGTATATTACCTATTAGGCCTACATCTGCTTATCTCCTGCAAAATATCACATTACATGTGTTGGGATGTAGGGTTAATGTTATACCTACTATCTCAGGCTACATCTGTTTACTTCAAGCTTCATCAGTCGGCCGAGCGAAGAGGTTTGTTGTTTGTTGTAGTTCTATCGCCCACAGCTGGGTGCTACAACTCGATGTATATTTGTATTTGTAAAATTAAATTACATAAGAAGATATCGTTTTAAGTGCCTTAAACGATTCGTGCAATTCTATTTCATTCAAATATGAGTTTAAATCGACATATTGTGTAAGTTAAATCTTCCAGCATCAATTCTGAAATTCAGGTGGGTACGAAGCTTCAGAGTGCTGCCACCATTTGCCATCGACTGTCGCTTGAAAAACGGACAGGTTTGATTTCACAGACCAGTTGAATGTTGTTGATCGCTGGCGATCGATGCTATGTGACTGGTACCATTGCTGTCTATAGGTTCGTTATTCCAGTCGGTCGGTCGCTGTTGCTCGATCTATCCAGTGTGACAGCCCCTTTATACTTAAAACTGCATGTGTTACAGAACTATAGAATACTACCAGAACCCAGGGTCACCATCAAGCGAGCTTTCGAGAGCACTGCTGTCGACTTCGTGGGACCTATTACACTCAAGACTACATCAGGTAGGAGTAAAATAACCTACAAAGCCTACGTAGCGATGTATATATGCCTATGTACCAAAGCTGTGCATATAGAGATAGTCACCGCAGCCACGTGTGAAGCATTCATAGCATCATTGCAGAGATTCATTGCTCGCAGAGGCATACCATCCCATTTCTATTTGGAGAATGGTAGAAATTTTATTGGAGCTGCCAATGAAATCAAAGAATTTTATGAGAAATTGCATTCAGAACATGGATCTTCTGAAATTTCCAATTTTGCGACTCAGAAAGGCATTGAGTTCCACTTTCTTCCACCTCGCGCTAGTCATTTTGCTGGACTGGTAGAGCGCAGTAACAGAAGTATGAAGACATTGATGTATAAGACCATGAAAGATACTGTATATACATATGAGGAATGCTACACTCTACCGTGCCGGATTGAAGCCATCATCAACAGCCACCCTCTGGCGCCTATGAGCAGTGACGTCAACGACATGCTGGCTTTAACGCCTGGGCATTTTTTATTGGCGTTCCATTAACCTCACTTCCTAGCCCAAATTTAGAGCATCTTCCTATGTCCAGACTGTCACGTTACCAGCTTGTAGAGCAACAAGCTCAGCTCATTTGGTCATGCTGGACTCGTGGATATTTAAATACGCTCCAGCAATACCAAAAATGGCTTAAAGAGCTTCCTAACATTGAAAAAGGACAATTAGTTATTTTAATGGCTGATAATGTGCCCCCATATGTGCTGGCCACTTGCCAGGATTATAGATACCCATCCAGGCCCGGATGGTAAAGTTCGAGTAGTTACATTGAAGACTCCTACTTCTACTCTTAAACGTTCAATTTCAAAGATTTGCCCAGTGCCTTTAGCTGAAACTTTTGATTGTTTGGCCGAGGGGCCAGTATGTAACCTCTTTCAAGGATAAAGAATCCTAAAACCCACATTGTAAAACAGGATTCAAATTGTAATGTTTTTTAATGTACATTTTCATGGTGTATTAAGATTTGTAGTCAATGGTTTACCTATTAATGCAATATACTCTCTTATCGATTCTTATATCGAAACTGTATTTAACCACACATTAACAAAGATAAACATTGTTTTGTATCTTATTATTAGACTTCGGATTTTAGGTAAAAACCTATTTTAATCCTTAAGTGATATATGGACGAAAACTTGTATATGCATGTTTCATAAGTCACTATGCCTAAAACTGATACTTTTATAGGACCTAAAACAGCCTATTTTTATGTTAGAGCCTAATATTGCCTTTTTGCTTGTTTTTCCTCTAAAGTTCAAAATAAGTTACGTTTTGTTATAAATTCTAGCATTTATTTTCAGTTCGTACTAACTTTTTAGCTCGGAATGTGGTACATGACACATTTTTGCCGTGGTAAAATAGTAAAAAATGTTTCATCTTCAGTAGAAAAATTCCTTGGAACTCCCAAGAAAATGTAGTGTTTTTCTCCCGACTCCCACACCCAGTAACAAAAACGAAACGAAACAAAAAATCTTCTCTGAATCACTGAGGATACAAGGGGTTCAATATGCTAGCGTGCGTAGCTTCTGGGCGCAGGGATAAGGTTTTCACTGCTATGGTAGTAATACAGGCCCTAGTAATAGGTCTAAATAATTCTGTGTACCATAGGCCTATATCTGTGTTTTATCATGATTGTTGATTAATGGTGACTTCAATAAATATAATATTCTGCATTGCAATTGAGATATTTCAGAAAATTGGCAACTTAACGATTTTATACGAGACTATTTTACGATTTTTAGAACATATTTTCCAATTTTTAGAGCCTATTTTAGGTACCTAAAACAGCCTTTTTAGCGACCTAAAAGTCCGAAGTCTACTTATTATATATGATGCTTGTGATTTCTAACATATTTATATTGGGTTTTCTGTGTGTTCAGAGAATTGTGCATTCTTATTTGTTTTAATCTGACTGTATGAAGAATTAGAACGTTCCGGAAATTTTCGGCGTAGTCTCATTTGATTTGTGAATGTACACTTGTAAAATTTTCACTGAATGCAATTCGTTTGACATATCACTCTGCTTTCAACCACCGTGCCGTATAGGCGAAAGGCCTCAAATCATATTACCAGTCGCTGTAATACGAGTATATAACCTACGATGCAACACATGATACTTCAAGAAAAGAAGAAGCCTGAAGCAGATGGCAACCAGAAACCAGCCGAATCTTATATGTTTAAACTCAGCAGCATAGAAGCTCAGCCATTTAATCTTCATCAACCAACTTCAGCCAGGCCAGAGAGATCTACGCAGCGCAGAAGCCTAGCATTACGCATCGCGTATTTGGATAATGTTTAAAGTTTTGGAAACGTCCGAACCTGCAGTCAGACGAGCAGCTGTGTCAAAGTTAAGTACTTATGTTTCAATAACATTCATAGCATTTTATCCAGCTTGTATCACATTAAGCAAAACATAGTTTCGCATATTGTTTACAGCACTTATAGATCAACTAGCCTATTGGTTCATGAGAACGGGGCTAGCATTGTCCAATTTTCTAATAAGACTTCAAAGGAAAGTCTAGTATCTTGATGGAATGTTATTGTAGTTCGGTTTATATAAATAGCCCGAGGTTTTTGACTTTTCAGTCGTCCTCGTTTTGTATTTAAGCCTAAAATAGGCATATCATTTGTTTAGTCAAAGTACTGTGCTTTTTAATTGCTATAAAGTTTTGCTGTTTGTAAAGTTTACTCAGCCTATGTTAAATAAATACTGTTATTTGAACTCATTCAGTGGATTGCAGAAACGAAGTCTAAACGGGGTTTCTTAAGAGCTACGGTTTAAAACCATGTCTTGGGTTGCTAAAACGAAGTTTCTCGTAAATCAGCTCGACCTCGACTTCGGCCGCGGCGTGAAATCTACACCACGTCACAGTCAGGTTTAAAACTGCATCTGCGTTGGTCAGCTGTAGGAGAATGGAAGCCTACGTAGCTTTGCGTGAGCGTAATCGACTAATTGCTCGTTTGAGGATGTTTAATCCGCATCGGAGAATTCTGGATAGGAGTAATCCCTTTGAAATGTATTCAAATGATGAATTCAGAAGAAGATTTAGCCTATGTAAACAAAAATTCAGGCCCTGATTATTTCATTATATTGACCTAAATTGTCACAATGATTCAGACTGCAGTCTACAGAATAAAACTTTATGAATTCTCTGCCAAGAATTCTTAAAATTTCATACAGTACCGGTACACTAATTAAAAATATTATGAAAAGATAAAGAAATCAGTCGTGACCGGGGTTTGAACCTGCGATCTCTTGAACCACAACTCAGTACTCTAACCACACAGCCACAAACGACATTAGGAACAACGCACGAATGTTGGCAATGTGAAGAGTAAAGGCTTCTCTATGTCGCACCTCGAGAATTTAAATTGTGTTTGTAGGTCTATGAGATGTGATTATATAATATTTATTGTAGTTTTTAGTTCGGAAAAATGGTATGATGATACTGATAACATTAATATTGAAACCTAATTCGTCTAAAAAGATAAATATAAGAAGAGAGTTTGCAGAATGAACGCAAGAACGGCTTTTCCTACCCGGTCATGACGTCAGTTACAGTGTTGCATTTTACAAAATTTGCTTTATGCGGCGACTGACGGCGACCGTGGTTCAAAAACTCGACAACGGCCAGACTTCGTTTTAGCAACCCAACACGGACTCAGTCCTCGACCGTGGTTTCATAACCATGGCTTTAAACTTAGACTTCGTCTTTGCAATCCACTGTTTGAGTTTTAGTGTAAATCATAATACTGCTCACTACCTTGAACAATTTCAAAGAGTAGATGAGATCTCAGAATTTTAATGAACTTCCAGGAAGATAGAACCTAACTTCATTGTGAAGTGCAGTGAAAATATTTCAATCCTTACAATTTCCTATTTTTACAACACTCTCTGTAGGAATCTTACCTACAGTAGGCCTACCTGTAAATAACATTAAGTTGCACCAATCATCTGGAGATATTGTATAAGTTTATCAGAGCTAAAAATTGTTTATTATGCACATATCAATAGTTACTTGAGTTATGGAATATAATCTAATTTATGGAACCCAAAGTGTGACGGACTTTCTTACTTTATGCTATAAAGTTCCCTAACTTCTTGGATTAAATCTTCGCCAAAATTCTTAGCCAAAATCTGTGACGACTAATATGTGATTATTCTTAATCGTAGTATATAAGTTTACTGAACTCCTACAAAACAAGGTCACTCATGCACCTGTCGTGTCATCATAACACTGCCTGCATAGTCCACATTCCAACGTTCAGTACAACTGCCTCTGTCACCGGGTGATTGCAAATTTCCTACTCTCAGTCTACTTTCTCTTTCTTTTAACAATTTACTCAGTCTTGATAATATTGATGAAAATTTATATTAACGGGCGCCATCATCAATACGCTTCCTCTTTTCTTTTTTCTATTTTAATGTATCAGCCCAGTCACAAATTAAATTATAGATACACAGGCTATGTATCTACATGCCTCTCGACTAGCTTTTAAATTAACAGTGGAGACGGGAATTGGGTTCGGATTTACCTTTCGTTTATTACTCTGCTTCTCTCTCTATTTCTTCTTTTTCTCCTTTTTCAGTGCTCACTACCAAAGTATATAACTTAGCCCAAAAAAAAAAAATCAGCGACTCTCAAACCATTACAAGGATAAGGGTCAAAAATCTGAACTTCACGTTAATTTACTTTGCATAACAATAACCATAATTTATTTAATTTATTATTTTTTTTTCTTTTCTTTCAACAATAACAATCTTATATACAATAAATTACATTTACACTACATTAACCATTCAACACTTTTATTGGTAGGATAGTACTTAATTTTTCAAGGTTAGTATACCCAATTTTAACTGTATAAGTACGTTCTCTGTTCAACAATAACAAATTCCTAATTAATTATACTAATCTCCTTTCTTTCTTTATTTCCAGATATCTACTAGAACGTCTCGTATTATTTACTATTAACTTGTGTAGTCACTTACATTTGCAACTTCAGGATGTTTCAATATATATATTATACCCCTTTTTTCTTTTTGAATAAATAAAGGTTTTCAATTTATAATCCAGTCCTTAACTCTACAGATTACTCTCAATAATCCCACCTATGTCTCCTATACGAGTCTACTAGTCATCTTAGTCCATGAAGAATTGTATTCAAAGATAGATAGGAAAGACAGTCTCATGAAGAAAGAAATAGAAGTTTAGGCCTATACCCACAGAGTGACTGTGGCGATAGACCACCGATACAGGAGCGGCGTCTAGATCTTGAGTTACAAACAATCTGACTCCTCTCCTGCAACCGGGAAAATATTAATGGGCCGCAAACAAAAATAAAATTTTGTAAATCGATGTCAGAGGTCCCTGACACTCTCTCCTAGAGGCACGTGGGGCCGTTGTTCGCCTCCAACATAGATGGCTTTCACAATCTCTCATAAATTTCTTTTCTTTATATGTTACTAGTATAGGCCTTGCCTACTACCAGATTTTATTTGTTTGATTCGGGATACTTCCGGCGTTCCCTCACCTCACCCTTACAATCTCTAGTACTTGTTCATAAACTACTTATCAGTACACTACTCGTAATTACCTTTTCTCCTCTTTCTAACCTGACCAATCATCAGCTATTATCTTTTAACCCCTTTCTTTCTTTAAGTAGAGTTCCCTTCAGCTTATACCATTGATTTAATTCACTTGGTGGTTATTCTAGTTTTCCTACTTCTTAAGTTACTACTCTTCAGCATGGGCACCCAATCTTCTTTTGTCTCTAAATTCCCTAGAATTCTAACTGAAACTAATTCACGCCCAGATTAGTAAGCTTCTCTATAACCCCTGTAGTGACTTCTACTTCTACCCTAACACGTAAATCTTCCAATGGTACACACCTACTGCACTACCACTCGTAGGCCTTCTTTTGCCCTTCAATCTTTCCACTCCTTATCCCCCTCTACCATATTCCATACACCTTCGCTTGTAGATAAATCTCTATAAAAAAACATAACTTAACACTACAGGCCAGCATGAAATCTATTTATAGATAGTCACCCGTCACCTGAAAGAAACCCAAGTGGGAGGGGCCCTCGTAAGAAGTACTAAGCATGCCCCTTAATTACCTTTCTTCCTTACTCCCCTCGCGTCCTGTCTCAAAAATAACAAAGTTTATATGAGCATCACCAATTGCCCCTAGCTATGTATTCATTCGTGGGACAATCACCCAAAAAACCTAAAGTGAAGAGATCTATCTTTGGCATTCAGCTGTTAGGCTCTTGACTGCTCTTTTATAATTAATTTAGACCAGAAATAGAAAATAGTTGGATTACTGGATTTCATCACTTTACTTCTAGAATTCTCACTTCTATGTTTCTATTCTATTCTTCTATCATACCATACGGTGTCTAATCGCCATACATGACTTAGAAACCATCCTTACAAAAAAAAGGGATATCTCAATTTTCTCACTCCCCAAACAATAAGAAAAAGTCTAGACGATTATACTCAACCAGTGATGTCCAACTTATCCTCCGATCCTGAGTTGTCTTCCATTACTTCCTGATGTCCATATCTGCTCTTATTCAGAGCGAGCAGTCACGACTCACTCTCACAGCTGATGTTCGCTGTAGCGGTGTCTCGTACTGGCCGACTTGGTGTATTCTTCTGATTAATGACTATCTCCATATAGCCGTGTCAAGGAAGTTCACAACCAGAATTTCCTTTAGATGAAAGTCTGACACACCATTATGCCAGAACGCCTCTACCGCTGTCACACATCCCCATCTCGTCTTCTCCTTTCTGCCTTTTCGACTTCTCTCTCTCGTGGTCAGGCACGTACTACTAACCGTCTTTCAGGTTCCGCACGTCTCTCTCGTCGATTCACCGTCGACGCATGCGCACCTCTCCTTTTCTGTAATTCAAATAAAATTCAGGGCAGTATCGATAATCATGAAAATGTTCAATATCGATTAGTTGCGGTCCCCCAACCCTTCCTTTGTTTAGGAATGGTCTCCTATCGTTGATTATGCACGTCGCTATTTGCGTCGTGACATTCTTCCCGCACTCACCATAAAAAAAATAATGTTGACACAGGTCACATTTTTTTTTTTTTTTTTTTTTTTTTGTGCGTGTCTCTTTTACCAGCCTTAAAGAATGTTTATCCAGGAACAAAGGGTTTCAAGTCTTTGACGTGCCACTTCCCCAACTTTTTACCAAAACGGTTTGTCAGTTCGTAGCTATTTTCACTGAACTTTTTCTTTATAATATAGGGCCCGACAAACTTTGCACTTAAACCTGCTGTATAAGCTTGTGAGGCATCACTTAATTTAAAGTTTCTTCTTAACACTAGATCTCCTGGACGAAATCTCACCTCTCTCCTCCGAAGATTATAATAATGACTCGAATTCTTATAGGCGGTTTCTAAGTTATGTCTAACCATTAAACGTACCGTTTTCAATTTATTGAGTCTCTCCACCCAAAGTTTTGGAATTTCTTTATAAATCGGTTGGTTTTCCACCTTTTCAATCCTACTGATAATTTCAGGCTCCTTCCCATAATTTAGCATATAAGGAGTGCATCCAGTGGAACTATGCTTAGCCGTATTTATAGCAAAATTAAATTCTCTCAAATACACATCCCAAACTGTTTGATCCTTTTCAATGTAACTCGCAATCATTGTTTTCAATACTCTATTGACTCTTTCTACTGGATTTCCTTGTGGTGAATATACAGGTAAATAACAAGGAGTTATATTAAAAGCTTTAGCTATCTCTCGCATTAATTTACTAGTGTCTTGCGGTCCATTATCCATCAGCAAATAGCCCGGAATTCCCCATTTAAGGATAATCAATTCATAAAATGCTTCCGTAACTGCTCTACTGGTTGCTTTCCTTAACGCTTTACACTCTACATATTTGGTAAAGGTGTCCTGAAATACAATCACATATCTGTTTCCCTTTTTTGAACGTGGGTAAGGTCCCAACAAATCAGTAGCTACAGTCATCCAAGGTTTCTCTTTCTGGTAAAAATGCATTGGTCCTGCTTGAGCCGTTTGTAACACTTTCTGTCTCTGACATATTTCACAAGCAGTAACATACTTAGCAACATCTCTAAACATTCCCGGCCAATAATACTTGTTTGCTATTCTAAAGAAAGTTTTAGCTATCCCCATATGCCCTGCAGTAGGTGCATCATGACATTCCTGCAATACCTTAATCCTATAATCTTGCGGTATAACCAATTTCCACCTATTCACTGTTCCCTCCAAAGTTTGTTCTAACTGATCTAATCTTAAATGGTACAACTTCTCATCTACGACCTTCCAATCTGGCCAAAATTTAGGTTTACTTTGTACTTGTGCTTTCCGCTTAATATACCAAGCATCTTGTATATTTTCCCATTCGACTACTTCAGAGTTATTAGTTAACAAAAGGCAAAATTCTTCCTCTACCGTTTTCTCTTGAACTTTCCCTTCGTGTATTCTAGATAAAGCATCCGGAACTTTTTGTAATCTACCAGGCCTATGTATTACTTCAAAATCATACTCCTGGAGCAATAAACTCCACCTAGCTAATCGTCCGGTCGGATTCTGTAATGTATTTAACCATTTCAGAGCAAAGTGATCAGTATATACTTTAAAATGATAACCTTCCAAATAAGGACGAAACTTTTGAACTGCCCACAATATAGCTAACAATTCTTTCTCGACTATTGCCCACTTTTGCTCACCTACTGTTAAAGTTCTACTAGCATAAGCTATTACTTTTTCCTCTCCTTCCTCCCCTGTCTGAATTAATGCTGCTCCTAGTCCTGAAAAACTAGCGTCGGTCTGTAGCACTAGGGGTTTAGTATAATCTGGACAAGTTAATATAGGACTACTAGATAATTTCGATTTTAATTCATCAAAAGATTCCTGACATTCCTTAGTCCAACGCCATTTCTGATTCTTTTTCAGAAGTGCAGTGAGGGGCTTTACAACTTCAGAAAAAAATGGAATGAATCGTCGGTACCAAGAAGCCAATCCTAAAAAGGCTCGTACTTCCTTGACTTTTGTAGGGGCTGGATACTCAAGGATACACGAGATTTTATCTGAATCTACAGCAATTCCTAATGGAGTAATGATATGACCCAAATATTTTAATTCACTTCTGCAAAATTTTGATTTTTCCCTATTAATTTTCAGGTTAGCTTTTCTTAATTTCTCTAAAACTTTTTCTAACAAGGACAAATGTTCTTCAAATGTCTCGCTAATAAGTACTATATCATCCAAATAACAAAAGCATTTCTCTCCTATCTCTTCTCTTAATATAGTATCAACTAATCTTTGAAACGAGGCTGGTGCGTTATGGATTCCAAAAGGCATAACTCGAAACTGATACAATCCTCTACCAGGTACGGTAAATGCTGTTTTTTCTTTACTTGCTTCATCCAATGGAACTTGCCAATACCCATTTTTCAAATCTATTGTACTGATATACCTAGCATGTCGTAATTTACTCAAAACATGTTCAATGTATGGCAAAGGATAACTATCTCTTTTAGTACAATTGTTTACTTTTCTGAAATCTACGCAGAACCTCCATGTTCTATCTGGTTTCTTTACCATAACTACCGGAGACGACCAAGGTGAATTTGAAGGCTCTATAACTTTTTCCAATAACATTTTATCTATTTCCGCGTGTATAACTTTTTCCAAAATGGGTGATACTGGATAATATCTTTGTTTTATAGGTTTTGCATCGCCTGTATCAATAACATGAGAAATCAAGTCTGTAAGTCCAGTACACTGATCAAATTTCTGTAACTGATTTTCCAAAAACACATTTAATCTGTCCCTTTCCTGAGGTGTAGGTAAAGTAAGAATATTATGTAGTTGATCTTCTTCTTTTAAATCTATAGCCTTAACAAATTGAAAAATTTTTGCTGGTTCATCTTTGAAATACCAAGTTCCATCTTGCAAATCTACTACTAACCCAATTTGTTTCAAAACATCCATGCCCAGAATCATATCTACTGCTAAATTTGGCATAATTTTACATTTTATCGGAAAAATCCTGTCCTGCAATTTCATCTCAAAAGTTCTCTCTCCTGTTATAGAACTATAAGTTTTATCTGCTAGTTGCACCACCCTAACTTCAGATTCTTCTACTGCTAAATCTAACATTTTACACAAAAAATCACCTTTCTCTCCCACATAAGTTTTATCTGAACCGGAATCTATTAAAGCAATAAATGTAATATCCTCCAACAAAATTTCAACAAAACATCTATCTCCATTAACTAAATCTGTAGGATTTATATTTAACATCACACAAGCCTGATTTTTAGTTAACTGTCGTAAAGAATTTGTAGGCCTAACTTTTCTTTCTTGGGGCATCCTACAATCAATAGACCTATGTCCAAGCTTATTACAATTATAACATTTAATCGTAGTGCGTGGAGTAACTCTACGAGGTGCCTTACACTCGAACTGCCTATGTCCTGTTTTATCACAGTTCCAACATCGCTGGTTATTTGAAAAACGTAAAGTGGTGTTTTTACCATTATCCCTCGACTCATCCTGTCTCTCTTTATTTTCTATTACTTTAACCATTCTAGAATCATTTACAGGACTTGAATTTCGTTCCTTATCCCACGTCTTTGCAGAAAAACTAACACTAGGTTTCTTTTGTAATTCAGACGATGGAAGTTCCTGTTTTCCCTGAATTCCTAACGCTGTATGGACTGAGGGTATAACAACTTGTCTCTGAGGTTTATAAGCCGTTTCTTTGATTGTAGCTCTAACCTGCGTTGGAGGAGGAATATATCTCTCAGAATCTAACAATATTTGTTCATACTGTCTACCTACACGTATTAAATCTGTTATAGTTTGAATCTCTGCAGGTCTAATGTATAATTTTACGTCAGGACGCAAATTTTTGATAACATTCTTCATCATTTGTTGAGGACTCATTGGAGTACTCAGCCTCCTCATTAACGTTTGAATAGCATTAACATAATCAAAAATTGATTCTTTAGGACCTTGCGTTCTCTGTCTAATCTCATCCAAAAGCGAGTCTTCCTCATCAACAGGCAAGTAATATTCTCTAAATTCTTTCAAAAAAGCTTCCCATGTAGGCCAATCTGTTAATCTGTTCCTGTACCAAAGTAAAGCTGAATCTTGTAAAATTTCGGGTAATACTGACAATAACTCTACACCCTGTAACTTAGAACTTTGTTTTAAATCTTCCAATCTCTCCAAAAATAAGTAAATACTATCCCCAGGTTTGAATTTAATGTTCCATTTACGAACCAGATCCAAAGTATTTGGTTTATGCGACTCTAACTGAATTGTAAACGATGGTATTACTGGTACAACTTCTTCTGAATCAGCTACCGCCATGGCCTTCCTACGCATTAACTTAACCCATGTATACACTACATCTCCATATGAATCTTGTGGAACCGTTATATTATGTTCAACTAAATCTTCTTCCAAAACTTCCTGACTCAGAGCAAAAGCCGTAATTAACACTTGAAATGACTGAGGGTTCTTGCGGGCATAATCTAACAAGCGTTGTCTTAACTCATCCCTTGTACCTGTGGTCGGTAACTTTACTCTATCACATTCTGCCTCTAAATCCGCCTTCCTCAACTTCCTAATAGCTTGGGTTAACTCAGCTGCTCTTATTTGTGCATATGGATCAACATAAGTAGCCATATTTATATATTAACAATACCACTGAAAAAAAAAGATTAGAACACAATAGTTCAGTCGTCTGTCTTAGTCATCTATAGAAGTCCTTACTTGTCAATAGTCGTTATTCTTTTCCCAAAAATATGTTATTATTATTATTTATTTTTTTGAGAATAAATTTCAGTTATACTAACCTAACTCCCAAAATTCTTTTAACACTATCTCGCCTCACGTTAGGATATCAAACTTTGTGATTTCAACACAACTCAACCCACGCTATGGGCTCCAAAATATATGATGACTCGTATTTCAAGTTTCCAATTCTAACTGATTAATGTTTATTTTCTTTTCTTATATCAAGCCCCACGTAATGGGCGACCAAACTTTTTGAAACTTTAACTGAATAAGGGTTTCTTTTTACTTAACAATTTTAACTAAATTAAGTTGCAACAATTAACAATACTGTTTTGTTTTAACACTACTTAGCCCCACGATATGGGCGCCAAAACTTTGTGACGGACTTTCTTACTTTATGCTATAAAGTTCCCTAACTTCTTGGATTAAATCTTCGCCAAAATTCTTAGCCAAAATCTGTGACGACTAATATGTGATTATTCTTAATCGTAGTATATAAGTTTACTGAACTCCTACAAAACAAGGTCACTCATGCACCTGTCGTGTCATCATAACACTGCCTGCATAGTCCACATTCCAACGTTCAGTACAACTGCCTCTGTCACCGGGTGATTGCAAATTTCCTACTCTCAGTCTACTTTCTCTTTCTTTTAACAATTTACTCAGTCTTGATAATATTGATGAAAATTTATATTAACGGGCGCCATCATCAATACGCTTCCTCTTTTCTTTTTTCTATTTTAATGTATCAGCCCAGTCACAAATTAAATTATAGATACACAGGCTATGTATCTACATGCCTCTCGACTAGCTTTTAAATTAACAGTGGAGACGGGAATTGGGTTCGGATTTACCTTTCGTTTATTACTCTGCTTCTCTCTCTATTTCTTCTTTTTCTCCTTTTTCAGTGCTCACTACCAAAGTATATAACTTAGCCCAAAAAAAAAAATCAGCGACTCTCAAACCATTACAAGGATAAGGGTCAAAAATCTGAACTTCACGTTAATTTACTTTGCATAACAATAACCATAATTTATTTAATTTATTATTTTTTTTTCTTTTCTTTCAACAATAACAATCTTATATACAATAAATTACATTTACACTACATTAACCATTCAACACTTTTATTGGTAGGATAGTACTTAATTTTTCAAGGTTAGTATACCCAATTTTAACTGTATAAGTACGTTCTCTGTTCAACAATAACAAATTCCTAATTAATTATACTAATCTCCTTTCTTTCTTTATTTCCAGATATCTACTAGAACGTCTCGTATTATTTACTATTAACTTGTGTAGTCACTTACATTTGCAACTTCAGGATGTTTCAATATATATATTATACCCCTTTTTTCTTTTTGAATAAATAAAGGTTTTCAATTTATAATCCAGTCCTTAACTCTACAGATTACTCTCAATAATCCCACCTATGTCTCCTATACGAGTCTACTAGTCATCTTAGTCCATGAAGAATTGTATTCAAAGATAGATAGGAAAGACAGTCTCATGAAGAAAGAAATAGAAGTTTAGGCCTATACCCACAGAGTGACTGTGGCGATAGACCACCGATACAGGAGCGGCGTCTAGATCTTGAGTTACAAACAATCTGACTCCTCTCCTGCAACCGGGAAAATATTAATGGGCCGCAAACAAAAATAAAATTTTGTAAATCGATGTCAGAGGTCCCTGACACTCTCTCCTAGAGGCACGTGGGGCCGTTGTTCGCCTCCAACATCGATGGCTTTCACAATCTCTCATAAATTTCTTTTCTTTATATGTTACTAGTATAGGCCTTGCCTACTACCAGATTTTATTTGTTTGATTCGGGATACTTCCGGCGTTCCCTCACCTCACCCTTACAATCTCTAGTACTTGTTCATAAACTACTTATCAGTACACTACTCGTAATTACCTTTTCTCCTCTTTCTAACCTGACCAATCATCAGCTATTATCTTTTAACCCCTTTCTTTCTTTAAGTAGAGTTCCCTTCAGCTTATACCATTGATTTAATTCACTTGGTGGTTATTCTAGTTTTCCTACTTCTTAAGTTACTACTCTTCAGCATGGGCACCCAATCTTCTTTTGTCTCTAAATTCCCTAGAATTCTAACTGAAACTAATTCACGCCCAGATTAGTAAGCTTCTCTATAACCCCTGTAGTGACTTCTACTTCTACCCTAACACGTAAATCTTCCAATGGTACACACCTACTGCACTACCACTCGTAGGCCTTCTTTTGCCCTTCAATCTTTCCACTCCTTATCCCCCTCTACCATATTCCATACACCTTCGCTTGTAGATAAATCTCTATAAAAAAACATAACTTAACACTACAGGCCAGCATGAAATCTATTTATAGATAGTCACCCGTCACCTGAAAGAAACCCAAGTGGGAGGGGCCCTCGTAAGAAGTACTAAGCATGCCCCTTAATTACCTTTCTTCCTTACTCCCCTCGCGTCCTGTCTCAAAAATAACAAAGTTTATATGAGCATCACCAATTGCCCCTAGCTATGTATTCATTCGTGGGACAATCACCCAAAAAACCTAAAGTGAAGAGATCTATCTTTGGCATTCAGCTGTTAGGCTCTTGACTGCTCTTTTATAATTAATTTAGACCAGAAATAGAAAATAGTTGGATTACTGGATTTCATCACTTTACTTCTAGAATTCTCACTTCTATGTTTCTATTCTATTCTTCTATCATACCATACGGTGTCTAATCGCCATACATGACTTAGAAACCATCCTTACAAAAAAAAGGGATATCTCAATTTTCTCACTCCCCAAACAATAAGAAAAAGTCTAGACGATTATACTCAACCAGTGATGTCCAACTTATCCTCCGATCCTGAGTTGTCTTCCATTACTTCCTGATGTCCATATCTGCTCTTATTCAGAGCGAGCAGTCACGACTCACTCTCACAGCTGATGTTCGCTGTAGCGGTGTCTCGTACTGGCCGACTTGGTGTATTCTTCTGATTAATGACTATCTCCATATAGCCGTGTCAAGGAAGTTCACAACCAGAATTTCCTTTAGATGAAAGTCTGACACACCATTATGCCAGAACGCCTCTACCGCTGTCACACATCCCCATCTCGTCTTCTCCTTTCTGCCTTTTCGACTTCTCTCTCTCGTGGTCAGGCACGTACTACTAACCGTCTTTCAGGTTCCGCACGTCTCTCTCGTCGATTCACCGTCGACGCATGCGCACCTCTCCTTTTCTGTAATTCAAATAAAATTCAGGGCAGTATCGATAATCATGAAAATGTTCAATATCGATTAGTTGCGGTCCCCCAACCCTTCCTTTGTTTAGGAATGGTCTCCTATCGTTGATTATGCACGTCGCTATTTGCGTCGTGACATTCTTCCCGCACTCACCATAAAAAAAATAATGTTGACACAGGTCACATTTTTTTTTTTTTTTTTTTTTTTGTGCGTGTCTCTTTTACCAGCCTTAAAGAATGTTTATCCAGGAACAAAGGGTTTCAAGTCTTTGACGTGCCACTTCCCCAACTTTTTACCAAAACGGTTTGTCAGTTCGTAGCTATTTTCACTGAACTTTTTCTTTATAATATAGGGCCCGACAAACTTTGCACTTAAACCTACTGTATAAGCTTGTGAGGCATCACTTAATTTAAAGTTTCTTCTTAACACTAGATCTCCTGGACGAAATCTCACCTCTCTCCTCCGAAGATTATAATAATGACTCGAATTCTTATAGGCGGTTTCTAAGTTATGTCTAACCATTAAACGTACCGTTTTCAATTTATTGAGTCTCTCCACCCAAAGTTTTGGAATTTCTTTATAAATCGGTTGGTTTTCCACCTTTTCAATCCTACTGATAATTTCAGGCTCCTTCCCATAATTTAGCATATAAGGAGTGCATCCAGTGGAACTATGCTTAGCCGTATTTATAGCAAAATTAAATTCTCTCAAATACACATCCCAAACTGTTTGATCCTTTTCAATGTAACTCGCAATCATTGTTTTCAATACTCTATTGACTCTTTCTACTGGATTTCCTTGTGGTGAATATACAGGTAAATAACAAGGAGTTATATTAAAAGCTTTAGCTATCTCTCGCATTAATTTACTAGTGTATTGCGGTCCATTATCCATCAGCAAATAGCCCGGAATTCCCCATTTAAGGATAATCAATTCATAAAATGCTTCCGTAACTGCTCTACTGGTTGCTTTCCTTAACGCTTTACACTCTACATATTTGGTAAAGGTGTCCTGAAATACAATCACATATCTGTTTCCCTTTTTTGAACGTGGGTAAGGTCCCAACAAATCAGTAGCTACAGTCATCCAAGGTTTCTCTTTCTGGTAAAAATGCATTGGTCCTGCTTGAGCCGTTTGTAACACTTTCTGTCTCTGACATATTTCACAAGCAGTAACATACTTAGCAACATCTCTAAACATTCCCGGCCAATAATACTTGTTTGCTATTCTAAAGAAAGTTTTAGCTATCCCCATATGCCCTGCAGTAGGTGCATCATGACATTCCTGCAATACCTTAATCCTATAATCTTGCGGTATAACCAATTTCCACCTATTCACTGTTCCCTCCAAAGTTTGTTCTAACTGATCTAATCTTAAATGGTACAACTTCTCATCTACGACCTTCCAATCTGGCCAAAATTTAGGTTTACTTTGTACTTGTGCTTTCCGCTTAATATACCAAGCATCTTGTATATTTTCCCATTCGACTACTTCAGAGTTATTAGTTAACAAAAGGCAAAATTCTTCCTCTACCGTTTTCTCTTGAACTTTCCCTTCGTGTATTCTAGATAAAGCATCCGGAACTTTTTGTAATCTACCAGGCCTATGTATTACTTCAAAATCATACTCCTGGAGCAATAAACTCCACCTAGCTAATCGTCCGGTCGGATTCTGTAATGTATTTAACCATTTCAGAGCAAAGTGATCAGTATATACTTTAAAATGATAACCTTCCAAATAAGGACGAAACTTTTGAACTGCCCACAATATAGCTAACAATTCTTTCTCGACTATTGCCCACTTTTGCTCACCTACTGTTAAAGTTCTACTAGCATAAGCTATTACTTTTTCCTCTCCTTCCTCCCCTGTCTGAATTAATGCTGCTCCTAGTCCTGAAAAACTAGCGTCGGTCTGTAGCACTAGGGGTTTAGTATAATCTGGACAAGTTAATATAGGACTACTAGATAATTTCGATTTTAATTCATCAAAAGATTCCTGACATTCCTTAGTCCAACGCCATTTCTGATTCTTTTTCAGAAGTGCAGTGAGGGGCTTTACAACTTCAGAAAAAAATGGAATGAATCGTCGGTACCAAGAAGCCAATCCTAAAAAGGCTCGTACTTCCTTGACTTTTGTAGGGGCTGGATACTCAAGGATACACGAGATTTTATCTGAATCTACAGCAATTCCTAATGGAGTAATGATATGACCCAAATATTTTAATTCACTTCTGCAAAATTTTGATTTTTCCCTATTAATTTTCAGGTTAGCTTTTCTTAATTTCTCTAAAACTTTTTCTAACAAGGACAAATGTTCTTCAAATGTCTCGCTAATAAGTACTATATCATCCAAATAACAAAAGCATTTCTCTCCTATCTCTTCTCTTAATATAGTATCAACTAATCTTTGAAACGAGGCTGGTGCGTTATGGATTCCAAAAGGCATAACTCGAAACTGATACAATCCTCTACCAGGTACGGTAAATGCTGTTTTTTCTTTACTTGCTTCATCCAATGGAACTTGCCAATACCCATTTTTCAAATCTATTGTACTGATATACCTAGCATGTCGTAATTTACTCAAAACATGTTCAATGTATGGCAAAGGATAACTATCTCTTTTAGTACAATTGTTTACTTTTCTGAAATCTACGCAGAACCTCCATGTTCTATCTGGTTTCTTTACCATAACTACCGGAGACGACCAAGGTGAATTTGAAGGCTCTATAACTTTTTCCAATAACATTTTATCTATTTCCGCGTGTATAACTTTTTCCAAAATGGGTGATACTGGATAATATCTTTGTTTTATAGGTTTTGCATCGCCTGTATCAATAACATGAGAAATCAAGTCTGTAAGTCCAGTACACTGATCAAATTTCTGTAACTGATTTTCCAAAAACACATTTAATCTGTCCCTTTCCTGAGGTGTAGGTAAAGTAAGAATATTATGTAGTTGATCTTCTTCTTTTAAATCTATAGCCTTAACAAATTGAAAAATTTTTGCTGGTTCATCTTTGAAATACCAAGTTCCATCTTGCAAATCTACTACTAACCCAATTTGTTTCAAAACATCCATGCCCAGAATCATATCTACTGCTAAATTTGGCATAATTTTACATTTTATCGGAAAAATCCTGTCCTGCAATTTCATCTCAAAAGTTCTCTCTCCTGTTATAGAACTATAAGTTTTATCTGCTAGTTGCACCACCCTAACTTCAGATTCTTCTACTGCTAAATCTAACATTTTACACAAAAAATCACCTTTCTCTCCCACATAAGTTTTATCTGAACCGGAATCTATTAAAGCAATAAATGTAATATCCTCCAACAAAATTTCAACAAAACATCTATCTCCATTAACTAAATCTGTAGGATTTATATTTAACATCACACAAGCCTGATTTTTAGTTAACTGTCGTAAAGAATTTGTAGGCCTAACTTTTCTTTCTTGGGGCATCCTACAATCAATAGACCTATGTCCAAGCTTATTACAATTATAACATTTAATCGTAGTGCGTGGAGTAACTCTACGAGGTGCCTTACACTCGAACTGCCTATGTCCTGTTTTATCACAGTTCCAACATCGCTGGTTATTTGAAAAACGTAAAGTGGTGTTTTTACCATTATCCCTCGACTCATCCTGTCTCTCTTTATTTTCTATTACTTTAACCATTCTAGAATCATTTACAGGACTTGAATTTCGTTCCTTATCCCACGTCTTTGCAGAAAAACTAACACTAGGTTTCTTTTGTAATTCAGACGATGGAAGTTCCTGTTTTCCCTGAATTCCTAACGCTGTATGGACTGAGGGTATAACAACTTGTCTCTGAGGTTTATAAGCCGTTTCTTTGATTGTAGCTCTAACCTGCGTTGGAGGAGGAATATATCTCTCAGAATCTAACAATATTTGTTCATACTGTCTACCTACACGTATTAAATCTGTTATAGTTTGAATCTCTGCAGGTCTAATGTATAATTTTACGTCAGGACGCAAATTTTTGATAACATTCTTCATCATTTGTTGAGGACTCATTGGAGTACTCAGCCTCCTCATTAACGTTTGAATAGCATTAACATAATCAAAAATTGATTCTTTAGGACCTTGCGTTCTCTGTCTAATCTCATCCAAAAGCGAGTCTTCCTCATCAACAGGCAAGTAATATTCTCTAAATTCTTTCAAAAAAGCTTCCCATGTAGGCCAATCTGTTAATCTGTTCCTGTACCAAAGTAAAGCTGAATCTTGTAAAATTTCGGGTAATACTGACAATAACTCTACACCCTGTAACTTAGAACTTTGTTTTAAATCTTCCAATCTCTCCAAAAATAAGTAAATACTATCCCCAGGTTTGAATTTAATGTTCCATTTACGAACCAGATCCAAAGTATTTGGTTTATGCGACTCTAACTGAATTGTAAACGATGGTATTACTGGTACAACTTCTTCTGAATCAGCTACCGCCATGGCCTTCCTACGCATTAACTTAACCCATGTATACACTACATCTCCATATGAATCTTGTGGAACCGTTATATTATGTTCAACTAAATCTTCTTCCAAAACTTCCTGACTCAGAGCAAAAGCCGTAATTAACACTTGAAATGACTGAGGGTTCTTGCGGGCATAATCTAACAAGCGTTGTCTTAACTCATCCCTTGTACCTGTGGTCGGTAACTTTACTCTATCACATTCTGCCTCTAAATCCGCCTTCCTCAACTTCCTAATAGCTTGGGTTAACTCAGCTGCTCTTATTTGTGCATATGGATCAACATAAGTAGCCATATTTATATATTAACAATACCACTGAAAAAAAAAGATTAGAACACAATAGTTCAGTCGTCTGTCTTAGTCATCTATAGAAGTCCTTACTTGTCAATAGTCGTTATTCTTTTCCCAAAAATATGTTATTATTATTATTTATTTTTTTGAGAATAAATTTCAGTTATACTAACCTAACTCCCAAAATTCTTTTAACACTATCTCGCCTCACGTTAGGATATCAAACTTTGTGATTTCAACACAACTCAACCCACGCTATGGGCTCCAAAATATATGATGACTCGTATTTCAAGTTTCCAATTCTAACTGATTAATGTTTATTTTCTTTTCTTATATCAAGCCCCACGTAATGGGCGACCAAACTTTTTGAAACTTTAACTGAATAAGGGTTTCTTTTTACTTAACAATTTTAACTAAATTAAGTTGCAACAATTAACAATACTGTTTTGTTTTAACACTACTTAGCCCCACGATATGGGCGCCAAAACTTTGTGACGGACTTTCTTACTTTATGCTATAAAGTTCCCTAACTTCTTGGATTAAATCTTCGCCAAAATTCTTAGCCAAAATCTGTGACGACTAATATGTGATTATTCTTAATCGTAGTATATAAGTTTACTGAACTCCTACAAAACAAGGTCACTCATGCACCTGTCGTGTCATCATAACACTGCCTGCATAGTCCACATTCCAACGTTCAGTACAACTGCCTCTGTCACCGGGTGATTGCAAATTTCCTACTCTCAGTCTACTTTCTCTTTCTTTTAACAATTTACTCAGTCTTGATAATATTGATGAAAATTTATATTAACGGGCGCCATCATCAATACGCTTCCTCTTTTCTTTTTTCTATTTTAATGTATCAGCCCAGTCACAAATTAAATTATAGATACACAGGCTATGTATCTACATGCCTCTCGACTAGCTTTTAAATTAACAGTGGAGACGGGAATTGGGTTCGGATTTACCTTTCGTTTATTACTCTGCTTCTCTCTCTATTTCTTCTTTTTCTCCTTTTTCAGTGCTCACTACCAAAGTATATAACTTAGCCCAAAAAAAAAAATCAGCGACTCTCAAACCATTACAAGGATAAGGGTCAAAAATCTGAACTTCACGTTAATTTACTTTGCATAACAATAACCATAATTTATTTAATTTATTATTTTTTTTTCTTTTCTTTCAACAATAACAATCTTATATACAATAAATTACATTTACACTACATTAACCATTCAACACTTTTATTGGTAGGATAGTACTTAATTTTTCAAGGTTAGTATACCCAATTTTAACTGTATAAGTACGTTCTCTGTTCAACAATAACAAATTCCTAATTAATTATACTAATCTCCTTTCTTTCTTTATTTCCAGATATCTACTAGAACGTCTCGTATTATTTACTATTAACTTGTGTAGTCACTTACATTTGCAACTTCAGGATGTTTCAATATATATATTATACCCCTTTTTTCTTTTTGAATAAATAAAGGTTTTCAATTTATAATCCAGTCCTTAACTCTACAGATTACTCTCAATAATCCCACCTATGTCTCCTATACGAGTCTACTAGTCATCTTAGTCCATGAAGAATTGTATTCAAAGATAGATAGGAAAGACAGTCTCATGAAGAAAGAAATAGAAGTTTAGGCCTATACCCACAGAGTGACTGTGGCGATAGACCACCGATACAGGAGCGGCGTCTAGATCTTGAGTTACAAACAATCTGACTCCTCTCCTGCAACCGGGAAAATATTAATGGGCCGCAAACAAAAATAAAATTTTGTAAATCGATGTCAGAGGTCCCTGACACTCTCTCCTAGAGGCACGTGGGGCCGTTGTTCGCCTCCAACATCGATGGCTTTCACAATCTCTCATAAATTTCTTTTCTTTATATGTTACTAGTATAGGCCTTGCCTACTACCAGATTTTATTTGTTTGATTCGGGATACTTCCGGCGTTCCCTCACCTCACCCTTACAATCTCTAGTACTTGTTCATAAACTACTTATCAGTACACTACTCGTAATTACCTTTTCTCCTCTTTCTAACCTGACCAATCATCAGCTATTATCTTTTAACCCCTTTCTTTCTTTAAGTAGAGTTCCCTTCAGCTTATACCATTGATTTAATTCACTTGGTGGTTATTCTAGTTTTCCTACTTCTTAAGTTACTACTCTTCAGCATGGGCACCCAATCTTCTTTTGTCTCTAAATTCCCTAGAATTCTAACTGAAACTAATTCACGCCCAGATTAGTAAGCTTCTCTATAACCCCTGTAGTGACTTCTACTTCTACCCTAACACGTAAATCTTCCAATGGTACACACCTACTGCACTACCACTCGTAGGCCTTCTTTTGCCCTTCAATCTTTCCACTCCTTATCCCCCTCTACCATATTCCATACACCTTCGCTTGTAGATAAATCTCTATAAAAAAACATAACTTAACACTACAGGCCAGCATGAAATCTATTTATAGATAGTCACCCGTCACCTGAAAGAAACCCAAGTGGGAGGGGCCCTCGTAAGAAGTACTAAGCATGCCCCTTAATTACCTTTCTTCCTTACTCCCCTCGCGTCCTGTCTCAAAAATAACAAAGTTTATATGAGCATCACCAATTGCCCCTAGCTATGTATTCATTCGTGGGACAATCACCCAAAAAACCTAAAGTGAAGAGATCTATCTTTGGCATTCAGCTGTTAGGCTCTTGACTGCTCTTTTATAATTAATTTAGACCAGAAATAGAAAATAGTTGGATTACTGGATTTCATCACTTTACTTCTAGAATTCTCACTTCTATGTTTCTATTCTATTCTTCTATCATACCATACGGTGTCTAATCGCCATACATGACTTAGAAACCATCCTTACAAAAAAAAGGGATATCTCAATTTTCTCACTCCCCAAACAATAAGAAAAAGTCTAGACGATTATACTCAACCAGTGATGTCCAACTTATCCTCCGATCCTGAGTTGTCTTCCATTACTTCCTGATGTCCATATCTGCTCTTATTCAGAGCGAGCAGTCACGACTCACTCTCACAGCTGATGTTCGCTGTAGCGGTGTCTCGTACTGGCCGACTTGGTGTATTCTTCTGATTAATGACTATCTCCATATAGCCGTGTCAAGGAAGTTCACAACCAGAATTTCCTTTAGATGAAAGTCTGACACACCATTATGCCAGAACGCCTCTACCGCTGTCACACATCCCCATCTCGTCTTCTCCTTTCTGCCTTTTCGACTTCTCTCTCTCGTGGTCAGGCACGTACTACTAACCGTCTTTCAGGTTCCGCACGTCTCTCTCGTCGATTCACCGTCGACGCATGCGCACCTCTCCTTTTCTGTAATTCAAATAAAATTCAGGGCAGTATCGATAATCATGAAAATGTTCAATATCGATTAGTTGCGGTCCCCCAACCCTTCCTTTGTTTAGGAATGGTCTCCTATCGTTGATTATGCACGTCGCTATTTGCGTCGTGACAAAAGGTCCATTGCTGTGCTTACCTGAGCCGCCATTCAACCCTATTCTGCACTAACTCCATCCAGCCATCCCTTGCTAATCCTACTTCTCTTAAATCTATCCTAATATTATCCTCCCACCAACATCTAGGTCTCCCAGTCAATACTTTTGAGATGTCTTTCCTCCCCCATGCATGCAACATGTCCAGCCCATTTAATCCTCCGTGATTTAATTACCCTCTCTATATCCGTTGAAGAGTACAGGTCATGAAGTTCGCCTTTATGCAGTTTTCTCCAGTCCCCATTTTCATCTCTTTTAGACTGAAATATTTTCTTAAGCATCCTGTTTTAGAACATTCTCAGATTATATTCTATCCCGAAGAGTAAGCGAACATGTCTCACATCCATATAATACAACCGGCAAGATAATAGTATTATAATTTGTTTTCCTTTTTAAGACAGAAGACACGATAAAAACAAGCATTTCCTTATAGTTGACACTTAACTTCTGCCTTAATATTATTTGTTTCTGTAATTATTGATCCCAGATATTTGAATTTCTTCATCTGTTCGAACGATTTACCGGGTATTCTGATATTTTGCAGTAAATTACTTTGATGTTTCATGACCATTTACGGTACTTAGTATTTTTTTGCATTTATTTCCAATCCAACATTCCTGCAGTCATCGAAAAGACTTCCTGCATTTCTCACATTGTGTTTATGTCATCGCCAAACAGACAAACATCGATCTGCATAAGCTAAAACCGGGTGACTGCCATTTAATTCTAGATCTACATTGTTTTCCTGAACTTTTCCAATGGCTAATTCCAAAGAAAAATTAAAAAGTAAAGGCGATAGTACATCTCCTTGCTTAAGTCGCTTCTAATGACAAACCTATCTGATATAAATTTCCCTACCCTGACTCTGCTATAGGTTTCATTTAGACGCATTTAATCAGCCTAACTAACTTCTTTGGTATCCCAAAATCAATGAGGATATTGTGCAATTTGTCTCACCCTAGCTGCACATCTAGCTAGAATAAAAATATACCCGACAGAAGAGTGTACCATCTGCAAGATAACCGGATCAGTAATGCACTCGAATCACCTACTTCAAATGCAGAGGACTCAACTCAACCCAAACCAGCGAAAGCAAGGCAATTTATCAGATCTATATTGGACTGCCAGAAGCAAGATAATTCACATTTCAGTTCCCTGAAATATATTGTATATTATTATTACTGTTAAATTGTGCAAAAATACAGAAAAAACCAAATATATGATCATGAAATGTCAAAATAATGCAGTACAAAATATTAGAATAGTCGGTAAATCGTTTGAACCAGTGGAGAAATTCAAATATCTGGGAGCAATAATTTACAGATACAAATAATGTTTAGGCAGAAGTTAAGTGTAGACAAAAATCAGGAAATGCCTGTGTGGGGGAATTTGGTAAAGTTTAAAGAAGGTACAATAGAAAGTACATAGGATATATTAATATATAAAATCTCTGGTAGGAGGACCGATATGTTAGAGCAAGAAGGGACTGAGTAGCAGGTCGTTGAAATCAGGGAACCAAGGAATTATTATTGGAGCACAATCTATAACATGTTATTAACAATGCACTTTATTCACACTTGTAAACTGAAGGTTGATTAAGTAAAGAATCTGGAATAATAACTGATGTAATACTTAGTCTTGAACAATGAACTGAAATGGCGCGAAAAGTTATATTGCACCACGTGTATGAAATTATGTAAATTTGTAAATCACCAATAAATTATATATGAAAACAATTGTAGTGATGATTACAGTTGCTTGAATGTATTTATAATTATCAAAACTTAATGATTTCACTTAATAGATGCTTCACTGACGAAATGATGTTTCACAATGCTCACAAACTAATAGAACATTAAAGTAATAATCCAATAAGCTTTGAACTAGAAATATGCGTAAATTATATAGAATAATTTAGCGAAATTAATAAAACTTGTTATGTAAGTTTTATTCCAATAGTTCTCGGTTATAAGACAAAGGGCGAGCAATGCCTTTGTTTAAACGCGGGAACAAGAGCAGCACTAGCGAGCGTCCGACTCGAGTGTCTGCAGAGCTTAAACTGAAAAACGAAGCGACGCTATAAGCCAGCGTCCCACAAGTTGCACCTGCTCCAAAGAATCCACACGACACCAAAGCTGATGCAACTAGATGACGTAAAGAAGGAAAAATACAGCGGACCATTTGAATTGGAACTAGTCACTGTACATACATAAAATAATGAAAAAAAACACATAGCTTGCACCGACATATACACCCCGGGTTGAAGCATAGCTTTAAGAGAAATAAATCACAGGGCAAGCTAACATAAAAACACTATTTAAATAATACTGAAAGAATCACTGATTCTACACTATTTATATTGAAACACAAGTAGCATGATGTGAGTCAGGTAAGAAGATGATGTATGGAATCCACATGAAGCTGAAGAAATCTTGAGTGTAGTACAAGGTGACCCAAGACGAGCAGAGACAATAGGATAACATCAATAAGAAGTGTAGAAGGGAGACATTGTTATACAAAGACAATTGGAAGGTTGGAAAGATGTATGATAATTGCTTTGTACTAGCATGGAGCATGTTGACAGAATTATCATGGAAATGGTAGGCAAAGGAATTCCAATGATAAGCATAACAATACTTGAATTTAACTGTTACATAGCACAGAGAAATTAGGAAATAGTAGAGGAACTTCATTGTTCAGCATAACAATAACCGAAGCAAGAAGTATTGAAACAACAAAGAAATAAAACCCTTGTAGTAATTGTGGCTTGGAATAGAGATCCCATGATCGAGGAATTCTACGCAGACAACATTAATCGATGGATTGATGTAAGTAAGGGAAGTCGGGTGGAATTGATTCAATGACAGAGGACTATTATGCAAATAGTCATAATCGATTGATCAATGCAAGTAAGGGAAACCATGAATAACATCAATGAAACAGCACACTAGGAGAGGGACGTGAAGTTCATTGAATGTTATTGGAAAATTGGCAATAATGCAAATCCTAGACAAAAGGAAAGCATTACAAAGGAGAAACTTCACCTAAGGGCGGTCAATAAGTTGCACAGGCAAAGCAATTCATCATCTCGAACTGCAAGAAGAAGAGATTCTTACAAGCACCAAAGAGAAATAGAAAAGAAAAGGACATACTGCACACATCGCAGGAAAACGGTTTGGCGTAGCCAAAATTTAGTTAAGAAATGGAATTAATTGGGAAAACTGGGAATATAAGACCATAATAAGTGCCATTTGCTACTCGTCTTTGGGTAGAGGACACACCTTTACTATGGGGCGTTTATATTCACCACTGGAAGTATGCACTGTTATCACTCTCACTACACCATCTTCACCAGGATGAGTAGCAGTAATAACGCCTAACTTCCATTGAAGAGGAGGAATGTTGTCTTCTTTCAAGATGACGACTGTGCCAACTCGAACGTTTTCACTAGAGCAGGACCATTTCTGCCTCTGTTGTAAGGAATGAAGATATTCTGATGACCAGCGTTTCCATAGATGCTGTAGGTGATCTTGAAGAAGTTGCCATTTTTCAACATATCTCTTATCTTCTGTAGGAGGATGCGAAGGTAGAGATGTGAGAGGTTCTCCAATTAAGAAGTGACCAGGAGAAAGATATGACAAATCAGCTGGATCATCACTAAGACGAATGAGTGGTCTAGAGTTCAGACAAGCTTCAATCTCAGTTAGCAGAGTGCAAAGCTGTTCGTATGTGAGAACTTGAGCACCCATTATTCTTTTAAGATGGAACTTCATTGATTTTACTACTGCCTCATGTAGACCTCCAAAGTGCGGCGAGCTAGGTGGTATGAAATATCAGCTGTAGTCATTATTTGCAGTGAAGTTTTGAACTGCGGTTTGAAATTCTGTTGATCGTAGCAACAATCGTAGATCTCTTAACTTGTTGTTTGCTCCAACAAAGTTAGTGCCATTATCACTGAAGATTTCTTTACATAGTCCTCGACGTGATGTGAATCTTCTTAGAGCGGCTATAAATGCATCTAATGTAAGATCAGAAACTAGTTCAATGTGGATAGCTTTAGTGACCAAGCATACAAAAATGGCAATGTAAGCTTTTACAGTAGTTTTGCTGCGAGGAGCACCATATCTTATGTTGAATGGGCCAGCATAATCCACTGCTGTACGAAGAAAAGGCCTAGCAGGAGTTATTCTGTAGCTAGGAAGATTGCCCATTAACTGCTGAGAACATTCTGCTTTTAACTTGAAACAGGTAAGACATCTATGCAAAATAGATTTTACTACTCTTCGAATACAAGGTATCCAGTAGTTTTGTCTTAGAGAAGCTATAAGCAGTTGATGCGAAGCATGTAACAGCTTGCGATGTTCATATTCTACTATCAAACTGGTTAAATGATGTCTAGAAGGAAGGATAACCTGATGTCTTGCATCATGTGTAAGATCTGCTTTTACAGTCTTTCACCTACTCTCAAAATATTATTCTGATCTAGGAATGGAACTAATGAATGGATTGGACTTTTAGCATATGTTTGCTTGCCATTGTGAAGATCTTTCAGTTCATGAGCGAAAACTGCTTTCTGAGCGATTCTAACACAAGTTTGCAAAGCGTGATGGAGTTCTTCTGCTGCAATCGGTCCATGATACTTATTTTCATGACGGCAGGCAGATATAAACCTATACATATAACAAGTCACTCTCTGAAGGCGCCGAAGATCAGAAATCCTAGTGATAAAGTTATCTTCTTCTGTAATTGACACCATACAGACAGAAACAAGTTGCTCGGAAGAATGCTGAACATTTAATTGTTTTGGTTGTTCAGGCCATGATGTTGTGGGTCGGGAGAGCCAACTAGGACCATGCCACCACAAATCGATGTCAGATAACTGTTCAGATGACACACC
The DNA here is from genome assembly GCA_964059195.1 of Ectobius pallidus. Lineage (NCBI taxonomy): Eukaryota > Metazoa > Arthropoda > Insecta > Blattodea > Ectobiidae > Ectobius > Ectobius pallidus. The sequence goes on from CAXKWD010000013.1 coordinate 9,110,080, forward strand.
TCTTGAAACGAGATCAGCTGGGTTGTCTTCTGTTGAGACATGTCGCCATGCTGCAGTTTCAGAAAGTTCTTGAACTTGTGAAACACGGTTGGAAACAAAAGTTTTCCACTTCCGTGAATCTGATTTTATCCAGGACAGTACAATAACTGAATCAGACCATAAATAGTTTTGTGATGTCTGAATATTAAGGTCACTTAATACCTTGCTGTATAGCTTGGATAACAACAATGCACCACAGAGTTCAAGTCGTGGAATGGTTTGCCTTTTAAGAGGAGCAACCTTAGAGTTGGAGCACAATAATTGAATTGTAACTTCACTTTCACTGTCCACTGAACGGAGATATATACATGCACCATAAACCTTTTCTGAGGAATCACAGAAGCCATGGATTTGTACATCTTGCAGTGTACCAGCTGTAAGCATATAACGTGGAATACGCATCGTATGTATCGTGCCTAGGATGTCATATCAATCCATCTCTCTGCTAAGTGAGAAGGTACTTCTTCATCCCAACCACAATGATTGCATGAAGATCTTGGCATTGATGACAATAGGACTGACAAGGCCTAAAGGATCAAAGATGGAAGAAATAACAGAGAGGATAGTACGCTTAGCAAGTTTACATTGCGCATGAGTTTGGAGAGAAGGATGGGACTGTATCTGGAAATTATCAGTAGCAGGATGCCACAGTAACCCAAGGGCATGTGCATTCTCACTGTTATCAAGAGACAGGGGCAATTGGGTCTCTCGATGAGATGAAGGGACAGATTCCAATAGAGCTTCCTGATTAGAACACCACTTTCGCAATGGAAATCCGCCACTGTCAAGCATAAGTATTAATTCTCTTTGAAGGCGTAGTACTTCTTGGAGATTATCATGTCCTGCCAAGCAGTCGTCCACATAGAAGGAAGTTCGAACTGCTTGGGCAGCGAGAGGGTATTTAGCTTCTTCTTCTATAGATAGCTGATGCAGGGATCTTATGGCTAAAAATGAAGCGGATTTAGTATCATAAGTCACAGTAGTTAATGCGTAGTCTTGTATGGGTTCGTTAGCATTAGAACGCCACACAATTCTTTGAAGATTCTGGTCATCTTCATGCATTCTTATGCGTCTGTACATTTTAGAAATGTCAGCTGAGAAGGCATACTTGTAGTTTCTGAAGTGAAGTATGATTGAAGACAAGTCATCCTGTACTGTAGGACCTAATTTCAGAATGTCATTTAATGACTTGCTTGAAGAGGATTTTGCAGAGGCATCGAAAACCACTCTAGTTTTAGTTGTAGAAGAGGATGGTTTAATTACTGCATGTGAGGTAAATAAAAACACTTTTCACCTGGCCGTGGAGGTGAAACCTTTCTCATGTGTCCCAATTCTTCATATTCTTGCATGAATTTAGTGTAATCTTCTCGCAGAACAGAATTGGTTTGGAATTTACGTTCCAGATGGCCTAAGCGTTTTATAGCTTGCTGTCTGGATTCGCCCAATGTATTTTCAGATTGATTCTTGGGTAATTGCACTACAAAAACACCGTCATCTGCACGATAGTGTTTTGTACGAAATGCTGTTCACACTCTCTTTCTTCCTTAGTAAGCACTGGTTTAGGAAAATCTTCTAATTCCCAGAAGCGTCTTAACTGTGTGTCAACATTGTCAACTGTTATAAACAAGATGTGTTGAGCAAATGTGACTTTCTTGGGTTTGATTGATGTCTTGGGAACGGATCCAATAAGTACCCAACCAAGTTCAGTATTACTAAGTATGGGATTGTTAGGAGTGATAATTCTTTCATTGGTAAACAATTGATAGAACAGGCTAGCACCAATGAGGAGCTGGACATCACCAGGGATGTAAAACTTAGGATCTGCCAATGCAATTTCACTAAAAATATTGAATTTGGTAGGATCGATACGGACAGAAGGAAGCTTGTTTGCAATGTGAGGTATTACTAGACAGTTCAAGTCAGCTTGGAAATTATGGATCCTGGATCGCATATTAACCTTAACACTGAGAGAACAAGAAGAGGTGCCATTTATGCCTCTTATGTGAGTATCGACAGTTGTTGTTGATAGCTGTAGCTTCTTAGCTAAATCTTCAGTTATGAAGTTTAACTGGCTTCCAGAATCTAGTAATGCTCTACACAACACTAAATTTCCTTGTTTATCTTCAAGATGCACTGCAGCAGTTGCCAAAAGAATCTCCCTTTGACTGGATTTTTCCTTGATAGAACAGTAACTGGCAGGCAAGTTGTCTGTAGTTTCCGAAATACTAGTAGGCTGGTGAGACACCTTTTTCTTGTCACGTGTGTTATGTAACAATCTGCTGTGTACAGATGTGCCACAGCTGCAGAATGATTTGAGCTTACAATGATCTCTTTTGTGATTAGACGAAAAACAGTTTGCACACAAACCTTTGTTTTTTATCAAATCCCATCGTTGTTCTACACTTAACTGTGAGAATTTATTGCACCTGTATAACTTGTGATTGTCTTGACAACAAGGACACGAATCACTGTTAATGGCAACATAAGATTGTCGAGTTGTTTTAACTGGTCTTTTGTGATCGTTGTTCACTCTTTCTCTTTGATGGGCTGGACGTGTTGCTTGAATTTGCTAACACTTCTAAAGAGTGCGCCTTGGCTTCTAGAAAAGTTATTAGTTCTTGAAGAGATGTGAAACTTTGTGAATCAATTTTGCTTTCCCATTCCTTGCGTGTAGTTTCACCAAGATGATCTAAAATCAACTGAGTCAACATGACCTCATGCAATGGAATTTCAAGATTGAGAGCTTCCACAGCGTTAAGGTTACCTTGAAATTTCTTTAGCAGATTTCGCAGTTCTGTCACATTTTCGCCTTTCATTGTTGGTAATCAAAGTAGATTTCGTATGTGGGCTGTGGCAATTACTCTCGTGTTATTGTATCTATTACACACTAAGTTCCACGCTATAGGAAAATTGTCACTAGTTACAGGCAAATTCTGAATGAGCGTGTGAGCTTGTGCTTTCAACGCAGACAATAAATAGTGGTATTTCTGAATGGGATCCAATGATTCATTATTGACTACGAGACTGCTGAATGTGTCGTAGAAATGTTTGAAATTGGTCACATCTCCAGAGAAGGTAGGCAACTGAATTTTTGGTAATTGTATCATTCTATTGTTATACTGTGACGCAGACGATTGACATGTGTGATGGGAATTACCACTGTGATTAGATTGTTGACTGTGACGAGAGCTGATACTGTGTACTGGCTGCTCGTGTAGAAACAGAAGTTCACTTAACCTTGCTTTTAGCACTTCGTAGTTGTTTCTCACTTCTTCATCGTACTGTTCGTGAAACTCTATGTCATCTTCAGCTTCGATGAGAGACTCAATTTGAGTTTGTACAGCTTCGTATTTTTCAAATAGATCACTGAGACTTTCGTATTAAACCTTTAATTGAAACACATTAACTTCTTCTGGAATGCTGTCACAGAACTTTTGAATGTACGTGAATTTCCGTTTGAGAAAACCACGTTTCTTCGTTAACTCTTTTAATTCACTTTCCATGATGATATGAAGAAATTAATTACAGTTGAAAGTTGTAATTCTTGTAGAAATTCTACCACCGCTGCACGATGATGTACAAGTCAGATGTTCACTGCTTTCTTGATGTTCGCTGCAGACCGGAGTCCCAAGTAACTCGAAATGTCTGATCACTGCCACTAGATGCTGTCATGGGCCAGGAATTCAGGGATGCTGGAATTCACGACGACCGAACCGACACGGTAGCTTATGATATATACAGGACGAACTCGAGAAAATACGAAACAAACAAATACATGTGTGAAATATGTAAGATTGCTTCCAAAATAATCCTGCCCGAAATGAGGACCAAATGTGGGGGAATTGGGTCAAGTTTAAAGAAGGTACAATAGCAAGTACATAGGATACATTAATATATAAAATCTCTGGTAGGAGGACCGATATGTTAGAGCAAGAAGGGACTGAATAGCAGGTCGTTGAAATCAGGGAACCAAGGAATTATTATTGGAACACAATCTATAACATGTTATTAACAATGCACTTTATTCACACTTGTAAACTGAAGGTTGAATAAGTAAAGAATCTGGAATAATAACTGATGTAATACTTAGTCTTGAACAATGAACTGAAATGGCGCGAAGAGTTAGATTGCACCACGTGTATGAAATTATGTAAATTTGTAAATCACCAATAAATAAATAATTTTAGTGATGATTACAGTTGCTTGAATGTATTTATAATTATCAAAACTTAATGATTTCACTTAATAGATGCTTCACTGACGAAATGATGTTTCACAATGCTCACAAACTAATAGAACATTAAAGTAATAATCCAATAAGCTTTGAACTAGAAATATGCGTAAATTATATAGGATAATTTAGTGAAATTAATAAAACTTGTAATGTAAGTTTTATTCCAATAGTTCTCGGTTATAAGACAAAGGGCGAGCAATGCCTTTGTTTAAACGCGGGAACAAGAGCAGCACTAGCGTCCGACTCGAGTGTCTGCAGAGCTTAAACTGAAAAACGAAGCGACGCTATAAGTCAGCGTCCCACAAGTTGCACCTGCTCCAAAGAATGCACACGACACCAAAGCAGATGCAACTAGATGACGTAAAGAGGGGAAAATACAGCGGACCATTTGAATTGGAACTAGTCACTGTACATACATAAAATAATGAAAAAAAACACATAGCTTGTACCGACAGCCTGATTTTTATCTTTTTTTTTTTTAGCTTCTCGTCTTCTGTCCAGATATTTAAAAATAAAAATATATGAAAGAATTATCCTGCCGGTTGTATTAAGTTATATGAATGTGAGACGTAGTCGCTTACTCTTCGGGAAGAACATAATCTGAGTGTGTTCGAAAACAGGGTGCCTAGGAAAATATTTGGGCCTAAGAGAAGTGAAAATGGGGAGTGAAGAAAACTGGATAACGACACGCTTCATAATCTGTACTTGTCACTGGATATAGTAAAGGTAATTAAATCACGGAGGATGAAATGGGCTGGACATGTTGCATGCATGGGGGAGGAAAGAGATACCTCTAAAATATTGATTGGGAGACCCGAAGGAAAAAGACCACTTGGAAGACCTAGTCGTAGGTGGGAGGACAATGTTAGGGTAGATTTAAGGGAAGTAGGATTTGTGAGGGATGGTTGGATGGAGTTAGCACAGAATAGGGAAATGAACCTTCGGGTTCCATAAAATAGACAATATTTCTTTAGCTTGCTTAGGATTTGTATATTGCCATTCAGTAAGTAAGTTAAATTGTGCATTTTTGTTGTCTAGAAATACCTATTTCTGTATTGGAGTTACATTCTAATAAGCCATAGGTTACAACAACATTTACACAGACGGAATTTTTCTGTATACCCGGGTAGAATTTAAAAAAAAATATTGAATGTAAATCCTTTTTGTGCAATAAATTATTCATCAGAAAATAGCCTATTATCTTCAACTTCTAGTTAATCTTCAAGCAGGTTGTACTGGTTTAACCTGTCATTTTACCAGTTCAATACTATTCCTTTCCATCATGATAAAGTTTGTAAGTCGATAGAACATTAACAAAGTTTGTTGAATGCACTTTCTCTTACCCCTTCTGGCCTTCAGCTGGAGGGAAGAGCTAGTCATTTTGTTTCCTGACGTGTGCTAGCGAGTTTGTTTGTGTCTTGGATCAACTCAGCACTGTGATGCAAACGAGGTAAGCTATTTTTGTCGGTTGTGCTGTGAATACTTGATGAACATTTAATGTAAGTACTGTATATAATAAGTCATCTTTTTTTCCTTAATTCAGCTTTCAGCTTTCAGCCTTTCAGCTTTCCACATCAGAGATTGCCACTCAAGACATAACATTAACAACAGTGTTAAACAATGAACATTATAGTTGTCACAAATACAGGTAAGACACAATAAATGGTCAGTGCCAGGAGGAGTGCAGATGGTTCTCCATGATGGAAATTGAACCCTTAAGACAGTGGCAGATCATGGGTGTAAAAACAGGGTGCTGAACTATTTTACAGGAGATTATTTGTAACCTGAGAATATAAAAATATATGATAGTGTGTAATAAGACCGCTTGCGTGATCTCGTGGTTAGCATCACTTGCTATGGATCCACAAGTTTGGCTCAATCCCCAGTACCTACTTGAATTTTTCTGAGGTACGGAGGCCTGAAACAGGATGTACTCAGCCTCGTGATACAAACTGAGGTGCTACTTGATTGAGAAGTAGCGACTCAGATCACAGAAACCATCATTAACAGCCGAGGTTGTCACACATGCCCCCAATCTTACTATCTGCCTATGGTAGATGGCACAGCAGTCGAATGGTAGAACTAGTCCCTCCAGGGATGTAGAGCCACAGCCTAGTCTAATAGAATGTTGAAAACAGCAATTCAGATCTCGCCACAAAGCAACTACATTGGCAATTGGCATCTCTGTGAGGAACTTTATAGTTTGTGATCTTGGAGAAGGGAAATACCGCTTGCAGACTGCAGCCGACACAAGATAGAGAAGCTTACATGCTTCAGGGCACTGTAGCGGCAAAGACAAGAATCATGCCTTGTTGTTGCAAATCACACGCGACTAAAACCTGAAAAACCAGGAGTTTTCCTACAAAGTCACGCATTTTGTATATGCTACTTGCCCGCATGATGAGGCGGAAAGCCGTTGCTACTTGATTGCAACGACCAATGCGAATTTTAATGTTACAATTATTTAAAATTGTTAAAAATCATGTGAAGCATGTTTTCAGGCAATAATAATCTATCACAAAGACAGTATGGAAGTTGTTTATTAGCATAAAGTAAGAAAACATCTAAATATTATTTGTATTAAGAAATGGTCCCTATGCAACATTGCAACATAATCAGAGGCCGCCACTGCTTTAAGGGAAGCAATTGAAAATGTCTGTGACGAAAGAGACCATGAGCTTAAACATTTAACAGAACTGAAAAAATGGTTCCCCTAGCCCCGACCATCAACCCAATGACTTCAATGAATGTGAGGTTGTAATTTTCCACATAAAAGGGGATGGTGGGACAGTATTTTTCTGAGTACATTTCTGCTAGTTTTACATGGTGTTCAATTCCATTAGTTTAAGGTTGCTGTAATCACCAACAATACTTTAACTTGTTAGTCTATGGGTTGCTTCATATCTATTGTGTCAACACTTTCAGATCCTCAGAATTATTCATTATCTTAATAATTTTTACACAGAATAAAACCTACTAAGAAGTAGCATTCTCTTTATCTACAATAGAAAGTCAAGTTTCCACTATCTTCATCACACGGATAGGATTAGCTTATGTACAGTTGCTAGAATCAGATAGTTCGCCCAGCAAGAAACTTGCACATTTATTCTCTTTCAAGCTATTGTAAAAAAACTTCTTAAAATAGTATGGACAGTGTTTTATAAATACTACCGTACTTAATTGATTAACTTCATTACAAAAATTATCACTACTCTGTTAGGTTATTCCAATACTTTTATCTGTTCCATATTTATTACAATTTTTAGAATAAAATTATGTAGGAATATTTTGTTAAATGGAATTTTAAAGATTTTTCCAATGCAAACATTAAAACACATCATAACATTTAAACACTTGCAATAGAAAATTATTCTTATATACATTGGTAGTTCTTATAATTTAACAATTTTAAAAATATTTATTATGATGAAGAGATTTTGTGCCCTCATACATCCACTTCACAAGAAAGGTCTCCGGACGGAGATTAACAACTACAGAGGGATCTCTCTACTGCCGATCACATACAAGATACTCTCCAAAATCCTGCTGAACAGAGTCTAGAAGCAAGTAGACCACTTCATCGGTGAGTATCAAGCTGGTTTTAGAAAAGGGAGATCATGCGCAGAACAAATATTCAAACTTAAAAGCATTCTCAGAACAAGAGCTTATTGTTTATTTCAAGAAGGCATATGACTCAATTGACAGACTCTATTTAATGCCCTAGAGCAGCGTTTCTCAACCTTTTTGAACCCGAGGACCTCTAAAATGTCTAAAAAAATTTACGGACCCCTAATTTTACATCCCATTTTTAAAAGAAGGCCTATATTCTTAATATTTGGGGTATTAATTATAGGTCATTATAACGAAATATGTGGAAATATGTGCTTTATGATATTTGCAGACCATCTGCACCATCTTCGCGGACCACCAGTGGTCCGCGGACCATAGGTTGAGAAACGCTGCCCTAGAGGATTTCGGAATTGAAGGAATGCGAAGGAAATAATAAGACAAACCCTGATAGAAACCATCTCAAAAGTGAAGTTCCTCGGAGAAATATCTGATCCTTTTGAAGTAAAAACGGGAGTCAGACAAGGAGATGGCTTGACACCAATCCTGTTCAACATCATTCAAGAGAAAATTATGAAAATCTGGGAGAAAGCTTTGGAAATGAAAAGAATAAATGGAGTACATTTGGGGAGGAAGGGGCAGAATCTGGAAATTAAATGTTTGGCTTTCACGGATGATCTTGCCCTTTTGGCCCATAACAGAGAAGACGCCCAAAATATACTGGATACTCTGCACGAAGTTGCTGAGAAAACAGGTCTCAAAGTCTCCTACGAAAAGATGGAATACAGACACCAAGGACAGAGATACATAAAGGTCAAGCATGGGACTGTAAAAAGAACTGAAATATTAAAATATCTAGGGGAATGGATAGAAACCAATGGACTAGATAAAGAGGCAAACAAGGCAAGAACTGGAAAAGTGGAATTGGCCTACAGGTTAAACCAGAACAGATATAATAAACAAGCAACATCATACAAGACAAAACTTAGGCACTACAACACAGTTGTAAAGTCAGGAGGTCTATATGCTTCAGAGTGTCTCACATTGAATAAAAAAGGGGAGCTTCAAGAACTCAGAAAAAAGAAGAAGAAAATCTTGAGAAAAATTCTAGGACCACAGAGGACTGCTGACGGGACATGGAAGAATAAGAAAAATGACAACCACTACAAGCACACCGAGAAAATCACAGTCACCATGCAGAAACGAAGGATGAAATTCTACGGACATCTGGCGAGAATGGATGAGAACCAGCTTACTAAGAGGATATTCAAATACATCACTTGACTGAAAACATCTACGAAGTGGGTAGAAGAAGTAAAAAAAAAGAGGCAGTGGAAGGTGGACTTACAGCAGACACGATTCAACAACAGAAAAAAGAGTTCAGAAACTGAGTTGACATCGTCAAAACATTCTGAGGAATACAAAAAGATCAGAAGTGAAAGAATGAAGAGGTTCTGAGAAGAAAAGACGAAGAGATTAAACAGAAAGCCTTAAGTTCCATGCCAAAGTCAGGGAAAAGAAAGAAGAAAAGATTTGTCAAAGCAAATTTGGCTTTCTTTCCCCCTCTAAATAGGCCTATAACTAATCAACTGAAATAATATTAAATGTGCAACAAAAATAACACACACTGATGACATTTAAACATATTAGAACTGGAATTATCGATGCACATAGATATTTTAACCCGAACTGAAGAGGACAAAGTATTTTGAACGAGTAGCATGTGAGAACCCAGTACAACGAATAAAAATTCTCCTGCCAGTTGTAATTCTGAAATATATGTAATCTAATATCATTCTAAAACAAAAAGTATGAACCTAGGTTACAGATACTTCACATTAAAAAATATTTACACATTTAGGCCTGCAGTTATATTCGCAAGAAAACTATTCATACTGCATTAACTTATTTGAAATTCCAGCTTCATTTTATTTGATGAAAAGAACATTCTATTACTAATAGGTTACACTAATTCAAATAAGTTACTATTATTGGTAAGTTATTTGTTTTCCACACAAAAAATGAATGACTGCAGTAATTCTGGAGTATGTATTATATGTATATACAGAATATAAACCTAAATTACAGTGAATGCCGCTTAATGTAATCGTGGATAATGTTATCACTTTTATGAAGTCCCATAAAGATTAATACTGATACATTGAAAAAATGCTGTTTATTGTGATCAAACATTCGGCTTTATGTTATCACATTTTCCTTGTTGCGGCTTTATTTCCAAGTACTGTACATCATTCAAAATTTCGTTTTTAAGTGTTTCGTTTCTACATCAACTCTATTGTGTTGTACTGGATGTAGCAATTCTGTTCCCAGCTCACAGGATGACCAGTTCGATGGTGTGACATTACCAAACTTTCTCTTTTAAGCAATAAAATATGTTTCACCCCACAATTAAGCTGCAGCTTTTGATTTATGAAGATAACAGTGTTGACATGCAGTATTGGCTAATGTAAAATGAAAAGACTTGATCAGACAGGCATTAGGTGTTTTACTACGCAGAGTTCACCACAGATCAGTATAGACTTCCAAAAATACTCCTGAGTATGGAGTACTGGTTAATGGACTCCTAAAGGCAGGTAAAAACAAATCTAATACTGTATTATGAGTGGTTGAACGATTCACAATTATGTATTATTTTATGAATAAATATTTTTAATTCTGTTTTGTGTATTATCATATATATGAATAAATAACCTTCATTTAATTCCTTTGGCTACTGTTATCAATCAGTTAATATTATCAGATTAGCTGCATCCCGAAGTGATCACAATAAGCAGCGTGCACTGTATTTCTAGAATATGAATGACAATGGAACAAAATATTTACACATTTATAGCCGAGTTCTTTACTTTCTGTAACTACTGGTACTGCGTTATATTAATCAAATACTATTATCTGTTTTCCACACAGTAAATTCATAATAGAATTCTGAAATATATACAGAATATTTGGAAAGCAAACAACCATGAACCTGAACTACTTTTGTTGGTGTTGTTTGCTAATGCTCAGGAACTTGGATTTCCTCCATTCTCCTCCGGGCGTTCCAATAGTAATTTGTGAGCTGGGTTGGTAGATCAGCATCAATCTTCCTGATTGCCAGGCAAGTCAGTAGGTGTTCTCCTTTCATTATTGAAGCTGGATCATTGCACAGGGTACATTGTGGTGAAGGATAAATGTTGATTCTATGAAGATGTGAAGCTATAAGCAGTCATGACCTGTAGTTATGCAGAAAAGAGCAACTGTTTGTCTTCTGGGTAGATCAGGAATGGCTGATTTATTCCTCAATAAAGAATTCCATGACTTCTTGAGGCTGTCTTTTTCATTTTTCTCTTTACACATTTGATTAATCTTATATTGCGTCCAGATCTTAGCATTGTTAATAGATGCTACAATATGGAGTCTGTTTAATGTTTGTCCCTTTCTTTGCGAGGAAGTCAGCAGCTTCATTTCACATAATCTGACAGTGGGCAGGTATCCATTGAAAACTTATTTACAGTAATAAACCAAATATTGACATATTTAAGCCTATGCTTATAAATCTAAAGAAGTTGTTCTTTATGCATTACAACAAGTTTTAAAGACAATCCTTAAAATTTAGATATTTTCTTCAGCATAATTTATGACAAATAATAAAGTAAACATGATATACAGCAATAACTCTAAATACTTTGAAGTATTTTTCACTAATCAATACATGTCTCTGCCACTGCAAAATATTGTTCCTGTTTCCAATAGCAAAACCTATGGGTTCTTTTCAACAAAGTTGAAAATTACTTCAAAAAATATATATATTTTTTTTAATTGTTTCTGGCAAACTCACTCTCTCCTTCGCAGAATATAGGTATCCAACTTCTCAAATACATCATAAACTTTATAAATCTCACAAGTTTTATAACAAAGTGATACACATAAACATGAGGCAGAACGAAGGAGTAAGATCTTGTTTAGCCATGCTGTGCTCTTGTGGTCAAATATTTAACTTAATGCAAAAGGTTCCCGTTGGTTGCCTCATACAATGGTACCAACAGTTTTACATGTAGAAGGAACACGAGGTTAGCGACAGGCCACACGAGATTCGTGACAGGTAAGGCTAGTTTAGTTTAGTGACAAGCAGCTCAGCGACAACACCACAACCAACAGCATCATGTTTCCTCCACTATTTCACAATGAGATATACTGCACACTGCACACTATTCCCCCTTGCACAATGCCATGATCACCTGCCAAATCTTGTGAGTAACCAGTATAAATTAAACCATTTTAGGTTACATAAGTGTCCACTTCTGCACAAAAAAGTACCACATGGATAGGGTTGCCACCTGTCCCGAATTAGGCGGGACATCCCGCATTTTAAGAACATTTTCAGCGTCCCGAATTATGCCTAAGAGGGATGCATTTTATTACGGGACGCCAAATTATTCCAAAACAAAATATGAGACAGCAATTCTTGGTGGCGTATTTTGTGAATTTCGACTCATAGTCAAGATGTAGATGTCGTTCCATCGCTAAAATGCATCGTGTTAGCAGCATTGAAATCACCGCCCATGATGTTATTCTTTGTAATTTATTTATCGCGCAGGCATTCTTGGGGTATGTCCGTGATCTGCACACCCATCGTGCGAGCCATTAACTGGTGATCCGACGGAGAAGTACCGTAAACAGATCATATGACACTCTGCACTGATTTGCCAAGTACAGTTCCTTCTGGAATTATAGCACAGCAAGACGTGTGTAGTGTTATCAGTTGTAATTTGAATTCACGTTCTCTGTGTGTTTTGTGTGTCGTTCGTTGAGTGTGAACTAATTAAATATTTATCCTGTTATTCCTAAACTTAGTGGTAAGCCATTACCTAGTCAGAGTCTGGATTGCCAATGTTCATAATTTTTTCGAAACATGTCTATGAGTGTACATTGTTTTCTGAAATTCTATGAGAAAGCTTTAAGTTACTTACAGCAAGTATTTGACTTCACAGAAAACAATCCTTATGGCACACTGAAGAACTTTAATCTTAAAGCGTTCACTATCTTTCAAACATCTCAAAGACTCTGTGAAGGCACATCATGTAGAATCTGATGTTAGTTTGGATGAGTTATATGAAGAATTCTGCTTTAGTTCAGATATAATAAATGCTACTAAAATGAACTGTGCAGAAGGAGAGACTATGTATGAGTATGAAATGGAAGAAAATTATTCAGGAGATTGGTAAAGAACACATTCCCAATCTCATATGCTTTGTTCTGAGCGTTCCTGGTAGCAGTGCCTTTGTGGAAAGAGCGTTCTCTCTCTCTCTTGAATCTAAAATGGACGGAATCCAGAAACAGATGCTCAGCTGACCTCATAAAGAGTGAAATCATTTCTACAAATGTTACAGATCCTGCAAAGATTATTTAGTGAGAGTGAAACAGAACAAACAACTATTAGAAGCTGCCAAATCAAACAAGAATTACAGCTTCAAGTCATGAATTTGCCCAGGTTTTTTTAAATTATTATTTTGCTAATCTATTCTTTTCTAATGTTAGTGTTATTGTTACATAGCCTATTCAGTTTTGGCTTTGTAATATATTCCGTCTTCTGTTATTAATAAATTGTTCCGTGTACAAATTTAGGTATGAAGATCGGCGATCTGCATATATTCTATAAGTGTCCCTCCTTAGCCTTACCAAAAGGTGGCAACCCTACACATGGGATATGTTCTAATACTAAGGAGAGCATAGTAGTTTTGGTCTAGAGATCTTACAGTTCATTCGGGTTTAATATAAATCTCAGGGATGGTTTCTATGACTACGCACTACGTTTATTCACAGAGAGAACTGTTGAAAATTGGTGATTTTTAGCTGGCTGTGTTCTTCATAAAGCACAGAAACCATATGTTATAGTAATTTACTTTTTGTGGAAAGTTGGAAAGTGTCTGAAACACTGGAAAAATGAAAATGAAGGTGTCACTTTTCTAACCTACAAATTGCTGTGAACAGAAAATATCAGTATCTATAGAAAATGGCTGTTGAAAGACAAGAATTATGACAGGCAGTGGGTTATGCATGGGTCATGTGATCTAGAAACATGGCTGTAAACTTCTTGGCAATGAACGCTAATATTACTGTCCCCAAACTGTCACAACCCTAGCTCTAAATGTCACTAACACTAATACTACTATTCCTAATCTAACTGCCACTTAACTAAAATCACAGGTGAATAGTGCAGGAAATATGTGCTTGGAATCACTGGACAAAAAATGTAGTGGCAGGACTGATAATGGGAAACCAATGAGATGTCCGATCTGTGTCAGTTTTGAAAGTGATTTGGCAAACATTCCTCTGATGCAACTTGATTATGTAGTGTGGTGTGTGTGCAAGACCCTAGATCTCTGCTAGATTTCCATGCAGTTATGCGGCCCGTAGGTTGGACACCAACATTCATATTGGCTGCCGACGATCTTACATCTGATTAGACCTTCCCGCAAAGGCTTATCCAGTGCTGCCAACAGTTTTATATATGCATGCTTTCTAACAAGTTATATGTTGGGTTCCCCTGTTACTGTTTAAAATAATTACCATACTCAAAGCTCCCGGTGAAGATGGTCTGGAGAGAAACCTGGAAGAGGGGTTCAGGGGATGCCCCTGGTGGGGTGTGGTGGCAAAGCCCGACAACAAAGAAAATTAGGAAGAAATTACAGGCCCAATACCAGGTTGTCGTACTCGAACAGGATTTTGAATGTTGCTCAGCCAGAGTAGAAACTGACAACGATATATTTGTAATATTAACCATTTATAGAGCACCATCAGGTAATTTCAATTATTTTATGGATCAGTTAGAAAGGGTTCTAATTCACTAGGCTATATAGTAATAACATATCATACTGTGTGGGGACTTCAATGTAGACTTTTCCATTAATAGTGAAAGAAAGATCAGATTGATATCCTTACTAGGTATTTAGATTTCACAGTTGACTTTCCAACTAGAATTCAAAACAGCTCGAGAACAAAAATAGACAATATATTCATAGATAAAGAAAGAAAAAGTAATTTTAAAGTACTACCAATATTAAATGGGTTATCAGACCATGATGCACAGATGTTAGTGTTGAACAATAATAAAGTAAATTCGACCAACAAACATAGCCATAGAATAAACATGACTAGAATAATGAATGAAGTTTCAATTTTAAATTTCAAACAAGATCTTGCTAATGAAAACTGAGAATCTATGTTTTCCTATGATGAAGTGGATAGTAAATTAAATGAATTCCTAAATATTGTGTCACAAGATTCTGAGGGCAACTTTCCAAAAAAAGAAAATTGCTAACTTACCTAATTTAAGAAATAAACCATGGTTAACTACTGGTATTAAAATATCATGTGCAAACAAAAGAGAGCTCTATTTAAAATATAGAACCAGTAATAACCAAACTCATAAGGAATACTATAAAAAGTATTGCAATATACTGAAGAAAGTCATTAAAGAAGCAAAGAGCAGCCATTTATCACAAGTAATTAATAAATCAAACAATAAAGTTAAGACTATATGGAATTTAATAAAAAGCAAAACAGGGAGAACAAAGGGAAACAATGATTGTATGTCCCTAACATATCAAGAAAGAAAACTAGATAATTTATCAGATATTGCAAATGATTTTAATAGCCACTTTATAAATATTGCAGAGAAATATATTCCTACAAATAATATTGGTATTAAGGCAGTACACCTACTGACAAAATCTACAGTTCTGAACCATAAATTTCAAATCGAACTGACTTCCTCTACAGAAATTGAAAATATAATTAAGTTGCTCAAAAGTAAAAACTCATCTGGATGGGATGAGATAAGTACCGGTAATAAGTTATTTAAAAGTTGCTCATCTGAACTCAGTAAACCTCTCAGTCATGTATGTAATTGTTCATTAGAAAGTGGAATATTTCCAGAAAGACTGAAGCATGCTATTGTTAAGCCCCTGTTTAAAAAAAGGCGACAAAAACATACCATCAAATTATAGACCTATATCGTTCTCAACCTCATTTTCAAAAGTTTTTGAAAAAGTAATGTACAACCGCATAATACACATGGCATTCTTACTTCATCTCAGTTTGGATTTAGAAGTGGCATGTTCACTGAGTCGGCTGCGGTGGTCTAGAGGTAGCGTGCCCGCCTCTAGATCCGAAGCTCGCGGGATCAAACCCGGCCGCAGTCTATGGGTTTTTCAGGACGTAAAGATCCTGGGCACAGAGTCCTCCGGGAGGGACTTTAAGCTGGGGAGACAAGGATTTACGGCACATAAAAGAACTCCAAGCCTAAATTAGAGCCTCTGGACAAAATTTCTCGGCCCTTTCACATCCAAGTAATATCTTAGTTTACAGAGGGGGGTTAGGGGGCGATGGAATTACCACCTGTCCCTCTGCCCTCTCTAGGAAAATAAGCATAACAAAATTCACATCTGTAAACAGAAACCTCCACTTGGAGGCCCTTCGCCCCAACATGGGGGCAAAGGATTTGAGAGAGAGAGAGAGAGGTGTTCACTGAGAATGCTACATTTCAACTTACTACATAAATATTGGAACCGTTAGATAAAAATAAATATGCTCTGAGAATTTTCTGTGCCTTAGCTAAAGCGTTTGACTATATATATCATGAAATTTTACTTCAAAAATTGGATCATTATGGGTTGGATAATTTAACACTTAAGTGGTTCAAATCAAACCTGTCGGATAGAACTCATAAGGTTCCGTAATAATAAATGGAAATGAATCTAACTTAGGGGTTGTTAAAAATGGAGTACCTCAGGGATCAATACTGGTACCTTTGCTCCTTTTAATTTTCATCAATGACTTGCCGTATAACTTAAGTGATGAATCAGATGATACTAGAATACTTGTAACAGGAAAGTCACAAGAACATTTATCAAGAATAGCTACAAAGGCTTTTCACGAATTCATTACATGGTTTCTAGCTAATAAAATGACACTTAATATTGATAAAACCTACTTTATACAGGGTGCGACAGAAAGAACGCCCCGATTTGGGAGAAAGATATCTACGTGGTGGGAGGGGGTGGAGGGGCGGGGTGAATATTGCCGAACAGCAACTTAGGTGCTGTTTTAGTTTAGACCATGGCTTGGTCAGGAGTGCATCACGCTTATGCCGTAGGGGTCATTCCATATTAAATCAACAAATTTTAAGAAAATTTTTTGCCACACCATTTTTTATTTTGATGAAATTTGGTAGGTGATATGTACCAGTCTTCTGAACCCCAAAACAAATGTTTTTATACCTCTAAGAAATTTTACTCCTGAGATATAGGCATTTGTTTGGAACACGAACAAGCAAAAAATGTAATTTCAGACTATTTTCTGAAAGCCATAGAATTTCTATCTGAATCAGTAGGATGATCAGATAGGGCTCATTGGAAAGCTTAAAGAATGAACTTTCATTTGTGCATACTAAATTAGTTTTAAGTTATGTCTAAACAGAGGTTATTAGGGCTCTAATCTTCGTTCATGAACTGTAGTTTTGCATAATCTTAGGCATTAAAAAAACTATGAAGGACTTGGAGTAACAGGCCAATTTTTTTCCTGTTACACTTATGTATGAGGAGTATGTGTAGGAAAAAACTGAGCTATTACTGGTGGTCCTTCACCCTGAAAAATTTTCTTAAACTTCGAACAAAATGTAAATCGTGCTTTTTCTCGGTCCAGAAAAGTAATGTGGGACAGGTGATAAAAGTCTGAAAATTCCAGGATGAGAAGCCCTTATAGTGTACTTTAAAATAAAAACAAAATCATTGTGTGACTCGAAGGGATAGAGGAGCTACAAGCCTTTGAAATATCAAGAAAATAACACTTGACCGCTACTGAAAATAGGCTAAGCAGATAGGATAATTACCAGGATATTACAACAGGATGCATTACTCATGGTATATTTTGCTTATTATTTTTCACTCTGTGATGAGCAGGGCCCGGATTCTAATGACATTTCATCTTTTTATTAATGCTGCATGGACATTGCCAACTTGTGGATAAATCCTAATCATGGCCTCTAGATTATAGAAATGCATTTTTATTAGGTCATTTTATGCCATTTTATATTTTTAGGGCATTTATTTCAATTTTAGGTCATTATTTTGTCATTTGCTTCTTTATTCAGTCATTTTCATGCATTTACATTGAGCGTATTAACTTTTTTTTCGTCGCTAGTGGTGCTGTCTTTGAAGTGTTGTTTGTTTAATGCAAGAAGGAAAAATTCGGCGTTAAAGTGTTGACATGTCTCAGTCGGAAGTGAGAATCAAAGAACGCCAAAATTTTGTATTATATTACTATTGTTATTAGATTGACTTGGCACCAGAGTCTGTCACCTGCTTGGATTTGAGAGTGCAAACTATTGTTTACCCTCAATAAACAATAATATAATCCGGCAGACCACAAAAGGAAATGCTGAATTTTGACTCACCAGTGCCTCAGTGCCAGTATAAATTTCCGTGAGAAAAGAACATTCACAACATTACAGTTATTTACAGTTTTTACAATTATGTACAAACTAGTCTATAACTTTGTGTGTACAATAATAATTGTTTATAAATAAAATATCATTTATAGGTCATTTTTTATAATTATTAAGTAATTTTCTTTAAAATTTAGGGTCATTTTATAGGTCATTTTTCAAACAATTTTAGGTCATCAGAATCCGGGCCCTGGTGATGAGATACGGAATCATATTCCTTCCCATAAGGAGAAAATATTTAGATTACAAAAATGTGCAATAAGAATAATATGTGGAAAGAAAAAAAGAGAATCTTGTAAACCTCTATTTCACTCCTCACTCTCACAGGGAAGTATATATACCTGGTAATGTGTTATTTGGTAGATAATATTGATAAATTTCAAACTAATTACAGTGTACATGGGCGTACAACTAGAAACATGAATGATTTACATAGCCTATACCAGCTAATTCATTAAAACTCTTTCAGAAGGGTGCTTATTATTCTGCAATACAGATTTACAATAAACTTCCAAGAAACAATAAATTGTGTATTAAAAACCAATGCAAATTTTTCAAAAGATCTCTCAAGGAATTTTTAATAGCTCACACCTTCTACAATATGAATGAATATTTCCAGCTTGCACAAGTTTTTCAACTTACAGTTTTTGTATATTGTTGTTATAACATGCATGTTTATTCTGATCTGACGTGTTCTATATCCTTGAGCCTTGCTCAACATAGGATCTACAGAACGGGATATCTACATCTACGAAGCTCCTGGTATTAACTTACTGTTCCCATTACCGTATTCGAAACCCCCAAAAAAAGAAAGAAAGATAGAAAGAAAGAAAAAGGGAATTATGGGGCTGATATGGAGCTGATTCGAAGCTCCTGGTGGAAGTCCATAGTTAGGCCTGGGGTTTGGGGGGGTAAACTCAGCAGTATAGAAACACAGGAAGGGGGATCCGGGGCAGATATAAAGTTTTTGTATTTGGTAGATAAGCCTCGTTAGCGACTGAGCCACCGAGACCACAGTTTTCAATGTCAAGTTTCCAGCATTGAATTTTGTCAATGAGATCCAATGCTTACCTTGTTCAGCACAAGGATATCATGACTTAACAGCTGTTCACAGCACCGTTTCAAGTTAATTTTGTGTCCACTTCTTCACAGTTCTTTTAGAATATTCGTATGAATATGAAGTGCTTAACTTATACACTGTGTTCCAAAATAATGGACGAGGTTTCAACATTGTTTAATTTCCTTTACATGGAATAGCCTATATATAAGAATAAACCTTACATGGGATTAAAGACAAACTCTCAGTGTTTTCATACTATACCTTATAGATGTTCAAAGTGAGCACCATTCATCACGTGGCACACATCTAGCTGATAGCCAAATTCCTCCCAAATGTTGGTCAGTATATCTGGGGTGATGGACTCAACAGCAGCAACAATTGTTCTTCTCAAGTCTGGCAGGTCGACAGGTAGCAGTGGTATGTACACAGGGTCCTTCACATACCCCCAAAGAAAGAAAACACATGGTGTGAGGTCTGGAGATCATGGAGTCCATCGGAAGCAAATCATGTCATTCGGACCAGCACATCCTATCCATCTTTGGGGAACAACATCGTTTAACCAATCTCGCACAATATGAAAAAATGAGGACCACTATCTTGTTGCCAAATGAAGTCTTGTGATTCGAATTCATTTAGCTGAAGGAAAAGAAAATTACTGCTGCATATGCAGGTATGCAACGCCTGTCATTGTTTTTGCATTTAAAAAAAAAAAAAAAAAAAAAAAAAAAAAAAAAAAAAAAACGTAACTTTTCATTGGGACATGGCACAGGAGACATTGACCTTAGCGGAATCCCTTTCATGTTGCACTACTGCATGCAGATTCTACGACCCCCAGATATGCATATTATATCTATTCACCTTGCCACTGAGATGAAAACTAGCTTCATCGCTAAACACAAAACAATTAAACAGCCATTTCATAATTACGGGTGTAACATTCTAGCAAATTATAAAAACTATTTTTGTTTATTATGTAGGCCTATCATAAATAATAAACTAGAATTGGTTCTTCACATTCTGTAAGCTTTACAATGCCTTCTCCTCCACACTACATGCAAAGCATTATTTAAAATTTATTTTAAATATTTTAAATTTGTTTTTCAAAATCTATTACGGGTGGGACATAATTTGGACACTGATTTTAATGATGCAAAACAAAAGTTTATTTGCTGTTCAGCTATTACTGTTAGGGTCTTAATGTTATTAATGAAAGTATGAGGGATTAAATACAAATTATAAACTGTTTCCAGGTTGTCAGAACATTTATTTAACTCGTCAATAATAATTTAACAAAACTTTCACCATTACGGGTGGGACATTATGGGTGGGACAAAAAGTCACTTGTTTGTTATTTTACATAGTAGGCCTAATTAACCACACATATTTTTTGAAGTTAATCTTATACCAAATTGTACCTTAAGATGTATATTTTCTCAAATGAAAATGGACATAGCTGATTACTCTTGACTACTTGGTACTAAAGAGTGTTAAAATCATGCTAAAAATGGCAAAAAAAAGTAACTCAACGCAATAAATAAGTAAATCTACAGATTTTACACATGAAACCACTTCAGATACACCTACATGAAACCACTTCAGATACACCTAAGTCCTTAATATTCAGAGAATTTGAGGTTTTAAATTTATTTTTGACCACCCAATTACAATAATTTTATAACTTCTCTCTTTGAGGGAAAAATTCCCATATTTTATGAAATGGCTGTAAACAGATCATCATAATTATCCAGTTTTTGTTGCATTTCAATGCAGAAACTGGCACGTGTTACTAGGTCTGCAGGCTTTGGGGAATGCAGTAGGAACAGTGGGACCAGCCCTATATCCTTAGCCATAGTTTCAATTTTTACTAAATTGAACGTTAAAAATGTGTCCCTAGGTGCAAGGATTATAATTAGGTGCGAAATTGGTTCATATAAGAATATATCCTGTAATTCTCTTACCTTAAAATACGTAATTCATGGTAATAACATATAGGCCTAACTGACGGTCATATTATGTGGGTAAACAGGTTAACCGACACGACAAACCTCACTGGAGATATAATATGGCACATTTCCAAAACACGTGAAACGATATGCCCTACAAAACTAATATCACTGTTATGTAAGATTTGAGGCTTTCCTGGCGAATCTTATGTAGAAAATCTTCTCGGGTTTGCAGCCAGGTGAGAAGTTTGTTGTGGTCCAACGTTTCCGAGGCTGACGCTGCCTCCATCCTCAGGGAATCTGAAGTGTCGAGTTTTAACATGTAAGGGATATATATACCAACCCGTGTTGGTCGACTCCGCCCAACACGGGTTGGTATATATATCCCTTACATGTTAAAACTCGACACTTCAGATTCCCTGAGGATGGAGGCAGCGTCAGCCTCGGAAACGTTGGACCACAACAAACTTCTCACCTGGCTGCAAACCCGAGAAGATTTTCTACATAATATCACTGTTCATAACCTAACCAACCTAACCTAACCTAACCTAATCTGTCACTAAAATAGAATCTACCTGCCACTTATTGCAAGAAGATCAGTTGGTCATCCTGCTTCGCAGTTGCTCATCCTACTTCCCTCAGAACCATATTATGGCTGCCGTGTTTTATGTGTAATAAAAATGAACTGATTGCAAATTTTCCAAAAAAGAAAACTGCTAATTTACCTAATTCTTGGAATAACACATGGTTAACTGCTGGTATTAAAATATCTTGTGCAAACAAAAGAGAGCTCTACCTAAAATATAGAACCAGTAACAACCAAACTCATAAGGAATACTACAGTGTGTCCCACACAAGAGTTGGCCAATCATGCGGAGTTCTGCGTCGCGCCGACTACAGCTCTAACTCCCAAGCGAGCGGGTGAAATATCTACACTAATAAAGCCGCTAATGGCATTATGATTCAGGTTCTCACATTTACAGTTGGAATTACAATGAAAATAACCACGTACCTCATCATAAGAGATGTTGGAAATGTCCTCCTCTTGCATCCACACAACACTGGAACCTTTTTAAGAAATTTTCTTTCACGCGCGTAAGTTCAGCTCCCGAGATAGAATTAATTTCTCTTCAGTAAGTAGGCACCGCTTGGTCCCTCGTTTCCTATCGAGAATCGAACCAGTTTCCCGAAGTTTACTTACAAGTTTTCGCACGGCTTCTCTGCTTGGAGGACGTACACCTGGGAATTTTGCTAACAACCGACGTCTTCCGTCCTTGCAAGATGATGTAATCAAATACGAATCGTACATAAATATACTTTGTTCTATTGTATACGTAGGCCTATGTCGTGGCATTGTAACAACAAATGTACACTTGACACATGTAGATAAATCACATGTGTTTTTCTTTGTGAGAACCTGAACCATTACACCATCAGCGGGCTTTATTAGCGTAGATATTTCACCCGTTTCCTTTGTAATGTACGGGAAGTTGACCTATACACTTTACTTTACTTTTCAAGTTTCTCCATAAATAATATTCACATACTGTTAGAAGAACTTAAATACAATATCACATAGGCCTATCACAAGAGAAATGAACTATGTCTCGGAAGCTGAACTTACGCGCGTGAAAGAAAATTTCCTAAAAAGGTGCCGGTATTTTGTGGATGCAAGAGGAGAACATTTCCAACATCTCTTGTGATGAGGTACGTGTTTATTTTCATTGTAATTTTAACTGTAAGTGTGAGAACCTGAATCATAACACCGATCGCGGCTTCATTAGTGTAGATATTTCACCCGATTGCTCGGGAGTTGGAGTTGTGCCCGCCGCGCCGCGTCATTGGCCAACTCTTGCGTGGGACACACTGTATAAAAAGTATTGCAACATACTGAAGAAAGTAATCAAAGAAGCAAAAAGTAGGCATTTTTCACAAGTAATTAATAAATCAAATAATAAAGTTAAGACTGTATGGAATATAATAAAAAAACGAAACGGGGAGAACAAAGGGAAACAATGATTGTACATCATTAATATACCAAGACATAAAACTAGATAATTTATCAGACATTACAAATGCTTTTAATAGTCACTTTATAAATATTGCAGAGAAATGTATTCCTATAAATAATATTAGAATTAAGGCAGTAGACCTTGTAACAAAATCTACAGTTTGGAACCATAGATTTCAATTGAACCTGACTTCCCACATAGAAATTGAAAATGTAATCAAGTCTCTCAAAAGTAAAAGCTCGTCTGGATGGGATGAGATAAGTAATAAGTTATTAAAAAGCTGCTCATCGGAACTCAGTAAACCTCTTAGTCACATATGCAATTGTTCATTAGAAAATGGAATATTTCCAGAAAGACTGAAGCATGCTATTGTTAAGCCCCTCTTTAAAAAAGGTGACAAAAATCTACCATCAAATTACAGACCTATATCGCTCTTAACTTCATTTTCAAAAGTTTTTGAAAAAGTCATGTACAACCGCATAATACACTATCTTAATTTGAATGACATTCTTACTTCATCTCAGTTTGGATTTAGAAGTGGCATGTCCACTGAGAATGCTACATTTCAACTTACTACAGAAATACTGGAAGCATTAGATAAGAGGAAATATGCTCTGGGAATTTTCTGCGACTTAGCTAAAGTGTTTGACTGTATAAATCATGAAATATTACTTCAAAAATTGGATCATTATGGGTTCGATAATTTAACACTTAAGTGGTTCAAATCATATCTTTCTGATAGAACTCAAAAGGTAATAATAAATGGAAATGAATCTAACTTAGGGGTTGTTAAGAATGGGGTACCTCAGGGATCAATACTAGGACCTTTGCTCTTTTTAATTTATGATTTGCCCTATAACTTAAGTGACAAATCAAAGGTATTGCTTTTCGCAGATGATACTAGTGTAGGCTACTTGTAACAGGAACGTCACAAGAACATTTATCAAGAATAACTACAAAGGCTTTTCATGAGTTAAACACATGGTTTCTAGCTAATAAAATGACACTTGATATTGATAAGACCCATCTACTCTTATACAATTCAACGGCCCTAAATAGCGTGCTTGCTCGCCCGCTTCGTGAGACATCGGGTATACTCGGCGATGTTCGTCTCTCGCAGTCTAAACTTTCATGGCGACTACAAAATTAGGAAGGAAAACCGTTTCTTTATTATATAAGGCCTAAGTGAAATGAACACAATGAACAAATATTCTAATTTTATTTTTACTTACAATTTTCATAGCTCTGAACCACAAACATGTTTAATAATCTACCAGTGTAATTTTCTTAAAAATCCTGGAGTCAATGAATAATGGTGGGCGAAGCCGGGGGCAACAGCTGTAAAATATTGATGGTTTTATCTCTTGAAATATCGCTGATAATAATAATCCAAACAAACCATTCCTTCCCTTGAAACGTTATATAATTTCTGAAAATTACACTGAATTGATAAAATAAAATTCACATCATATTCATGTCAATAAACAGCTGAGAAACAATACGTATTATGTGTTCACAGGTTCTTTGGAAATGCATAATCGATTCTGATACAGTTTTCCCAGGGGGCGCTTTCATGTCGTGGAATGTACTCTAAAGCAGGAATTTTAGCTGTTTCATTAATATTATTAATGGCTTAGTTTATGAATGATTCGCGTGCAAGTGTTAATAAATATAATGCTTTAATAATTATTATACGCTTCATTTTTAATTTTTAAAAGAATAATCGTGGCGAAGCCACGGGCACCTCCTAGTTTTATACAATTTAGGACAAAAAACAGATGTATCTCAAATCTTGAAATTAATTATGGAACACAAATCATACAAGAAATTAGCCATGTAAAATTTTTAGGACTGCAAATAGACCAAAATCTTGACTGGAAGACACACATAGAAATGATAAGTCCAAAACTGAGTTCAGCGTGCTTTGCTTTAAGAATTTTGAATATTATATTAAAACAGGATGCATTACTTATGGTATATTTTGCATATTTTCACTCGGTAATGAGGTACGGGATCATATTCTGGGGCAACTCTTCCCATAGGGAGAAAATATTTAGATTACAAAAGCGGGCAATAAGAATAATATGTGGAAAGAAAAAAAGGGAATCTTGTAAACCGCTATTTGAAAAATTAAAAGTCCTCACTCTTACAGGGGAGTATATATACTCTGTTATGTGTTATGTAGTGAAAAATATTGATAAATTTCAAACTAATTTTAGTGTACATGGACGTACTACCAGAAACATGAATGATCTACACAGACCAAATAACTCGTTAAAACTCTTTCAGAAGGGTGCTTATTATTCTGCAGTACAGATATATAACAAGCTTCCAAACAACATTAAATTATTATGTAGGCTATTCAAAGAAAGAGCAAGCCTTTCAAAACAGCTGTCAAGGAATTTTTAATAACTCACACCTTCTACAACTTGGAGGAATATTTCCAGCTTGGATAAATTGGCAGCTTGCAGTTCCTGTAGGCCTATATTATTGTTATAACATGCATGTATTTTTTGATCTGACGTGTTCTATATCCTTGAGCCCCGCTCAATACAGGATCTACAGGACGATATATCTACATCTACATCAAGGGGTAAAAATACAACATAAGGTTCTAAAAACTACTAATTAGGGAAACTGAAATTAATTTCACCGCTGAATCAATTCCTTCAACAAAAGTAAGTACATTAAATTTCTTTTTTAGGGTCAGGAAGGAAAAATGTATGGCTAAGGAAATAGTGCTCTGCCCAGAACAGTATGCAACCACTTTCGTACAACTTTCTATATTGTTGTACAAGGCATTTGTAGTTCACGGCTGGCACCCCACACAGATTTCTGAAAACTAGGCTATGTATGAAAGCTGCTCTGACATTCTCGACTCTTTCATATGGCACTCGTGGACGTCCAGGACTCTTTCCCAGATGCATCCAGTTGTTTCAAGCTGTCTATACCATCGACGAATGCTCTTATCTATCGGGGGATCAATTCAAAATTGCCGTCGGAAAGCTATCTGTACTGTAACAATGGAACTGAACTTCGTAAACTGCAACACAAGAAAATGACTTTTGCATGGGAGTCTCCTTTTAAAATTTAATGCTGTGACTCAATATTGAGAAACAAAATTGCTGCAATCAGGATATGAAACTTTCACAGTTTTTCTTTCATTATAAGAGAGAATCATGCAACCACTTACGTTTGTAAAACGATACAAACTGCTTAAAACCCGTCCATCATTTTGGAACATGGTGTATATGGTAGCTACAGGTTCTAAAGAATAGTTTAACATCAAATTTGGCCATTTTCAGTGTTTCTAAAACAAAAATATCACTTCTAGCTGAGAGTTATAACTGTTCTGGTTCATTCTTTATCTTGATGTCAGGCAATTGGCCTACTGAAAGTTGTTGAGACACACCTGCTATGTAAAGATGGAATTCAGAAGGCAAGAAGAGTTATTTTCATAAAATGTTATGTTAACTGTTAATAATAGGACGGAAAAACCACGGGGGAAAAAATAGTTTTGAGTTGCTCCAATGGCTCCCCCTCAAGTTACTAATGGGACCCACCTGGGAAGGACGGGTTTAGAGTGGGCCACCATTGGAAGTACTACTATCAATGCCATCTTTGTCTTCCTGTATCTCCTCTATCCTCCCTTTCTCTCACTTATTCTTCACCTTACCTATTTGGGACCTATTCCTAACCATAATTTGTCGCATAGAGCAGAATTTGAACACGGGTCACTGGCTTTGTAGCCAGTATTCTTAACCACTATGACATCGAGTGATCATTGAGCTCCAAAGCGAGAATTCATCTATAGGTATGTATAGGTATGTATAGGGATGTTTTGTTTAATATTTTTTTTAGTTCTTAAGTATGAGGAAGCCTTTGGATTCTTGTAATCCCTAATGGTGAATAAATATTATTATTATTATTATTATTATTATTATTATTATTTAAGTTTAAAGGGCTTAAATACATGAAATGAGAAATAGGAAATTTACCAACAAAAATTTATAAACTGGCAGGTCCTGATTAACGCTAAAGAGCATCTGGAGATTGTATTTTTGATTTGGTACAAGGATCATTTTCGTATTGTAGAAATTAGCACATATGATTTGATACAAGGGTACAACAGTGAGCTGTATTGCCGGCATTAAACAGCTTGATAGCCAGGCTGAAGGGTGAAGGCTAGGAGAGTAGGGGAAGTGGGCCGTCACCATGGCAACACACTGAAAAGCGGGTGAGAGTGGGCGGAGCTTACCGTGACTTTAACTATCATTCGCCAAACCATAATGAGGCAGTGACCACCTCATCACAACTTACGCTAAGGTTGAACATTACCCATTATTGCTGTCAAACTTCGAGTTACCATAACCTAAACTTACTTCAATCGGAGAACTCAGACGTTCAAATCAAAATTCACATTTAAAACTGTCTTAATATTTGCACTATTTATTCACTAATTACTTGCAATTCCTGCAGCAATCCAAAACTTTAATTATGCAATACAATCGCACAACATAACATCATAAACATACGAAGAACGTGTGGTCACCTGTTAATAGTTCTACTTCCACTGTCAGACAGTAGGGTGGCGTTAGTGACGCCACAAGAGTCAAGAGAGCAATGTTTTCATGTTATTTCATTCTTCACCGCCAAATTCGAATATCTTAAATTCACCAACACGGATTTCACAACCCCAAGCATGTGTTTTGCCGCTCTTGGAACACTCACGCGACTTTCTCTACCTCTCAGAGAGGTACCTCTCTAAACTTTGTTTAAACGTAAAAAAGACTAAAGTCATAATATTTGGAAAGAAACCTGAAGATCAAATTGATGATATAAAGATTAATAGTGACAAACTGGAAATTGTGAAATCAATCAAATATCTTGGTGTTCAAATTGATGAAAAGTTAAATTTTAAAGAACATTATGAAAATACTATACACAAGTTAAAGCAAAAAGTTTCTATATTACGAAGAATAAGATATATTGTGCCTAGAAGAGTTAAACTTAATATCTTCAATGCTATTGTTAAGCCACATATTCAGTACTGTAATTTTGTTTTTGCAAACGCAAATGTTGAAGTTATATCAAGAATACAAGAAATTATTAATTCAGGCCTAAGATCTATTTTAAATCCTACTTATTCTTGGATTTCGATTAAAGATATGCTTCTGGAGCTTGATATGGTATACTTCAAAGATCAAGTGTATATTGACATGATGACTTTTATCTTCAAAATTGAAAACAATTTATTACCAAACACTTTTAGGGAGTGGTTAAAGAAGAATGAAGAAGTTCATTCATACAGCACACGAACAGGAAAAAACTACTTTTTGGATTATGTGAGAAACAGGAAATCTCAATTCATGGAAAGTGTATCTAAATATAATAAAATTAAGACTCATATCAAATCATCTTCTTCAACATTAGAAACTTAAGAGTGCAATCCAACAAGAGTATTAATGTTCATACGAGAAGACTGATTTTTATTGAATAATGATGTTTTTATTATTAGCATTAATTGCTATCTAAAATACAACAACAACAACAACCGTTCTCTAGATGAAAAAGACGAAGAAGAAAAAAGACGTTTTGACAACTGGAGGGCCTACCATACCATTAACTGTTAGTGTGACGAAGGAATAAATGGTAAAAGCTATAATATCGATTTCAAAGAATCTTGGTTTTCTAAGTTCTTGTGGTTCTGTAGTCAGGGCCGCCAGATCTTGGGGTCGGGCCCAGGACTATGTACAATGGTCATTGGCCTCTCATTCAGTTTTCACTCTGTGTAACAAAACATTTTATCAAGCTTTTCCTGTTTTCCATAAAATTATATCACATCACCAGTACCGAGCCGGGCCCGGGTCTCTTGGATCCAGCAGCCCCCCCCCCCCCCATGTGGCGGCCCTGTGTGCAGTAGCCCAACTTTAGGTAAATTATTTTGTTGACCAAACTTGCTTTTTAGTAACAATCACAATGTGTGGAATAAAGAAGGATTTTCAGATTTTAAGAACATTATGCGAGCTCTAAATACCGTAAATATAAGGATTAATACAAGAATATTGCATGTCCAATCATCAGTCATGCATTACTAAACCCATTTAGCCCTTCACCTACTTGGTGGGGTATGAGCCGCCACTGCAAAAAGTTGAAACATTTAATATAATTTGCAGAATTTTAATTATTTTTTATGAATTAGTGCTGTTGCATTTAGGCCCTCCTTAATTATTGATGATCGTTTTGCATAAAATATTATTTATTTTTGTTTCAGTCAGAAACATTAAACGCAATTATTCAGAAATAGAAGAATAGAGTTTTTATTAAACATCTTACTTTAAAATTGCTGTGCTTAACTGTGTTGGTTTTAAGGCTCTCTTTCTGCCTAGATACTATCCCCTTATGAAAATATAGCACTAAACAATACTGTATAACTATTACAGGATCTTTTTCAAGTAATTTAAATGTTCAAATAAATTAATATACCGGTACAATTATTTTTTAAATACTTTTATTTACGGTATATATATATATATACTTTTAAAATTCAGGTTCATATATTGCACACTAAATAACACTAAATAACATACTAATCTAAATAACCTGATCTTCAAATGGGAACATGTTACCTGTAAAATGGTAAACAATGCTGTCTCTAAACTTGCTAATTCTAGTAGTGAAGATTTCTATGGCATTTCCAACAATATTATTAAACATATAATTGATCTAGTGGTCCCTCTTACTCTCTTAATAAATAGAATATTTAACACAGGTAAATTTCCCGAAGTCCTGAAGGCTACAATTGTAATACCAATATACAAGAAAGGAGATATAAACAGACCAGATAGTTATCGCCCAATATCCCTCATACCAATAATATCCAAGGTAATTGAACATTGTATTAAATTTCAAATGAGTAGCTTTTTTGAAACACATCTTCTTTCTCCATCTCTTTTTGGCTTTAGGCCAGGTCTGTCGACGGTAAACGCGGTAGAAACTTTAATCACAGAAATACTCGATGGTTTTGAAAAAAAGTTGATAACTTGTGCTTCATTACTTGATTTAAGTAAAGCTTTCGATACTGTGGCTCATGACATCCTGATCTCTAAACTAGAGAACTATGGCATCAAGAATAAAGAATTGGCACTTATTAGGTCATACTTAGTAAATAGAACTCGAGTAGTCATGGTAAATAATCGTAAATCAAATACCTTACCGGTCATTAGAGGGGTACCGCAAGGTTCGGTTTTGGGACCGTTTCTTTTTCTGGTATATATGAACGATTTGCCAAAATTTTTGCCACATAAGTCCGTAATATATGCTGATGATACAACTTTCATAACAGCGGACCATAATTTAGAGGAAGTAAAAAGAAAAACACAAGAAATGCTTAGAAATTCCGCGGCATGGTTTCATAAAAATAACCTCATCTTAAACAATAGCAAAACTGAAACAATGTTCTTCTTCCTCCATAGGTTAAATGAGAATATAAATGAGTCCGACTCTGTTAGACTATTAGGCATCCATTTGGATCCTAAATTGAATTGGAAAGCCCATACCGAACAGCTAAGCATCAAGCTATCCAGAGTAATCTTCTTGTTAAGTAGATTAAAAACTGTAGTTAGTAAACAGCATCTACTTAACTCTTATTATGCTTTTTTCCATTCCCATCTCCAATATGCGGTTATATTATGGGGAAATTCTTCTGGCGCCCAAACAGTGTTCAAGTGGCAAAAAAAAGCAATAAGCGTAATTACGGGAACTGTACGCCATGAAACATGTAGACCCATTTTTAAAGAGCTAAAAATCTTAACTGTACCCTCACTCTATATTAAAGAATGCCTCCTTTCAATAAAAAAAACAGACAAACACTTTAAAACTCAGAACAGCTATTCACGGGTATGAAACTAGAAATAGAAATGATTTAAACATGGACTACACCAGATTATACATGAGTCAAAATAGTTTTAAATATACAGGTATGAAGTTATACAATATGCTACCGCTTACAGTGAGAAATTTACCAATTCATGTCTTTGAGAAGTACCTTCATAATATTTTAATTGAAAAGTGTATATATGATGTTAATGACTTCAATCTCTGTTAATTTTATTATGTTTTTAATGTATTTGTTTTTTATGACTATTGTCTATTTCAACTTGTGTTGACAATTGACAAATAAAGAAAATTCAATTCAATTCAATTCACTTAAAAGAAGTCAAACTTTGTTTCTGCATTTACTCCACAAGTGTACTGACTGGAGTTAACTTGGTTCTTACGCCAAAATCATCTTCTAATTTAACTTGGACACTGAGGCACCACATACTTTGTCTGCACCAATTAAAAATAGAAATGAAAAGTTTCAACTGAGACTCACTGCATCATAATCAGTTTTCTTCTTCTACCTCTTCTAATTCTTCCATAAAAATAACATATTCTAATTTTAAAATATCTGTTGCAGGCCTATTGGTTTCAGGATTGTGTAAATTTGGTTGTTGAAGCTGAAATTCTTTTTCCAATTTCAGAAGTTCCAGATCTAGTTTGTATTTTTCTCATTCAGCAATTACAACTTTTTCTTTAATTAAATAAAGTTTTGTTCTCCCCTGTTGGAGTAGCTTTTCTTTTTCTGTGAGGTGACAAGACATTAGCCATACCAATATTTGTATCGGTATTCCCATCTATTGAAGTATGGCTGTCACTGTTTGGAGTTGAAATTTCTACAGAAGTAGTTCCTGATGGCTCTGGAATTGTAAGACCAGATAAAACTGGAGATTCTTTATCAATTATCTGTAGGGCAATAATGTCGGCTTCATCCAGTATAAATTTCTTCCCACCAGTGCTTCCTGTTTTTAATCAATAATCTTTTTTTTCCTTGAAAGAAAGAAACTAATAAATATTTGTCTATGTAATACATAACGTTTTCATAAAATATATTAATTATAACTCGTATCCAAGCCATCAAATTATAGTATTTACTTAAAACAGTCCGTTTTGCCAGTTCTGCCATGTTGTATCTCGCAAGAATTTCCAATCCTTCGAGAATATGCCAATGGATTGTGCTTGTTCAGCAATTTCTTTCCATTTTCCTATTTTTTTGTGTGTCGGACTGGGCATTAGTTTTCCAAATAGCGTGTCTTTGTTCATTATCATAGTCAATAACACAATCTTTTCGTTACCATGAATCATGATTGCCGGTAATAAATAGCATGACAATATGACAATATCAGCATGATAATCGATCGTTACTCTTACAACAATAATCGATTTGCGGACGTGGACTGTTCTTCATAGCAATAATAGATTCACGTTCCTTGACAGACAAAATTTGGTAAATATCACTATTGAGAAACATCCTTTACAATTCATAATTACTTACCTGTGAAGTATGACAAATCTGTAGATTTAAAAATAGAGACAACTGCCTATTGAAATGACATAATTGGGAAACTGTAGTGCCTGTCAGGTTTATGGAATAGGACACAGGATATTCTCACAACGTTCTGTACCTTAAGCAATGAAATTACATTTTTCTTGCATCTTATTCCAGCTCTTGGAAAACTCGCACAACATACTCTACCTTAAACATTATTAAGATCACTATTAACTTCCATCTTATTCCATCTCTGGGAACACTCATGTGACATTGTCTACCCGAATAAATTTTCTGCTATTTACTCGTGTCTGATTCCAGGTCTTGAAACATTCACATTCTCTACCTCAAGCACTGAAATTACATTTTTCTCTTGTCTTATTCCATCTCTGGGAACTCTCACATGACTTTCTCTACTCCAATAAACTGTTTGCTACTTTCTTTGGTCTTATTTCAGCTCTTAAAAAGCTCACATGTTATCTACCTTAAGCATTAAAATCACTACTTACTCATGTCTTATTCAATCTCTGGGAACTCTCTCGTGACATTCTCTAGCCGAATAGATTTTTTGCTATTTACTCATGTCTTATTCCATCTGTGGGAACTCTTACATGACTTTCTCTACAGTAATAAAATGTTATGTTATTTTCTCTCGTCTGATAAAATCTTTTTATCCAGTAAATGAAACAGTAAGACACACCACATTCGATAGAACAAGTGAGTTTGTTGGTTAGGGTGCAACATCGACTTCTGTAACATACCTGTACATATTCAAACATTTTAAAACTGTACTACCGGTATTTATCTTGAGCAATTCACACTTTATAAGATCTACAGGGTACATGTCATGCAGATTTTATAACTTATTTCTTAAACAAACACTACCAAGGACATAACGATGCACAGACACGCACTGGTGTATAAGTATAACAGACTCGGTTCATCAGCTGATTGCTTTCCCGCATCTACAATCTGGCCTGTACATTACGATGGCGGTGCCACTGCCCTCCAATAAGGAAATCAGTAAGATCATTCTCATTAGGTGTTAACCTTCAATTGCAGTTGTGCATTAACAGTCGTGCTGTCCACCTGACCTCTAGGAAAAATAGAAATATGTGAATTTAATCATGTTGTATGCTTCATTATTCATTGAACTTGGTTACATAGTTTTGAGAGCAAAACATCTTTCTTTTTCTTGCCAAGAAAGCATTTTGTTTCAGATTGTGAGTTTAAGGAAAACAAATTCTTTAAGCCAAAATATCAGTAAACCTCCAGAACAGCTTTCCATAGTGTACTTGTGATCCAATTCACTTGATAAAACATTAGCATGCATGGAAAATATGGCTTGATACAAATTGTTTTTTAATGATAGCTCTGAAAAAGCCACATAAATGTTTAAAAAATGAGAG
This sequence comes from Ectobius pallidus, assembly GCA_964059195.1. Classification (NCBI taxonomy): domain Eukaryota; kingdom Metazoa; phylum Arthropoda; class Insecta; order Blattodea; family Ectobiidae; genus Ectobius; species Ectobius pallidus. The sequence goes on from CAXKWD010000013.1 coordinate 9,144,221, forward strand.
TACATATTACTGAAATGTGATTGCATGAAATATATTATTTGGTAAAAGAGTCCTCATGCTGTTCCACTGTCTATCACGTTGGTGGCACCCAAGGCTAATATATGTAAGGTTGCCTCATTCTCGTAAGAGCTGTGGGGAGAGTCCTACAATGCTGTTTGACGTCACCCCTAGCCAGCACGAGGATTAAGCAGCTACATACAATGGCAATGATGGGAAGAAATAGCATGAAAGCACCATCACTTTAACAACAATAATACATATTTCCAAAATGAAAATAGAATGCATACTATCCTATGTATAAAGAGGATTTAACACAAAGTAAAATAAGTATTTAATACAGGTATAGGAAAAAGTTTGCCTGACTCAGAAAAAAGTAGTCTATACTGGTTTTCACATCGTGAAGGCACAATGGGCTCTTATGGCCATGTTATTCATATGGGAGCAGGGCGCTATGTTGCCAGATTAGTCTGTTTTTAGAATATGACCAGAGTGAAATAGAAATATGCATTTCTGTATAAAATTTTATGAAGAATATGATGGTAGACACGAAAATCTCATATTTTCGTTGTTTTTTATTTAAATAATAAAAATTCTATTTTTTTCATTAAATGAAAATTTTAACATATTTTTCTTTCTGAACATTAAAACATACCAAAAAATTGAAACAATTGCGACGAAAAAAATTTCAGTAATTCGTTTGTCCTCATAGATGATTTTGATTAAAAATATTCACCAATTTTTTAAAAATGTTGTTTATAAAAAAAATATTTTGTGAGATAAGGTGAAAGTATTTTTAGATTTTGCATTGGAAAATGTCCTCGCTGGCTAAATTTCGTTCTATTAGTCCACATAAAAACTTCCAGCGACAAAGTTGTAAAGAGAAGTGTGAAATTATTTTTCATTATCATTCGAAAGTCTCCAGAACAATATTAGCCATGTATCGTCTGTTCTTTTCTCAGGTGAACAGCGCGTTGTGAAAAAGTGACGTACTCTTAGGCGTCCGGCTAGCTGTTTCTTTCTGTTCAGTTAACTTTTTGAGTTGTAATATTTTATTTTCACTCAGTGAATATTAAGGTGTTGCAGTAGAGTTTAATTCCTTGAAATAACACCGCCAGTATCAATTATTTGATGATGTTACACATAGCATAGTGTGACCATTATATTCAAAACTATTAGTCGACATCAGCTTTACAGCTCAAACATTAGATAGAGGATACATTCATGAAGAATGCTTTCACAACATATTAAATTAACATGCGACTACTGACATGCTATGAAGACCAAAAGTACGGGTACAATATCCGATATCTCCTGATTTTTTTCTGAAGTCAATAATCAGCCTCGAAAGAGCAATTGATAACTACTTCATAAAAAGTAGCGACTCCGGTAAGAAAAATCCTACCATCCATGAATGAAGTCATTAGACGGAGGTAAATAACACAGGGGTTGCATGATTGGCCCTGTCACTCGATGTGATGTAGCCTACGGAATTCCAACAAAAACATCACTAATAAGTATTATTAACTAATTAGATAAAGGTAATAATTGTTTAGGAATTTTCTTGGACTTACGCAAAGCTTTTGATACTGTTATTCACTCGATTCTGTTAGATAAACTACATAAGATAGGAATTAGAGGAACAGTACACAAATTATTTGAATCATATCTGAGCAATAGATGTATAATGACAAAAGTTGACAGTTATATAAGTGAAATATCAAATATCGATATAGGCGTGCCACAAGGAACGATTTTAGGACCAATTTTATACTTAATATATGTAAATGACTTGCTAAATTTAAATCTTGATGTAATAAACGGCTCCATATTTTCATATGCAGACGACACTGTAGTTATTTTTACTGGTCATTCATGGGAGGAAACATATAAATACGCTAACACAGGCATGGTAATTGTAAAAAAGTGGTTTGATTCTAACCGTCTCTCACTAAACGTAGATAAATCAACATTGGTTCCTTTCTCATTAACAACTATTGGTCAGATAAAACGGAAGAATTGTACAAATTCAAATTTAATAATACACAATTGTAATTTTGATGTAACAAATTGTTCATGCTCCCCATTGAAGGAGGCTGCCGTTGTGAAATATTTGGGTATTTTTATAGATCAACATCTTAAATGGTCTCACCATGTTAATTACATCTGTAATAGACTACGCAGAACAATTTATAAATTTGTCATTTTACGTCACTGTATGCCCATTACTGTTCTTCGTTCCGTTTATCTAGCCCTGTTCCAGTCCATTATGCAATATGGCATTCTCGCCTGGGGAGGATTAGCGAAAACTACTCTTGAAACACTTTGCCTTTTACAAAAAAGAATAATAAAAATCTGTCTAAGAAAACACATTGATTCCCAACTAGTCTAATATTTTTGGAATTTAATGTTTTTAAGTTTGACCAACTCTACAAATTTTCTTTATTAAAATATTTTCACAAACATCGTGCAAAATACACATCCGGTGATCATGCATACAGCACTAGAAGAAATAATAATCTGCTTCTATCAGAACCCAAATGCTCACATCAGCAGGATTAAACCATAGCATTAATTTTGGTCCCCGCTTCTATAACTCTATGATCAGTTAGATACCCCGATCTCGCAGTTTATCCCAATTTTAAATTTAATAAGTATGTAAAACATTTTTTGTAATTTTATTAGCTTTAAGTCATTTATTTTTATTATTATTTATTGTATGCATTTGTGTTTAATATTTTTTGTCTCCTTTTTATAAATTTGTCTTTTCTTTTTCTAGCTCTGTTTAACATTTTCCACCTTTTTTATAAGTGTGTCATTCTAGCTCACTTTGTTTTTTGTTTCTCCTCTTTCTCCACTCTGATGTTCTGAATCTACACGCGAGCACGAGCAGTTTGCTCATTCGGGTGTATTTCTAAATAAATATTTGGTTCTTTTCTTTCTTTTCTTAAAAAGTATTGTACTTTAATTTTGAAATTTGTAAATGTTTTTTTTTTGTTTATTTGTGTATTTTTGTATTTGTATTTGTACATAAGATTTTTGGAAATGTAATATAAAATAAAATAAATAAAAAAAAATTAAAATGATTGTAATGAAGATGATGATAATAACAATAATTTAATAATGATAATAATAATATTAAAATTAGGTAAACTGATGTTACAAAGTGCCAGTATGTTTTTGTTTAATCAGTTATGATTGCAGTTATGATATCCAGAATACAAAAAAAAAGTCAGCAATAGTGTTATTTGTCATAGCTAACTGTATTTTAACTGCCAAAGCCTTATAAGATCACAGTAAAACAATTGACTATGTTGTCATGATAACTGATTTGCATTTCATAAATTCTTTCGAATACGTATATTACCATAAAATAGGCACAAATTGAGCATTACTCCGAAACAGGTCAACCGATTTTATCCAATATCAATAGACGTCTTCCCATGGACATTATAAATGTGTATACCAAATCTCATAAAAATCCGGTAAAGCGTATTTGAGTTACCGCGTCTTTAAAATAGACACTAAATTGGGTTTTACTCCGGTACCGGGGTACCGATTTGGTCCAATATCAGTAGACGTCTTCCCGTGTACATTGTAAATGGGTATACAAAGTTTCAGGAAAATTCAATAAAGCATATTTGAGTTATCGCGACTTCTTATATATTAACATAAAATGCACTAAATTGGGCATTATTACGGTACTGGCCAGCCGATTTAGTCGAATATCAGTAGACGTCTTCCCATGGACATTATAAATGCGTATACGAAGTTTCATAAAAATCCGAAAAAGCGTATTTCAGTTATGGCGCGTACAGACACACGGACAGACAGACATACAGTCAGACAGACGGACAGACATTTTTTCGTCCCCCACACAATCTCATAAAGTACCATACTGGCACTTAATAATAATAATTGGAATGAAAGGAATCGCGATATTATGACTCAAAAGTGAACTAAACGAGTTTGTGCTAACCGCCCAATCCCAATATTCATCTAACGTCAAGCTACATCGCGCGCTATTATCCTGGGAAAGAAACAAAGAATCACTATGGATTTATTGTTCGGGGGACTTTTGAATGATGATTAAAAATAACTTCACGCTTTTCCCTACAACTTTGTCGCTGGAAGTTTTTAAGTGGACCTATAGAACGAAATTTAGCCAGCGACGACATTTTTCAGTGCAAAAATGAAAAACACACTCACCTTGTCTGACAATTTATTTTTTTGTAATCACAATTTTTAAAATATCGGTAAATTCTAAGAATCAGCATTGCCTGTAAGAACAAAGGAATAATTGAGATTTTTTTCGTCACAATTGTTTCAATTTTACCGTATGTTTTACTGTTCGGAACGAAAAATTTGTTAAAATTTTCGATTAAACAAAAAATCCCAATTTTTATTATTTAAACAAAAGGAAACGAAAATATAAGCTTATCGAGTCTACCATCATGTTCTCAGTGGCGTAGCAAGCTTAGGTGGTGCCCGGTGCGGAAAATTTCTTGTCACCCCCCCATTTAAATTATTAAAGTATGGAACAGTTCCAAGTGTTATTTTTTGCATAGTCAAAGGTAATCCCACGAGAGTTTAAGAGTTTATCGATAGATGCAGCTGCAACCAATTTATCTGATGTAACTCATAAACTCAACGGATTATGCAAATTTAGTAGTAATTACTTTGTTGTACAAAAACAAAACTATGCTCCGAAATCATGATATACTATGAATCGATTCGAGTTACCATGTTGTGACCAGTGTTACCAATGGTGCATATAAGACATAGTTAACCTAATTCAGCCAATTTTGTTAGGATTAAGGAAAGACATACATATCAAGCATATTATGCTGTACATTGTACTGTTAAACGACAATAAATATTATTATTATTATTATTATTAATCTAAAGTACGTTATAGACAGACAGATATATATTGTTTTCGTGAGCAACAGACTGTAGGTGTTACCGTTAATAAAGCGAACATCTAGGCCAAAATACACCCCCGAAATTGTGCAAACTTTTATTTTTTGAGTGATTTTTTTATATTTTGTTTTCCAAGCGAAATCTCGAATTTTGGAAAGATGAATTTTGATAAAAGCACAAAATGTTGTATTTATGTCAGATACCTTTCAAGATGTGAACCGAAGATTGGAGACAAGTTTTCCTTATTTTTACATAAAGAAAGTTTTCTCGAAAACGACTCTAATGATTTTCTTTGAATTTTGCACGTGGGTTGCTTATAGAGGAAAAACTTTTATTTGAAACACTTTTTCGAAATAATTCTCTGAAGGGTAGTTATAAGCCACCCACTCTGAATACTCGCTCTTTGCAATCCGGCCTCTTGTAACGGAAAATCGTACGAAAACAAAATTTGGTATTTGGGTTAGGTACCTTTTCGGGATGTGACACGAAGATTGGCGACAACTTTCTCTTATCTTTAAGGGGAGGCTAACTTTTATTTGGGCGTTATGTGAATTATACATCATTTTTTTTATAGGTTGGTCCTAATAAATTTCATAAACAAGTAATGTAATTATTTTACGGAACTGTACTATTAATAATCTATTCTTAAATATGCGCACATCCCAGTTCAAAATCTAGATTGAAGGAGACTTCGGAGTCATCTCACATTCGAAGTTTATTTTCGTCAAAGTCACGACTGCCGCAGCGGGTAGAATTGGTTGCGGCTTAAGTGATATAAAATGTCAAAGATTGTTGAAGTCTGATTTAAATTAATAAATCTGCAGAGACAAGCATCGACAGAAATAAACACCCCTCCCCTAACCATAATATTATTGTTCGTATCAACACAGCGGCCAGTTCAGCCGGATTTATTACCTTTGTTGACAGAATTTAAAACTAAAAGAAGTTTCAATACGCATGTTGACTTGTAGAAAGTTGTTAAGCATATTTACTTGTTTTAAATAGTATTATTATTTTCTTTAAATTCCCTTGAGCGATTTTTTACTTACAAAGATAATTTTTTATTTTGTCACCCCCCGGGTGATCACCCGGGGCGGCCCGCACCCCCTGCACCCCCCTTCCTACGCCACTGCATGTTCTTCATTAAATTTCATAAGAAATGCATGTCTTTATTTTACTTTGGTCATATTCTGAAAATAGGCATATCTGGCAACAGCGCGGGGATTCTCCATAAGACCTGTAGTGCCTTCACGATGTGAAAAGGAGTATAGTAGGTATAGCTTAGATTATGCTTGAAAGCTTTTTAATTTTACATTTCTAGGTATGTTTACTTATTTCAGGTAAATTATTCTAAATTATGGAAGGAGGCTTGAAAAGAATAGACTTTAGTATACTTTGCGATATTCATCTTGATGTAGAAAAAATTCTCAATTAGATCGATGTGCAGTTGTGTAGTTTCTATATTTATTTTACATGAAATTAAGTTAAATTAAACGTCTATGAGATGAACCAAGACACTTCTGATTGCAATGTATTTGTCACAATTTAATTACAGAGCGTGTAATCATAGATACTAAACAATTATTAAAAACCAAAGAAGAATAGAAGATTTAAAAGTTAACAACATGGAATAATGCTTTCCAGAGGCAGAAAACTGGAAGATGTAGCCAATAAAATGGAATAACAACCAGTCTGTATTCTGTTTGTAGAACATTTTGAAGTAAACATTTACAAATGATTCAAAGTGATTACATCATCTTTAAATGTATACCGACTGACAGCATTTAAATGGTCGAACAGTCCAAGACTCAATACTGAGCAATTTAGTCATATTTTTCACGTAAAAGTGGATTTTAAGATGCGCTTATAATAAAATAATGAGAAAAAAGTCATAGACACACCTTCAATAGGAAGTTGGCTTCTAGTTTTCCATTTTTTGCCATTAACAACAGATCCATTGTTGAATATTCTCCTTCCCCCCCCCCCCCCAGTGGGCGAGGACCAGTCAGATTTATGGGTACTTGTAGTTATTCAGTTTCTGAAAGATGTTTTATTAGGGAAGTCCATAAATAAAATGTTCAAGGATTTTTACTTTGCTACTGGTATATACTGGAAAAGATTTTTAAAAGGGAGTCTTGCTTCACAATGTACATTTTTTACATCTGAAGGGTAAAATCACATTTCTAACCCTTAACCCATCTTTTAGAAGAACATTTTTTTGTCAAATATAGTGTAGGTGGTCAGCTCTACAAGGAAAATTTTCTGCCTGTCTATAAGCTGTTAGTAGTCTGCTGGTGTCTATAAATAAAATGGAAAGGCCCGTTAAGTTCCTACTGGAAATGTGTATGAATAAAGAATTATTTACAGAAGGGTAAATTCACCTCTGCATGAGACAAAAATATTGTATAGGCTTCTTCCCATTTTCTGAGTAATAACTAAATGAGTTGTAAAAGTACCCCAATAAATTTAAAGAGAGAAACCTTGCCAGAGAATGTAGGATGTTTGTGTGTTTTCTTTATTTTGTCATCCACAGTATGTTTTACAGAAACCAGCAACTTAAATATTTTGTTTCAAATGTCTCATTATATTTTGTTATAGTCTATTCTTTGAGGCCTGAGCACTCAGAAGTGGTCTCTCTATTAACCCATACCCCCTTTAAGATCATATGCAGTCTATCTTTACGGAAACATGTATTATTGTAGTTAAAAATAAGTTTTATTCCCATCATTGCCATTGTATGTAGCTGTTTAAATCATCGCAGGGCTAGGGGTGACGTCACATCCCTCGTGCTCAATACGCATGCGCATCGAACGAGAGAACCTTACACATACTAGCCTTGGGTGGTACCAGTCATTGCAAGAAAGCAGCACTCTAGTGCAAAAGCAACACAAGTACAAAGGCAATTAATATAATGCATATTTACAAAATAACTGTGCACGATTAAGAAATAATGATGCTGTTCCACCTCCCCCAACCTCTAATAACAGTTGACTTACGGTACATGGAAAGAGAAGAGCTGGCACTAGGGTCTCACCAGAGGCAAGCAACTAGCAGGATTAGTGGTCTTGTTCAGCAAGTGAAACAATACTGCTTAGTAACAGAACTTGCTACCTTCATCTCAGACATTTCTTATTACATGAAACATACAGACAACCCATCCTGGGTTCCATTTCACATAAAGCTGTAGGTACCAGCTTTAGCAGTCAACCCATAATAGTGGGTGTTCTGGTATAATTCCAGGAATGTTTCAGGTGTATGAATGCAGAAGCTTTTTGGATGATGCCAGGTCAACAGTTACTGGTAATTGTATATTACTTCCAGTGATGGGAAAAGTACAAAAAGAAAGTAATTGGGCTGAATTACAATTACCTGAGAGACATTTTACTTAATTGCAATAACAAATTACTTTTTCAAAAAGTAATCAGTAAAATTACAATTAGGCTACACTTACAATTACTTTACAAAATGGGAGTACCTAAAAATTCCTTGTTTTTGGTATGTTTTGGACACAAGCCCAAATTATTAATGAACAAACAAACCAAAAACACATCAATGAGAATATTTTCGGAAACATTGAGTAACTTTTTGTTAACATTAACTCTAATTTGGATATTAGTTGCAAAAACAGTAGCGATGACGATATAGCAAGCGAGAATGATACTAATACTAACAACTACTAGATTGTAACAGTTAAAATTTTATTTTCAGAAGTAAATTAAAGTAGAAATTACATTTTTTTTAAGTAACGATTACAAGTAAATGGGACCAAAAAAGGAATTGTTACTGTAATCCGATTACTTTTACTCAATTACTTCCCATCACTGATTACTTCTATATCAATTTTACACTTTTCAAACCGAGTAATGGGTCAGTACGTATGAGTGTGGTATCAAACAAAAGAATTTTTCACAATGATTTGCATTTTGATGATTTTGAATAAGTATTCTGGCTAAAAAAAATACTTAAAATGTTATATTCTTAAGTGAAATAGAATGTTTCAATTCTTTTGTTTTGACAACTCGAGCCATAGCACCATAGGCAATTATTTGAATGAACAATTCATAGAACAAAACAAATGGTCAACTTTGAAGCTGAAAGCATTGTTAAAATACCTCAACCATAAAAAAAAATCATTATTGATTTTAAAAATTCCCTTTATTTTCTTTCTATAGGCATAGGCAGATTTTTAATTTCATATTTCTTTAAGATGTTTGTAATATTTAGAAGATTTACAACAATTTAATTTAGCTGCCTGATAAATGAAAAGGAAGTAAAAACAGGTACGATTCAAACTGTAAACTTCCAACATCAAAAACGATTGTATTCCATGTCTGCAATAATAGATATATGGAAATTTACAGGCTTTCATATAATGATGAAACTGTGCTTAAGTAAGCAAAACACACAGATAGTTAGGATATCAAGATTGGGTGTGGGAAGATGTAGTTTTTACCACAATGCTATGAACGCGAAATAGATAAAAAATACTATCATAGAAAACAAATATATGTACAAATATAATAATGAGATGGATTGTTACACACTAACTTCACTAGAATGTGTAACAATCCATCTCATTATTATTTTTATATAATAATTACTTCACTGTGTAAACTTCCTAAATATTATGATATAAATATATGTACATTTCAAATACTGCAATGTTTTCAGAATGGGAAAAAATGATCTGACCATTTGTAGAGGTACTAGAAACTCCATATAGTAGGAAAAATGTTTATTATCCTTCCTTAAATAATTTTTCCGTCTTTCCCCTACCTTCCTCACCCTTTCTCTCATCTATTCTCTCACACACTGTCTACTCTATTTACCTATTTGAGACCTATTCCTAACCTACAAATTAGTGCTTCGAACGGGACTCAAACTTGGATCTCCAACTTCGTAGTCAGAGACCTAACCATTTACAGGGCACCATCAGGTAATTTCAATTATTTTGTAACTCAGTTAGAAAGGGTTCTTAATTCACTGTATAGTACTAACGTAAATATTATACTGTGTGGGGACTTTAATGTAGATTTCTCAATTGATAGTGAGAAGAAGATCAGACTGATATCTTTATTGGGTTGCTATAATCTAGATTTCATAGTAAACTTTCCAACGAGAATTCAGAACGACTCCCAAACAACAATAGATAATATATTCATAGATATAGAAAAACATTTTAATTTTAAAGTACTTCCAATATTAAATGGATTATCAGATCATGATGCACAAATGTTAGTGCTGAACAATATTAAAGTAAATTCGAACAGTAATATGACTAGAGTAATGAATGACGATTCAATTTTAAATTTCAAACAAGATCTTGCGAATGAAAACTGGGAATCTATGTTATCCTATGACAAAGTAGATAGTAAATTAAGTGAATTCCTAAACATAGTGTCACGACATTTTGAGGCAAATTTTCCAAAAAAGAAAACTGCTAATTTACCTAATTCAAGGAATAACACATGGTTAACTGCTGGTATTAAAATATCATGTGCAAAAAAAAGAGAGCTCTACCTAAAATATAGAACCAGTAACAACCAAACTCATAAGGAATACTATAAAAAGTATTGCAACATACTGAAGAAAGTAATCAAAGAAGCAAAAAGTAGGCATTTTTCACAAGTAATTAATAAATCAAATAATAAAGTTAAGACTGTATGGAATATAATAAAAAACGAAACAGGGAGAACAAAGGGAAACAATGATTGTACATCATTAATATACCAAGACATAAAACTAGATAATTTATCTGACATTACAAATGCTTTTAATAGTCACTTTATAAATATTGCAGAGAAATGTATTCCTATAAATAATATTAGCATTAAGGCAGTAGACCTACTAACGAAATCTACAGTTTGGAACCATAGATTTCAACTGAACCTGACTTCCCACATAGAAATTGAAAATATAATCAAGTCTCTCCAAAGTAAATGCTCGTCTGGATGGGATGAGATAAGTAATAAGTTATTAAAAAGCTGGTCATCAGAACTCAGTAAACCTCTTAGTCACATATGCAATTGTTCATTAGAAAATGGAATATTTCCAGAAAGACTGAAGCATGCTATTGTTAAGCCCCTCTTTAAAAAAGGTGACAAAAATCTACCATCAAATTACAGACCTATATCGCTCTTAACCTCATTTTCAAAAGTTTTTGAAAAAGTCATGTACAACCGCATAATACACTATCTTAATTTGAATGACATTCTTACTTCATCTCAGTTTGCTACATTTCAACTTACTACAGAAATACTGGAAGCGTTAGATAAAAAGAAATATGCTCTGGGAATTTTCTGCGATTTAGCTAAAGCGTTTGACTGTATAAATCATGAAATATTACTTCAAAAATTGGATCATTATGGGTTCGATAATTTAACATTTAAGTGGTTCAAATCATATCTTTCTGATAGAACTCAAAAGGTAATAATAAATGGAAATGAATCTAACTTAGGGGATCAATACTAGGACCTATGCTCTTTTTAATTTTCATTAATGACTTGCCCTATAACTTAAGTGAGTTAAACACATGGTTTCTAGCTAATAAAATGACACTTAATATTGATAAGACCCATTTTATACAATTTAGGACAAAAAACAGATGTATCTCAAATCTTGAAATTAATTATGGAACACAAATCATACAAGAAATTAGCAATGTAAAATTTTTAGGACTGCAAATTGACCAAAATCTTGATTGGAAGACACACATAGAAATGATAAGTCCAAAACTGAGTTCAGCGTGCTTTGCTTTAAGAATTTTGAATAATATATTAAAACAGGATGCATTACTTGTGGTATATTTTGCATATTTTCACTCGGTAATGAGGTACGGGATCATATTCTGGGGCAACTCTTCCCATAGGGAGAAAATATTTAGATTACAAAAGCGGGCAATAAGAATAATATGTGGAAAGAAAAAAAGGGAATCTTGTAAACCGCTATTTGAAAAATTAAAAGTCCTCACTCTTACAGGGGAGTATATATACTCTGTTATGTGTTATGTAGTGAATAATATTGATAAATTTCAAACTAATTTTAGTGTACATGGACGTACTACCAGAAACATGAATGATCTACACAGACCAAATAACTCATTAAAACTCTTTCAGAAGGGTGCTTATTATTCTGCAGTACAGATATATAACAAGCTTCCAAACAACATTAAATTATTATGTATTCAAAGAAAGAGCAAACCTTTCAAAACAGCTGTCAAGGAATTTTTAATAACTCACACCTTCTACAATTTGGAGGAATATTTCCAGCTTGGATAAATTTGGCAGCTTGCAGCTTCTGTAGGCCTATATTATTGTTATAACATGCATGTATTTTTTGATCTGACGTGTTCTATATCCTTGAGCCCCGCTCAACACAGGATCTACAGGACGAGATATCTACATCTACATCTACATTACGAGATTTTGTTGAGGTCCGAGGTAAAAATCCATCTATTTTAGTTGATGATTCATTATTACAGCAAAATCTCATTCAACCGGACTAACTGGGACTGGAAGACATCTGAATAATCCATGAATCAGGCAATATTATTTACACTAATGCACATTACAAGAAACAACCACTTTCTTATGTTTTTACATCATACACACAAAAAACTAATGAAACAGTATTACAGAGCATGATGTTGACTCGAATAGTGACTGGTCGAGATGGAGTTAACACCCTCATAAGGGATGTAGGTTTTAGGACAGAAATAAATTATTTCTATTCAATCTCAAGTTACATTTTTATTAATTATGTTTCTCATGCACAATACAACGTGAAAAAGTTCTCAATAAAAACACACAGCCTGAACACAATCAAACAAGACTCTTATCACTCCAGCCAATCACACCTCAGTTACAGTAGAAACAAGTTTACCAGAATGCATTTCATAGCATACGCACGATGAGCACCATTACAGCTGACTTGTGTTATGGTGGGTTAAGTTTGCAGTATTAGTTTCAATTTATAAACCTAAGCAATTTGTAAAACAATTATGGAATCTGACGGTACTTTGAAAATAGGGGAATCTAATCAAGGGACCAGAAAGAAATGCAAGAGAAGAAAAAAAGAAAGAAGTATGATGCACCTTATACTGTAAAGAGAATCAGGAAGTGAAAATTTAGTATTTTGAACATATTCACCAGTACAAATGTCATTGGAAAATTCAGGAAGGGAAATTCTAAAATGTTGAATATATGTTATTTAATGTGTGTTTAAGTTCGGTCTTTAAGCTTGAGAAAAAGGTTTTTATATTATTTGTATTTGAGGGTTTTGGGAAAAATTCTGGAAATATTTAGTTTAATTTTGAATAATTATTGTTTAGAATATGAGGTAATGATTATGTAGTTCTGACATCACTGGAGTAACAATTAAAGTTGTGATGAAATAATGTTTCCGAAGCTCGTTTGTTCTCCAGAGTAGAAAGAAATCCTTGGTCTTTCTAAAAATGACAGCTGAGGGTTATGTTGAGGTTGTGCTCTCAACCAGGATGGGTTTTAGTCCTTTTGGAACTTCACAATGATTTGGGAGACTTTAGACTAAGGATTCAGTTGAATGGAAATGATTGGAAGTATGGTTTTGTGGACTTCTCGGGAAAATTGTGAAGGAATAATGTAATCTATTTTGTTCCCTTATAATTACAGTAAAAGAATTTTCGGTTTTATTTTCAGAAAGGAAGGTGTTATGAGCGAGTAGTGTGTCTTAAACTATTTGTGTAAACTACGAATCAAAGATGAAACTTGTAACTTTAATCATGTTTAGTTCAGCCTGTTAGCAATATTTTATGGAGATAAAACTGGATAGGTTTTCAAATAGAAGTTCTGAAAGTTAAATTCTAAATATAGTATCACTATTTTCTTATGTGTCGGCCGCGGTGGTCTAGAGGTAGCGTGTCCGCTTCTGGATCCGCAGGGCGCGGGATCAAACCCGGCCGTGGTCGATGGATTTTTCAGGATGTAAAAATCCTGGGCTCGGAGTCCTCCGGGAGGGACTTTAAGCTGGGGGTCCCGTGTCGTAGATTTACGGCACGTAAAAGAACTCCAAGCCTAAATTAGAGCCTCTGGACAAAATTTCTCGGCCCTTTCACGTCCAAGAAATACTTAGTTTCCAGAGGGGGGTTGCGAGGCGATGGGCTTACCACCTGTCCCTCTACCCTCTCTCGGAAAATAAGCATATCAAAATTAGTATAGGTAATGAAACCTCCATTGGAGGCCCCTTTGCCCCACCTGGGGATCATAGGGTACCAGATACAGATACAGATTATCTTATGTAAATTCCTTTCTGTATTGCAAAGTAAGCCGGATTGTTTTCTGGAGGGAAGATTATTTAAATCTTATTTCTATTTTACAATTACTATTGCAATCACTAGTAATAGCATATATGTCAAATGCAGCATTATTTTCAACCACAAAGTTGTATTAGTAATTTAGTTCTTTGCTCTGCTTTAGGTGTAAGTCCTGTGGATTGGTTCTTTCACATGTTGGGGGGTGGGGGAATCAAATGGTATAGGCCAGAATTTCTCTGCACTCCCTCATGGTATTACTATGGATTAAGCTATAGCTTAGCAATTGGGTGCCTTGTGTATATGACAAAGCCAGGTAAAGCTCGTACAGGTATAATTTGTAAGCAGAGGATTAAATAACTTAGATGGATAAAAAAAAAGCGAGAACTGGATAATTAAACCAAAAGACAGAAGTAAAATACAAGCAGCGGAAGTGTTATTTCTTCAAAATGTTAAAGGATGCACAAGAATAGATAGAATCAGAAATGAAACTATTAGAGAAGAATTAAATATACCGTATATAAGATTGAGGATAAACTTAACATATACAAAAAGAATTGGACAGAACATTTAATGAGAATGGACTCTGATAGAATACCAAAGAAAGATTGCCTATATAACCCAAAAGGTAGAAGAGACATTGGCGGCCCCCGTAAAAGATGGACTCCACTTATGACATCGCCGGAACGGGTTACTTAGCCTAAACCATGAAGAAGATGATGATGTTTTAAATAATGGTTGCTCTGAAGAAGCACTATAAGAAGATATGTACTTATTGTATTTGAGCATTCATTCAGCTCACATGATATGTTATTTTCATATAACTTTTAATCAGTGCTTTTTTCTAAAGGGGTACTCTTGCTTTTGACTTGACGGAACGTTGACAGACTTACCCACATGTTTAGAATGAAAGTGGAATCACACCATATGCATGAGATTATACGAATTTAAGTCCTCTGAGGTGGATTCAGTTTGTACACATCAATTCTACTTGTGAGCTGCAATTTCACCGGAAGAGACTAAATTTAAAATGAAAAGTAGCAATACCTCTATTTTTGAGAGTTGTGGCCTGACAGGTTTGCGACCAACCTTGGAACTCCTGTGGGATATTGCTGATCATTTGACATGTGTATAAGCGGAATCATTTTCACAAAGGCACATATTTACTGCAGTATAGCCAGAGACAGAATGACATGTGCAGCAGCATTAATGCAAATAAATGCAATATGAAGCCAAGAGGAAGGAGGTACAACAAACTCTTGAGCATGTGCTAATGTTGAATCGGTAACATCAGCAACGTAGTTATGGATACCATTGCAACGGTACTGTAGCATTCACTTGTTTTCCCGATCGCAGTGCTAATGTCAGGCCCCACCTCTCGAAAATCATGGTATAGACAACGAACATATCACTAAAAATACCTACTTTCACGTAAACAATGCGTGTAATCACTTTCATTATTTTGTTTGGCACAAATTTATCCAGATTTCAAAATTGTGGAAAATAATGATTTTCTCTTACATGAAACTGGAAAAATCTTTAAGGGGTATGCATACCCCTGCGTACCCTCAGAAAAAAAGCACTGTGTTTTAATGAACTAGCAAGGAAATCATACAGGGTGTCAACCTACCCAGGTATTTATTAGAGATAGACATGCAAGAATTTGCTGAAAACATGTTTATATTCTCCCACAAGGGCGAACGCCGGCATGATCTTGTGGTTAGCGTCACTGACTAGAGATCCGTTGGTCTGGGTTTGATCCCCGGTACCTCCTTGGATTTTTCTGAGGTAGGGAGGTCTGGTAGACTGCTGGCGTGGTCTTGTGGTAAGTGTCACTAACTACAGATTCGTTGGCCCCGGTTCGATCCCCATTACTTCCTTGGATTTTTCTGAGGTAGGGAGGTCTGGTAGGGGTGCACTCAGCCTCGTGATTCAAATTGAGGAGCTACTTGAAAGAGAAGTAGCGGCTCCGGTCATGGAAACCACCATTAACGGTCGTGGGTGTCGACATGCTGACCACATGCCCCCAATCATGCCATTTGTCTATGGTTGATGATGCAGCGGTCGGGTTGTAGGACTTATCCCTTCAGGGATCTAGTGCCACGGAGTTAGTTAGTTAGTTAGTTAGGGTGGTCTGGTAGGGATGCACTCAGCCTCGTGATTCAAATTGAGCTAGTTGATAAAGAAGTAACGGTTCTGGTCATGGACACCACCATTAACGGCTGTGGGTGTCGGCATGCTGACCACATGCCCCCCAATCCTGCAATTTGTCTATGGTTGATAATGCAGCGGTCGGGTGGCAGGACTTATCCCTTCAGGGATGTTGCGCCACAGAGTTTAGTTTTTATTCTTCCATAAGGAAACAACAACAGACACTTGTACAGCTTGCTTGAGTAGCCCACATGCAGGGAACAAGCGACAGCAGGGTGTGAGGTAGAGGAAGGAGCTACCTTGTTATTCATTGAATGAGTTTTACTATCATTGTTAGATAATCACTTCTTATTTCCACATTTTGAAACTATAATAAACTCTACAGACATTGAGTTGATTCTGATTGTTAGCGTGTATGTGTGGATGATACAGAAGTGTGAGCACTCAATTTGCATGATTAAAACTGATTTTTTGTCATG
Source organism: Ectobius pallidus (assembly GCA_964059195.1). Taxonomy (NCBI): domain Eukaryota; kingdom Metazoa; phylum Arthropoda; class Insecta; order Blattodea; family Ectobiidae; genus Ectobius; species Ectobius pallidus. Next base: position 9,161,057 of record CAXKWD010000013.1, read on the forward strand.
CACGGTGAATCTAAATACTAGTGCTTCAATCAACCTGTTCTCAAGTTGACAATTATTGTCCATATAAACTATTTTAGTGTTAAAAACTCTGACTATCATACTACAAATTATGCTCATTTATAGGCGAAAGTAAAATTAAAAAAAAAAATAATAATAATAATTGAATTAATTTAAACAGCATGCAGTATTCATGATTATTCATTACTTCACGAGACCTACTGGAATACAAACATCTCTATTGGAGGATGGTATAATTCCCTCCCATAGTGATAAGGAAAAGGAGAGTCGGAGAGATAAGGCAGACAACACATAGGCCAATATGAGAAGCAGGAATCGTGCTTTGCAACACTTACAGCCAACGGCATGCACTAGGGAAATCCACTACCCCTTTCCACCAACTGTGTGAGGCTACTCAACATTTCAAATTTACAAGATTTGTAATTAATTTTTACCCACTTAATGTTTATATGAGCAGCTAACTTGTGGCATGTATCTAACTGCACCGAAGACCTACCAATGAGCTAAATTTGAGGTTAGGTTTCGACATGACAATCCATACTGTTCCCTTGTAAGCATCTGTAACTCACAACTAGTTATTCCTGTTATTCACTTACGTATCGTCGCTTCAATGCCCAAAGCTGTTTATGTGAATTTCCATTGAAAATGAGTTTATGTTCTCATTCACTTCAAACATATGTGAATCATCTTTACCAAAAGGTTGTATGTTGAAAACCACTCTCCCTTAATGTAAATGTGTATTCCATACAGTTGTTTGTCATTTTTTTTCAATAGTTCCAGAACCAAAAGGTCTGGCAGAAATGCACATACGACCTTATGACAGTAAAGCAATGATATTTTCATGTTTATACACACGTCACATTCTTGTGGCTTCAGTTGCATATATGTAGGAGCAAATATTCAAGAGAGACTCTGTCCTTCAAATAGTTTTAGAATATGAACAAAAAAGTGTTTTATTACGTTACAAGTGACACAAGTGTGTGCAGGATACTTATTTATGAATATAAATCTATTTAAGATGAAATCAAACTAATTATTTACATCTTATTTAAGTGACATTGCAGAAATTAGACATGAATGTTTGGACAGAGATGCTTTTGATTGGATACACATGCTAAAAGATATTTGCTGACGTTTCATGAAATAGGGTATACACAAACATGATATAACTCAAAGAAGACTTACAAAAGGGGGAAAAAAAAATTCATCCCAGAAAACATCAATTGTATTGGTCAAAATAAGACCTCATAAGGCATTCTTAAATGTAAGTCACAATCATCTTCATGACATAATATTGGATTACCCTCTTCATCTGGAACATTAATACTAGGTACACTGATTAAGAGTTCTTTATACCACTTCAGATTTGCCTCTCACCATAGAACCAAATCTCTTTCAGGATGGATCTCATCTATATTCCTGCCTCTCTTGAGCAGTGACAGGAACTCTATGGAACCCTCATTTCTGTAATACTCCAAGGCTTTAACCTGGACCTTGTGCCTTTCATTTTTTTCCTTGCTAGCAAGAAACACTCGTGCCATATCACTAATAATAATGACTAACTTCTAGAAACAATGTATTGTTATTTCTCGGGCTTCCAACCGGGTGAGTTGGAGGTTTGGTTCCAAGCTTTCGGCAGCTATCTCCGCTGCCATCTTCTGGGAGAAGTGAACTGGATTGGGGAAAAACTGCTTCATATACCGGGTGTCCGGAAATTCATATTAAAAACTTCTAGGGCTAGTAGAGGTACATTTCTGGACATGGGTTCCTATTCGAAATTTTGTCTACTAAGTCCCCTCTACTAGCCCTAGAAGTCTGTAATATGAATTTCCGAACACCCAGTATAGGAAAAGACTGGATATGCTAGAACGGGTGGGGGGGCCAATAGGAAAATTATAAAATGGAATAAATAAATGAAGAGTTCTGATTGGTCGGGAAGGAAAAATAGAGTTTAATAATGTTGTTTAATAATGGAAGTGAAATCGGTCCTTGTCAGGACCACTAATTCATTTGGGATAAGAGTTGCCAATATTGGCTTCTGGGCCTGGCTAAGTTATAGACTGCCATCCCTAGAAATACTGTGATAATTCCTTAACTTTATACAATTTCCAGTCACGCAACACATGATTGTTTTGTTCTGTGCTGTACATTTATCCTCTTCGTGTCACTTAATTCAGAGCATTTGATACCTCTATGGCTCCTCCACCTCCACGATGCATAAACTGAAAAAACTAATTTGTCAATAATAATATGATTCTTGTAATGGGGTCTTTGGAAATGGTTGCACTTATTGTTTAAGTTGAAGCATAGAGAGATTTGACTAGTGCCTGGTACCTGTTCTTCTAAAATGCATTTGAGCGTAGTGTGGGAGCTCTCTTTTCTATCATGTACCATGATTTAGTTATGTTTGCCACTTGTTTTTATTAAGAAATTAAATTTAGTACAGCTACTGCATATATGTCAGATGCTGGTGATGTAGAGCCTAGGTTAAATTTTTTCACAAAAATACAATGAAACACTGCAAAGCTGACTTGAAGTTCAACAACTGCATCATTGTTGTAGACGCTCCATTAAGCACTAAGTGTAAATAGGTGCCTTTAGGATTTTTGAGAATATAATGACTCTCATAGCTTTTGAGATTTCTCAAAAAGTAGCACACATTTTCTGTCTTATGTACAGAGAGAGAGATGGGACCTTGGTTTCTGTCATATGTACACCAGGTTTGTCATAAATATGTTTCTTAAACTGTGTCCTTTGCCTTGAGTGCTGACTCGGCCTAGTAATGGGGGAAGACTAGGGTGTGCAGCCGCATCCCCAGAAGAGTGCGGGTGGTTGCCGGGGGGGATTTCAGGTGAAACCTGCGAGGTCTAATTTCATGCAGGGACCTTCCAAATGGACACGTCTGTGAGAACCAAGGTCAGGAATTTCGTGTTTCCCCTTGTGGTGGCACAGCGATGGTGGGGCTGAACTGACCTTGTCCCTCCAAGCCTGCCAGGGTAAAGGTACGGCACCCTTTCATTCTCTTCTCTCGTCCATGGCTAATTTAAAGTTAAATGAAGAAAACATTGCTATGTTATGCAAGCACGGTGAGCTGAAGCTGGCTAGGACCCTGCCCAAAAATGTTTGCCAGCAAACTTCGCAAACTTCACAAACTCCCCAGCAAATTTTCAGTGGAACTCAAAAATGTAAAGCATCTCCTTCTGGAGACATAGAGGGGCCTGGATGAGCTTGACATTCTCACACTAAAGTATGTAACACAACCAGAAGATGACTGAACCTATAGAAAAGTGTTAACTGACCTGTCGATTATAGTCAGCTTAGAAAATAAATTAACAGCTTCAAAAAAGAAAGATTTCTTTGAGGCGGTAGAATGCCTACATAAAATTTACGAGTCTATGATCACCAAAAATGCAAAATTGAAAGCAAAATTAGAAGAAAATCCTAAAACGACTCCTTCATACAGTCAAGTGACAATAGCTCCCCATCCCCAGGTCAAGAGTAAACAAAACCAAATCAAATCGCAGCTGGAACACAAACAGCATCCTGTTTTCAAATCGTCTGACAAGAAAAATGCAAAACAACTAAGTAATGAATTCACAAAACTTGTCAACCCGGTGAAGGATAAAATCAAAATCTCGTGGTATGCGCACCACCCCAAAAGTCCTCTTGAGACAGAAACCAGGGAGGACATGGAGAAGCTAATAGCCCATGAAGAACTGAAAAAACATCAGATAAAAGTGGAACGCCCCCCACAAACACCTTCCATTGACGATCATGTAAAACATATCATCAACAGAAACAGAAGAGACTTTGAAATCCAGACTGTATGAACAGAATTTTGCGGAAACACATACACAAGAAGAAAAAGAAATCAAGCAACATACCACCATGTAGTGGAGGTCTCTCCATGCATGAGAGCTGAAATTAACAAATCCAGAAGGTTCTTTGTGGGCTTCACCTCCCTGGTAGTCAGGGACTATGTGGTGGTAGCTCATTCCCTCAAGTGTGGAAATCTTGGCCACGCAGACCTCAGTATGTACCCACTGTGGAGATCGAGACCACATCCGGGAAGCGTGTTAGAAGACGCAGGCCCCTCCTGCATGTATCCCTTGTGGTCTTTGCATGAAGAACTGCACACCAGAAAGGCGTGATCGCCCGACTTCTCAGCTACAGTTGCAACAACTTACAGAAAAGACCGATTATGGACTTGGAGTGTTGGAAGAAGCGTAAGCACAATCCCCCCAATAGGCAAAAGAGGAATGCTATTCATGCCTTTCTATACTGCTGGCTGAAGAATGCATTTGCTGAAGATAAAGAGAAAAACAGTATAGGGATGCAGACTAAGCATGAAAAGATATCAGCGTTCGATAGTCCAACACAAGTTTCCATCTGTCAGAACCCAAAAACTGATTTCCCCCTGTTTGTGTTCGAGAAGGGAGAATTTACCACCCAGGAAATACTCTAACTCAAGTCCAAGACAAGCAGGTGTCTTCGTTGCCTGTCACGAAAACCACAGATCCGGAGTAGGTGAACTAGAACTGGGAGTTGGTGCTGCAATGCAGTAGGCAACCTCACCACGACCTTGAGGTACATTACCACATCACTGCAGAGAGGCTTCTATTAAAGTCTGCAAACTTACCTATGGACCGGACCCTACAGCATTGAAACTACTGATTCAAAAGATGTTCCATTGGCAAGGAGAATGTATCAATTTTGAGAGCATATACAGGAAGCTAGTGATGGCTCACGGTAGCACCACATTGGATCCCAAAGCATGATATATATTTATCATCCATAGATAGAAAATTGTGTATCAGTAGACCTGGGATTTTAGGCTCTAAAAAAATAGTTTTAGGCACCTAAATTAGGCTTTTAAAACAAGTAAATAGGCTTTTAAAAGAGAAAATAGGCACATAGTCATAAACAAAGCTGGAAGTCCACGTACCTTCTCAAATCGAGCAGGAGCAAAATCCAACATTGATATAACACTGACCAATAACTCAGGGTCGTGGCTGGTGGATAGCTGGAGGGTCACAGAAAATTTGATATTGAGTGATCAAAATATGATTTACCGGTACTTTGAGACCTCCAAATTCCAGGATTTGGACGAGGTACGTTGGTATCAACCGAGACCCTTCAACCTTAAGCTAGCAAACTGGGTTAAACTGAGACAATCCTTCAGTTTGCCTCCTCCTTTGTGACCAGGAGACGACATAGACAAAGTGGCCATGAGCATAACTGAACATGTACAAGACACAATGAACAAGGCAATCCTGAAAATTCGAAATCTAGGGATCCCTGCAGTGCTTGTGCTCCAGAGTAGGCTGAGCTAGGAAGATATATCAAAGATAGATCGTGCTCGAGGAAAGGAACCAAAATTTGGTAACATATCACAACCTAAAAATCAAATATAAATCAATGCTAAAAGAAGTAAGAATCAGTAGTTGTAAAAAATTCACAGATGAAACTTGATCCAAAAATCCATTGGGAATATCGTACAAAATCGATGCGGGATAGAACAGATCACCGGCTATCGTCTCAACACTAAGAAAACCAGATGGAACATACACCGAAGATTGGAGGAGCTCTATGAACCTGCTCATGGACTGTCTTCTCCCTGGAGACTATGATTCTGAACACCACAAAGCTTTAAAACATCGATTAAACTCTCATTATTGGACTGAGACTGCTGATCTCCCTTTCTCCATAGAGGAGGTGAAGATGGCAATCCAACAGATGAAGAGGAAGAAGGCACCAGGGGAGGATGGAATCCATGCAGAGGTACTTCATGAACTGGCACACATTGTCTCCCCATGGCTGAGGGACCTTGTAAATGAATGTCTGGCTCAAGAAAGAGTTCCCTACTGTTTGGAAGGTAGAGAACAATGTAATACTTGACAAGGGAAAAGATAAGGACCCTCGGGAACCGAAATCATACCGCTCAATCTGCCTTCTCAACAATATGGGGAAAATAAAAGAAAGGCTTTTAAATACCAGGATAAGAGAACTCAGACTTACAAAGGGGATGAGTGAATGTCGGTATGGCTTCAGAAAAAGGAAATCAACTGAAGACGCCATCAATGAAGTGATGGAGAGAATCAAATCTTCGGAGAATCTTCATAGACATAGCCGAGGCTTTTGACAACTTATGAAGGCCCTATCTCTTTAAACAACTTAGAAAACTTCGATGCTCGGCAGCACTCTACCACGCACTCAGAGACTACTGCAGCAACAGGATGCCATACATCAAGGGAACAAAAGGGAAAATAACAAAAAGAATCACGAAAGAATGTCCCCAGGGGTCGGTCCTTGGACCGGAATTCTGAGACATTGGACTTGAACCTCTCTAAAATCTGCTAAGAGATTGGTGAGAAATCTCCGGCGTGGTTGTGTATGTGAATGATCTCATTTTGACTCACGGAAACTGCAGGAGAGATGTCGAAAATACATCTAATGTGATTCTGACAGTGGTAGATGACTGGTGTGAAAGGGCAAAACTGCAGATAGCTGCGCACAAGACCAGCTATGTGCTAATGAAAGGAAAGTTGAGGAGAAATCCAACCATAAGGGTCAACGGTAGCAGTATCTCAAGGTCAAAGCACACTAAGTATCTCGGAATTCACATGGATGAGACCCAGAGCTTCAGAACCCACGTGGAGGTGGTACAACGAAAATCAGAGAACCTAATGACGAAACTTGCTGCAATGGGACAGAAGAAGTTCCAAGTTCAATTGCGTACAATCAAGATGTATCATGGTGCCATCTTAGAAGCCACCGTGGGCTATGGAGCTGGAATCTGGGGACATCGAGCCAGAAATGTCCATGTAAAGAAAATGCTCAGAAGTTCCCAACAAAAAGTACTACTGAGATTCACTTGGGCCTTTAGAACGACGCCAACCCTTGCCCTGCTGGTGACCATTGGTATGTGGCCTCTCGACCTCCAAATTAGGTGGAAAGGAGCCATGTGCTGGAGGAAAAATAAAAATGTAGCCAAAGTTGAGGAAATTGTCGGGACAAGAAGTCTCAACAAACAAAGAATAAGGAATGCACCAATCAACGAGTGGCAGCAGGAATTGACGTCAGCAGAGGCGAGTAGAAGAGCAAAAGAATTCTTCCCAGACATCAGGGAACGCCTGCATCTGCGACATCTTACACCAAACAAAGGGGCAATCCAATTCATGACTGGGCATGGCCCATTCAGGTCATACCTGAAAAAGATCAAGAAGGGAAGAGAAGAGAAACTTCCCTGCATGTGAGGGTTGTAAGCAGACGCCAGAACACATGCTCTTTGAATGCCCCTGTTCCTCAGAGGGAAATCCATAGGACAGATTCTTAGGAACAAGGAAAAATATGCCGTTTGGGAGGAGCTCGCCAAACTGGAGGCGGTGAGGGAGTACAGGGCAAACAGGGCGGCAAGAAAGGACACACTGGAGGTGACAGTGGTGACAGAGATAGAGACAGCTCCCCTAAAGCTATCCGAGAGATTGCAAGCAGTTCAGGCTCGTGAAAACAAAAATTAAAAGAACAAGAACCACATTAGAATCAACAGGAGAAGGGAACTCTAGTAATCCCTGGGAAGACAGGAAGAGCTGCTCAGCAGAGGATAAACCTTTTGGGGAACGACTCTGAAGGAGAAACTCAAAATATCCTAGAAGAAAGAAAAAGAAAGAAAAAAGAAAGAAAAAAAGAAAGAAAAAAAGACTAAATGCTGGCCGGTTTGACAGGACGGTTGATCAAACTTAAAAAAATGAAAAAATAAAAAATGTAAAAACATGAGAATCTAAGTTTGCCAAATACCCTTTTCTACTGAAATGCTTGCATTCTGGCAAAGACTAAGGTCTCCCTGCCTTTTATTAGCCATAGTAATTGTAGTTTTTTCTAAGGAGAAGCATAGTTTGTAAACAACTGGACTCCAGTAGAAGTAGAATAGTAGAGTAGAGTAGTAAATATTATTTGTAGAAATTTGGTGTACCTTGTTCTGTAGAAGTGTGTTTATATGTAGATGAGAATGTTTATTATAATCTGTATAATATATTGTATTAACAAAATTATAATAAAGTTGAAATAAAATAAAATCTTAACAGAATATGTCCTGGTATAGAAGCCTTGAAATCTGGATCTAATCAAACAGATTTTACTGGTTGGCTTTAGTAATAGCACAAACATGAAAAATTTCTTGCAAACCTGAAGTGGCTTCCCTCTATATTCATCTTGGTATAATGGCGTAATCCACTTTGTACAGGCGATGGTACCATGAGATGTTGTATGTCATGAGAGAATGTGGCATCTCTTGTACCGTACATGGACTCACTACTTGGTAGCATTGTCATGTATGGTCAACCGAATATAGACGATGGTAATTTATTTACAAGTCAGCCACTGTGCAGAATGGATATGACAAGATGTGACTCAGCATTCTTATGTCAAAATAGTCACTATCTGAGAGAGAAATGCCAGAGAATACCACAAGGAGTTGAAGGAAGCTATGGGGAATAATGTCATTTGTACTGAACCACAAGGAATCATGAAGTGGAGAGTGGCACATGGATGTTTATGGGTGTTGTTTCCTTCACTACCCTATATCTAGTACCCACAATTCATCTAGTATCATACTACATTCCATACTCTGCCCTTTCACTTGTATATTTCAAAATTGACTCACATTTTCAAAAGAAAAATAGCTGCCATGACTTATGCCCCATCCATCGTGTTTTCATATCGATGTAAGCCCCCTCAAATATATCTTGTGAGATGTGAATTCCATTTACAAGAGAAGCAACCCCTTCTCTGGTTCCTCATTCTCATTCTTTTCAATGTGCCAGTTGTCACCTGCTACCTGTTATACATGACAAGCAACAAGCAGAACGGAGACATATACAAAGCTATTCAGTCTCAGGTAACTGCATTAAATTTAATACATTTATCTACAGTATATACTACATACTACAGAGGCATAACAGAAAAACAACTATTTTCTAGAATAAACAATTACTCAAGTGGTTGTTTATCCAAATAAGAGATTATTAATCTATGCTCGTTCCTAAAACGAGTGTATTTTGTTTCCTTGTGTGCTCAGAGTGGACAATTTCTGGTGACCACAAGTAGCAAGAAGGAGCTGTAAAGAGCAATGGCAGAAGCTCAGTGTACAGGTAGGGGAAAAAAAAAAAGCCGACTAAAATATCTAAGTTGCCGATATGAGCCACTGCGCATGCCTAGCGGGATTCACAGGATAGCAGGGAAAGTATTGAAATTTGTTCTACAGTCGATAAATTGATTGAATTAAGAAATAATTTCATGTAATTTGCATTGCTTGTGAAAACAAAGGTTTCCGTTACATCTCTTACATTTATTTACGTATCACAAGTTACATTTACTTACGTATCACAAGGCTCTGAAATCAGCTACAAGAGTCGGTTCGCTTTTTTTTCCCTCTACCTGTACACACAGCCCTTGCACCTTGTGGCAGTCACCGGTGACAATGTTGGAAACAATAAGAGTATTGATTACAACTAGTACATGCAGTTAAACTTTATAATATGATGCTGAAGGGACCAGCAAACAAAATCAAATTAATCACAATTTCAAATTAGAAAAGTTCATTGCTTTGTATAGGGATGTCAAGGGACTGTGCTAAAAGTATGTATTATTCACAATTTCAAATTTAAAGAGTTCAAAATAACCAAGTTTGAAGATACAATGCACCAAATAGTACCACTTACTGAAATGTTCTGACTACCACGTTGCCGGGTATTAACAGGAGGCAAGGCAATGGAAGAAAAGCTCATTAAACTTTACCATTGTCTCAAACTTGCTTATGTCGGAGTGTTTGTGCCAGCTATCAGCTTTGCATATAATGTTGGTTCTGGTTCACAGCCAAATATGTGAAAGTAAGGCTTGGTCTCCGCATTTCTGCAACAAAAACACACCTAGGATTAATCTCTCTTCAATTAAATAATAAAAGTACTGGACACAACAACAGGTGAGTTCACCCTTTGCTTGAGATCAATTCATGGTTGTAGGGAAAATGTGAGAGCATCTCAAGGAATGAAAAAGGGACAACCTTCTACAGGATAGGGATAGGATATCGATATTGATATAACCAAAATTTTGATATTTTGTTTTCGATATCCAGCATTTTGACATCAATATTTCAGTTCCGATAATATTGTGATATCAATATCGCTCTTCGAAAATAATGATTTTCTCAATTCAAAAACAAAAATAAAATGGAGGGTGTGCTGGGGACTTTAACAGAAATACACTATTATAAAAAATTTCATAAAAATGGGTAAAATTTAATAAAATTAAGATATAAGTTAACATATTAAATTGACGGCTATCAATGTTTAAATACACTTATTTTAAACATTTCTGGTCGTCAATTTGAGTTTTGCTTTCACAAGGATGTCTCAGTTACACTTACTCGGAAGTAACAAGAAGAAGCAGTGATGCCGAACCATTCCCTAAATCGCTATAGGGTACAAATTTGCATTAAACGGCAGTAGGTTTGTTCCTGGAGCACTCAGAAAATATGAACACACAGTCAACGCAAGCACACAATGTCGGTTTCCACACATTGCGCAGCGAAACTGTCAATGTGCACATGCGTGAACTACGTATGTGTTAACAGTTCCTGAGTGCTCCAGGAACAAACCTATTACCTTAATAAAACTTTTGATATTATAGAATATAAATATTTTGTTTCCGATATAATACTGTTATAGATACTAGAACAGATATTCATAACGACATCAATGGTGAGATTCGGCTTCCGATATCCCATCAAGGGCACAACAAAAGACTGGAACCAGACCCTCATACACCATGAGAAAAGAACTCGAATCACATGGTTACAACACGATCGGCAAGATTTAAGAAACTATGGAAGTAGTAACTAGGATACAGGAGATAGAGAAGTGTTCTGGAAGAAAGTTGCTGAAGTGAAGGATCTTTCTGAAGAGAAAAAAAAAAAGAATAACAAAAGTATTTTCAGAAGAAGAACACACTACAATGAGTCCATAATGAGTAACACCATTATGTTACATAATGGCGACTGGCAGCTGTTGCAGACCAGACATTCAACCTGATATACCTGCTCTTTAAACATCCCACCCTCCTGTTTTGTGTAAATAGTTGTAAATTTTAAAAAAAATGCTGAAATACAAATTTTATAGAGTACTAAACACATTTGCTAATAATGCTTCAATGTACGGCACCGTTCAAAACATTTAAAACAGCATATGCGGAGCATCGACTAAAATTTCAATCAGTCCATAAATCATTTTTCAGCATTGACAAAAAAAAAAATTATGGCCAAACTGTCAAATGAATTAATGAATTCTTTATGTGGTTAGAATAAGTAATAAACAAAAAGTTAAATACAGTGGGTGTGCAAAATCATTCTTTCTGTTTACAGCTATTATTGATGAAGAATCTTTTGAAAGTAACGGAGTTGAACTATAATAAATATCCGGTATTCCCCATACCTCTGTAGTATGCTCTTTGGTAGCCAGCTACATTTTTGTGTACTCATGGATTTTATTATGGTCTGTGCTCTTCGTCTATGTTAGTTATAGTTACTCACTTGCCATTTGCAAGAAGCAACTACTACAAGACGTGATGCTTCTTCTTCCAAATAAAACAGTTCAACTGTAATACGAGTTATAAAGACACAACAACCTCTTTCACTGAATATGGGGATGTCTTTAAGAGCCATAATAAAAGCGCATGAACTATGTGAGCATTCGTTTTTTGTCCTGTGCATCCATCGCAGAAAAGATGTAAAGTTGTTATTTTTGGTTGAAGTTTACAGACTTAGATAACGAGTCAATGCAGAAGTCACTTCAACCGCTCCTCACCCAGCCTGATTTTCTGTCCAACAGAAGAAATAAGGGAACTTACTGTCTACATCAGTAATACAAACATATAATGTATAAAAGGACAGTTGCTTCGAGTAATGTGCCTCACCAATAGGAAGCCTGGGCAAAGGTTGCACCTGTTGGAGGTCGAAGCAACGGGATACAGAATCCTGTATTATTGCAAAGAGAAAAGTAAACTGCCTTATACCATGCAGTGAGTTCTGATATGTTTATTCTTCTTGCACCTTTAATATTGACCTGCTAATATAACATGTTTCAACGTCTGTGACCTGAATTTTTCCATTAGAAGAACACGTGCTACAATAGATTCCTTTAAGTTCGCTCCACCACCTGTTTTGCATGTGGGCACGTCTAAAAGATGGACACATCGTGTTTTGTTCCAAGCTGAGGGATGGACTTTTCACATTTTAAATCGAAACCCATATTTCAAGCTCAATTTAAGTGGTGAAAGGTTACGATTTGAAACAAAAAAGTTTGTAGTATCATACAGAACACCTCACACAGTACAAATCTGCTTCAAACTAAATAACGATCGGAGGTGGATTAATTATCTTTTGAATTGATGCTCCTTCATATGTAATGGATTCCCTTCCTCTCCTAGTGTGAATTATAAACTCGGCTTCCTTTTTGTCAAAGTTGCTTGCAACCTATGTTTCTTGGTGTCCTTTGAAAGCCACCCTTGTTAGTTTGTGTGTTGCTCAGGAAGTTGCTGCTTTTAAAGACAGCCCCTTTTAAAGACTCCCCTTGGGACTCGTGCGGAGTAGATGGTCTCCCATCGGGCGCCTCCCCAGGTGGCGGATAGGGGAATGCCCACCAGATATGGAGGGTACCGGGGAAATAAAATACCCGGGGCGGACCAAAACCACCCCCTTGTCAGGGTTATGATGAATAATGCCGGGCAGCAGCGACATTATTATCGACTGGAGGCATAGAACAAATTATGTTCTTGATGGCTACTGATCGAAAATCTTCGGGCGCAACCTGATGGATGGGTGTGGCGGCCATGGTACTGCGATGTGGAAAGGAAAGGGGAAGACTACCACATTATTTTTTCCCTGAAGACACTTGGGATTAGCGAATATGATGGCTGCTCCTGAAGCAAAATAATCCGGAGGTAAAATACTTCCCCAGTTGGATCTCCAGGCGGGAAGTGTTTCAGGGGGAGTGATCGATATTGAAAGAACAAACAATAGAAGACAGCAGCTTAAAATAGGAACATGGAATGTTAGGACACTTAGACATGCAGAAAAACTGGAGAACTTAACACTGGAATTAAATAAATGTGGTGTGAATATAGTAGGTTTAAGTGAAGTGAGATGGACTGGACAAGGTGAAGTGGCTTGTGGTAATTATACGATGTTCTATTCGGGTGGAAATTGTAACGAAAGAGGCGTAGCTGTAGTGGTGGAAAATAAACTAGTGAATAGTATTACAAAAGTGGAGTGTGTTAGTGATCGTATAATGTATGTAAAAATAAATGCAGATCCAGTGGATGTTTTGATAGTGCAAGTGTATATGCCAACTTCAGATCACAACGATGCAGAGGTTGATAAAATGTATGAAGACATAGGCGAAATATTGTAACAAGAAGGAAGAGGTAAAGTGAATGCCATAATTATGGGAGATTTCAACAGTGTCATAGGAGAAGGACAAGAGAAAAAAATTGTGGGTCCTTATGGATTAGGGAAGCGCAATGACAGAGGTAATAGGCTTGTTGACTTCTGCCAACAATATGATATGGTGATAACCAATACCTGGTTCAAGAAGAGGAAAACAAAGTTGTACACCTGGAAAAGCCCTGGGGATATTAATAGGTACCAGATTGACTACATTCTCATCAAGCAGAGATTCCGGGGCAGTGTGAAAGATGTGAAGACTCTTCCAAATGCTGACATCAACACAGACCACAATCTTCTTGTAGCAGACATAGAGACTAGGCTGAAAAGGATTAGGCGGACATGTAAAAGAAATCCAAGATGGAACTTAGAAAAACTGCAAAATGACAAGGACTCGATTAAAGAGTCATTGGAAACACAGTTACATGAAATAAAAAATGTTGGTGAATCTGTAGAAAGTGAGTGGGAAAGTGTAAAAAATGTTTTGTTGGACACGTTGAAGAACAAAGTTGGAAAAATAGACAGAATAAATAGGAAACCGTGGGTAACACAAGAGATGTTAAAGAAGATGGAAGAAAGAAGGAAATACAAAAATACTAATGCTGTGGAATATAAGAGATTGAATAATGAACTAAGAAGAGAGACAGACAGAGCAAAAGAAAATTACCTTAAAGAAAGCTGTGATGAAATTATGGAGCTTCGACGAAAAGGAAGATATGATTTAATGTATCAGAAAGCGATGGAGTTAGAATCTAAAGAAAATAAAGGAATATGGACTTTTGGAATAGAAGACATTCATGGAAATTTAATTACAAACCCTGGAAAAGTTCTTACAATATGGGAAAATTACATAGAAAAGCTTTATGACAAGCAAAATCGACCACAAGACATCGAGATGGAAACAGAAGAACTAGTGGATAAAGATATTATAGGACCTAGCATATTGAAGAATGAAGTAGAAAAGGCCATAAAAGAAATGAAGAATACAAAGGCCACAGGAGACGATGACATTAGGAATTAGGAGAAAATGGGATGAGGAAACTTACCAACCGAATTTATGACACTGGAGAATGGCCTCAAGATTTCCTAGAGGTAACTATGATTGCACTAAAGAAGAAGAAATGTGCCAAGATGTGTAGTGATCACAGAACTATCAGCTTGCTATCTCACGTAGGAAAAATTGTGGCACGGATACTAACTAGAAGACTGGAAAGAAGAATAGAAGACGTAATAGGAGAAGACCAATTTGGTTTCCGGAAAGGAAAAGGAACTAGAGATGCAATTGGAATGCTAAGGATTATATCAGAGAGAGTTTTAGCGGTCAACGAAGAAGTGTGTGTCTGCTTTATTGATTGGCAAAAAGCTTTTGACCGAGTGAACTGGGAAAAGTTAATGGACATACTCAAAAAAATAGGCATTGACTGGAAGGACAGGAGACTAATCCGCAATTTGTACCTGGGACAAAAAGTGAAAGTGTGTCTAGAACATGGAGTGACCAACAGTGTAGAAATAGGAAGAGGTGTGCGTCAAGGATGTTGTATGTCACCCATCTTGTTCAACCTTTATGGAGACTGGCTAGCAAAAGAAGCCTTAGAAGGAGTTAGGGATTTTGTGATAGGAGGATACGCTATTAACACCATCAAATATGCGGACGACCTGGTGATTCTGGCAAAGAAACAAGAAATATTGCAAGGAATGATTGACAGGCTGGTGGAAACAGGAAGAAAGTATGGAATGGAAATCAACATAGGTAAATCGAAGGTGATGAGGATATCGAAGAGAGAAGAGCCGCTTCAAATTATCATGGGAAATCAAGAATTAGAGAACGTGAACCAGTTCAAATACTTAGGAAGTGTACTGACGAAAGATGCCTATTGCACCAAGGAGATAAGATCAAGAATTGCCATGGCCAAGAAAGCATTTATGAAGAAGAGAACTCTGCTAACTAGTAGTCTGAACCTAGAGCTACGTAAAAACCTGGTGAAGTGTTATATTTGGAGTATTGCTTTGTATGGATCAGAGACATGGACTTTGAGGAAATTAGAGAAGAAATATTTAGAAAGTTTTGAAATGTGGTGCTGGAGACAGATAGAAAATATAAAGTGGATGGACATGGTGACAAACAAAGAGGTTCTGAGTAGAGTGGGTGAGAAGAAGTCAATCATACACACAATTCGTCAGAGGAAAGCAAACTGGGTTGGGCACATTCTCAGAAGGAACTGCTTATTACATGATGTCGTAGAAAGAAGATTGGAGGGTACAACTAGACTTGGAAGAAGAAGAATTCAGCTGTTGGACGATTTAAGGGAAAAGCGGAAATATTGGATGCTGAAGGAGGAAGCAGAGGATAGACAGTTTTGGAAAACAAAATTCGCGTACCAAGTTTGAAAACCTGCCGGAAGGCAGAATACTTACTACTACTACTACTTCTTGGGAGTTCACTGCCATCCAACAGCTTATTTTCTACAAATTTTTGTAATACAGTTTAGTGTCTGGTTCTGAAATTTACAGACCTTAAATACACTGAATAGGGCACAATTTACCTTCAGAAACACAATAATTTTTGCTTCATTTAATTAATTTCATTGCTTCGTTTTGCAATTTTCAGAATATGTTTTGGCACTAATTCAAGGAGATCAGCGTTACAAGCTTACGGTGACTGAAGCATCAGAAAGACGGAGATGAGTTGGCAGACAGCACAAGTCCCTTACTTTCTGATACAGACTTTGCTTGTGCATGAGTGACTGGATAATGGTTATGAGCTAATAAAATCCTGACAAACTGAAAGCAATTATAAAACTAAGGTGTACGTAGGGAATCTATATTTTGGGTCCACTGCCTCTTATATTGTATGTTAATGATATTGCAAAGAATGTGCCTAATAATGCTTATGTCAGGAATTGAGTAGAACTTGACAGCAAATATGGTGAGTCAATATATGTGAAATTTAGAACTCTGTGTTAATAGTTATATAGATATATTATTGAGATATATTTAGTGAAAACTGTCCCTAAGTTTAGAGTAGATTCAATTTTTGTGTAGATAATTGAGATTTCCTTAGGCTTTTAGTCAGGTAGATGATTTAGTCATTCCCAGTGATTTACAATTAAACTAAGGTTCCATTTTAGAATTCAT
This sequence comes from Ectobius pallidus, assembly GCA_964059195.1. Classification (NCBI taxonomy): domain Eukaryota; kingdom Metazoa; phylum Arthropoda; class Insecta; order Blattodea; family Ectobiidae; genus Ectobius; species Ectobius pallidus. Next base: position 9,177,705 of record CAXKWD010000013.1, read on the forward strand.
AGTTGGAAAAAACTTTCGGGAAGACGGTACTTTGCAACACAACCTGCTCCCCTTTTTACCAGCAAGGTCGCCTTCCCCGCCTGCTCGCTACCCCTCACGCCTTCTCCGCCTAGCCACTACCCCACACATCTTCCCCGCCGCAGCGCATGCCGGCCACAAGAGGGAATGGCCCCAATACATGTTACAGAAGTGGTGGACAAGTGAGTTGGGGAATACTGATAGGATGGTTATTGCTGCATTTGCATAAGGTAACGGCCTATCAGTTGAGTCACTCATAGAATGCCTCCACAGCATTAATCAACATTTCATAACGAGGCCACATATGGATCGTACTATGAGATATTATTACATGTATTGGGACGAAAGCTGGGAAAGAAGAAGTAAGAGATGGTACTATGATATTGCTGAGAGACGAGTCAGGGTGTCCATACAAATTTTAATATAAATTTCCCTGACTTTCCATGACCAAAGTTACTAATTTCCCTGACTCACAAAAAGAACATTTGTCAGACCTCTGTTATACAGATAAATTGAAGTATAGTCGTAGTTCTGTCTTCCACAACATACCTACAAAGGAACTACAAGTTTCATAACACCAGTGTTCAGTCTTTCAAAACACAACCATAAAGGAACTACAAGTTTCAAAAATCATTTCATAACATCTTCTCAAGCACTGCTTTCTTCTGTTGAATTTCTACATCTTCTTTTTCGCGCTCATAATTCATTTTTCTTTTTTTTTCCTCCAGCTCTCTAAGTTCTTGCTGAATTTTTCTTTTTTCTCTCCTCTTTTTGTCTTCCTCAGCATTTATCTGTCTTTTCTTTTCTAAGTAAGCCTGATATCTTCTCCTGGAAGCTCTCACAGAAGTTAGCATATTTCTTGTAACAGTCACTTCTTTTGATCCACCCATACTCTTCACAGCATCATATACGATATGTTGAGCCACCAGAGATTCTTCTAACATATTTTCAACTAAGAGACATTTGTTTACGGAAAAGCCACTTTCAACCGAGGCATTACCGTGTGATAAACTGAAGCACAGCTTTATGACAAACCATAAATCATCAAATCTCTTGTCATTTCCAATTAGTGTATAAAAAATCTCGTCCTTGTGTCCTTGTCATCACATGCAAAATCAGTGAATTGCTTCTGCCATTTTTCAGACTGAGCTTCAACTATCAGTTGGGTATACTGTTTTTTTCCCCTCTCAGCCAACTCGTCGCTCACTCTCTTGTTACAATGCAATTCTTCTAGGACAACATCTATTCTCTTCACACCCAAACTTGACTGATAAAAAATGACTCTTGAATCAAAGCAGGTTAACCCTCATGCAAGATGAGATTTCAACGGGCTTTTGGCTTTCAGCTTTTCAACCATGCTGATAAGAAGTTTTCAAAACTCATGCTTAAATACAGATTTGTCCTTGTCAGTACACTTAACCTTCCTTAACAACTTCTTGGCACCATACCCAATGTCCACTTTGTCTACTGGAATGAGGTTTTCACTGTCTGACAGATCTAAAGTCATAAGTTTGTAAGCAGTACTTGCTTCAGCAATACTTTTTTGTTTCACAAACCTGGCCATGAGGTTCCTTATAACTTCTTGTGTAAAGGAAAGGTACTAAAGGTTTTTGACTCTGAAACCTTCTTAAAAAGGGTTCACACTCTGCAATCACACTTTTAAAAGCAGCTAATTTTGCTTCCAGAAGTGGATCCTTCATAGACTCCTTGAGATATTCATGGTTCTTGTTACCTTGTATGCTCCCTTAACAAATTTCTCAACATGACCATATATCTTCAATGCTTGATCAACACACGCACCATTTTCAAGCCATCTCACAGAGGTAAACTTTAAGGGAAAATGTGTACTTTGCTCTGCGAGCTGGGCTGTCTTTGAATAGACCATACATGGCTCTTAAATTGTGATAAAGATCCCAATTGGCAGTCAGAAGGCCTGTCTTCACGGCTCCATTCACTGTATGTAGACCACAGACACCAATGTCAAGAAGTGTCTTTCCATCTGGGTTATCAACTTTCAATTTGTTTTCAAGTTTCTTTATAAAACTAAGATTTACATTTGGCCCGTCCATTGAAACTTGTAGAATTTTGTCAAAAGGGAGAGAGAGGCCTTCAACAAATCCATCCAACAGATGATCAGCAGTCGACCGTCCTAAGAAAACACTGTTGAAATACCGAGTAGCAACTCTTTGCTGGTTAACATCCCAAAACCGCACCACTATGTCCATTTGCCCACACTGCACAACCTTATTTAAGGATTCATCAAAACATACTACATAATCATTGCAATTCTTTAAGTCAGTTTCCAAACAATCTCTAAAATAAGGAGATAGTCCATGGTTAATTATATATGATGCTTTAGTTTTTCCCATTGCGAAATTCTGCGCAATTTGGCTATCAGGAAACATCCTCTTGAAAGCCGAAACACTTCCATCACATGAATTTAAGGACATCTTTCCTGTCACAACCTCCAGAGCCCACATGATCTCTGCTGATGTGACATAATCTTCATTCACAGAGAAAGTCTTGATATTTGTCTGCTGCAAAACTGGAACTGAAGTACAAACAGAGACTGCTATTGTTGTAGACGTTGAATCTTCTGTAGAAGGCACAACACACTGCTCGACAGATATAGTTTTTTTAGCAAAATATGAAATGCTGGGCTGCAAACATTTACTTGTCAAATTCTTCACATGCTTTGGCCCCTTAGCATGTGACACCACAGCTTGTCTTCCCATGTTACTAAGCCTAAAAGATTTAAAGCATACTTTACAGTAAGCTGATGAAGAGTCCTCAGGCACCAAATCTAACCATCCAGCAAAATCAGGATTCAATTTATTGTCTAGCCACTGTTTACTAAATATACACTTCTTGGCCATATTGTTCCTCAAACATTAACATCCATTCAAACCTGGAAACAGAAATTCACAAGTTCATACAAACACTATTTAGAAGTTTCTTAACTGTTTGCGTCCACGCGATGTTTTCCCGCCGGGTGTGCGAGCCGTGGGTTGGGCGTTAACGCTCTCATTGGCTGGCGACGACCTTGCACGTGATTGGTCCTATCCTCATGGTTCTGCCAACAATATATTTCGAATGGGAAATGCAGGAAATGTTGCTCATGATGCAATTTCCGACTAGTTTACGTATGTGTAAGACATGTGATCTCCCCAAGAAATAATTAAGTTTATATGACAAGAGATGTTAGGTTTAATAAATAAAAAGGGGGATTGAGGATGTTAAGACATACCCCGATGCAAATGGTATTCAAGGCAGTGACTGACCACTACAGACCTACAAGATGGCAGCACTGATTTTGCACCATGTGACCCATCGACACCATCTACCGGCGAAGCTGAACACTTACAAAAGCAGACGACATATCAATATGCAGTGTGCCATTTTACGCAGGAAATTTTATATCAAATTTGCTAACACAGCCTGGGTTATGGCAGGCTGGAGCACATAATTTTTCCCTCAAATTACTATCACTGGGGAAACTTTCTGAAATTTCTGCAAGAATTCCCTGACTTTCCCTGACCAATCTCAAATTCCCTGACTTTCACTGACCAATTTCACCTTCCCTGACTTTTCACTGACTTTCACTGACTTTCCAGAATGTGGACACCCTGCGAGTGTTAGACTTCAATGGTGTGCCACACACAAGATCCCAAAGAATTAATTAATGCTGCGGAAATGAACATTCCCTCCCCCCCCCCCCACGGCTCTTTTCAGGGCCAATTTCAATTCACAATTAAAATACCCTTGCACCAAAACGACTCTTTTCAGAGCCAACATAATATTTCAGATTTTTAAAAAAATTACCCTTGCACCAAAACTCACCAGCTCTTTTTAGAGCCAACATAATATTTCACATTTAGAAGAAAAATTACCCTTGCACCAACGCCAACATAATAATTCACTATTATAAAAAACTATTATAAAAAGAAAAATAATAATATTTCACAATAAAAAAGACCCTTGCACCATACATAATATTTCACAATTTTTAAAAACGATTATAAAAAACAAAATAAAATTTCACAAATTATAAGAAATATTTAACAATTAAAAAAGACCCTTGTACCAAACATCATATTTCACGATCTTTAAACAGATTTGAAAAAACAAAATAATATTTAACAATAAAAAACACCCTTGCACCATACATAATATTTCACAATTTTTAAAAACGATTATAAAAATCAAAATAAAATTTCACAAACTATAGGAATATTTAACAATTAAAAAAGACCCTTGTACCAAACATCATATTTCACGATGTTTAAACAGATTTAAAAAAACAAAATAATATTTAACAATAAAAAAGACCCTTGCACCATACATAATATTTCACAATTTTTTAAAAACTATTATAAAAAAAAACAAAATAAAATTTCACAAATTATAAGAAATATTTAACAATTAAAAAGACCCTTGTATCAAACATCATATTCCACAATCTTTAAACAAATTTGAAGAAACAAAATAATATTTCACAATAACAAAAGACCCATGCAACAAATATAATATTTCACAAATTATAAAAAAAAATAATAATTCACAATAAAAAAAATGTCAAAAACCCTTGCAACAAACATAATATTTCATGCCAACAGGATATTTCACAATAATAAAAAAAAATCAAAATTAACATAATATTTCCCAATTTTAAAAAACACCGTGTTATAAAATAAAACATGGCTTAATTGATGCAGAAAAATTCCCTTGCACCAACACAACTCTTTTCATAACAAACAAAACATCTCAAAATTAGAAAAACCGATTCTTGCGTTAACACTCATGAACGCATGAAATCACCCCTATAATAACTCAAATATACGAAAGTTTCCTTCACTGCTCAACTGTCACTTGTGGCGTAATGGATATAGCTCTTGGCTACGAAGCTAAGGGTCTTGCGTTCGATCCCCGGTCGATCCAAAATTTACGGTTAGGAATAGGTCTCGAATAGGTCTCGAATAGGTAAGTAGGGTGAAGAGGAGGTAAGAGGAAGAGAAGAAGGAGACGGGAAAGGAAGAGAAGAAGAGAATAAAGGAGAAGTAATTTTTTTCTGTTTCAACAGTTCCTTAATAGATGGCGCTACCTGCTAGTAGTTCAAATGCCGCCACTAGATGTCGGGTGTGTCGTAAAGTAACATTTTCCCTAACTTTCAATACAGATCTAATCGGTTTTATTCTCTATCATAAATAGTGAAATAGTGCTTTAATATCTATTTAGATATATGAAGTGAACTTTAATAATATTAACATCTGTGCTTGAATGTCTCATTTCCAGAAATGCTGTATAGTTGAAAGTTTCAATTTCGTTCCTCATGAAAGACTATCTCGTCTATGGGCACTTCATCCTTCCCTTGAGAAGTGCATTCATGAGAGTGTCTGTTTGCTTTGTCTTAATGAGGGTTAAGTGCATTGCTTTTACAGTATTGTTCCAATTCAATGTATAACTATTTTGATGGCTTCATATCATGCACAAACATCTGACGTGTCTATAAGCTTACCTGTACAATTTACAACAAACTGTTTTCCACATACTGATGTTTTCTACCCATACTTAGATAAAATTACATGCTGCACTGAATTACTGAGTTTTTAATTTAATTGTTAATGTAAAGGTCTCTATTAACAACAATATTTGATAGGCAACTTTTTTGTTAGCTGAGGAACTGTGTAATTTAATTATTGAAGAAAAAAGTAAAACTAAAATTCTTTCTCTGCAAGTAAGAAACTGCTGGACATCTCAACTCTCTGAATAATGTTCAGGGCCTCAACCCCTCCAACATACCTTTCAAAGCAAGCACAGCTCTTCAAATGATTGGACATGTGGTCTTGTGCTTCAAAACCCCACCTCTGTACAGGAGTGAATGCTGTACTGAAAAACCAACGCTGTAACAACAAGACCTCATTTAGTTCCCTATTCTCAATCAATGTAGCATATCACATTTAGTTCAGTTCCAATACTTCAGATCGCGGATTCTAGGAGTACTGTAACCAGATGAAAATGAATGCTGAAAATAGAAAACAGGTTCTTCAAACATTTTTGGTAGGTGATATAATAAATTAGTCATTAAACTTTCCAACATAGTGCACGCTAAAAGAAAATCCCCTTAAAATTATTTCACCATAAATAAAGCTATTAGATTTCAAATTGACCGACTTGTCTGTATTTTATTTTTAGTTGTCAATGACCATCCAAAAACAGAGCCCTTAGTATTTAATATGTACTAATATTTTTTACTTAAATATTCCACTTTCCTGATAAGTACAACAGAGTTTTTCCATAAACCACCTGTCACAAGTGATCACTGTGGGTTGTAGGCAGTATTCAACATTCTTCCTTCATGTGAAGTGCATATCTTGATCAGTTGAAAGAAATGTCAACTGGTTTGCATGAAAGAGGGAGGAGTTCTTTGTTTGTTGCGGTTATTTAACAAGGGTTGAGAAGGCCGAGTAACTCGGCCTATTTCAGCAGCGAACTTGGGTGGGGGAACATGCTACAGTAACAGCGGGAAAGGATTGGAGAGCGTTACATTTTGTGATAAGGGAACTAAGTAATGGGACCAATAAATCCAAAGAGATAGCTTAGAACTCATTAGTCTGACCAATATTCAAGTACAGTGCCGCATGTTGGGATCCTTATAGATTAGAAAATATTCAGTCAGTAGATAAAATTAAAAAATGGCGAATAAATTATGTGCAAGTAATAATTCATCTCAATGAGACACACTTGCAGAAAGGAGAAAACACGCTACACTGTGTGTACTGTTCAAAGCAAAAGCAGTGAGCCTGCCTGGAAGGAAATAATAGGTCAAATACAGCCACCCACATATGTATAAAAAATGGTCATTCATATAAATTAAATCAAAGAAAACAGAGAACAGACGTAGGAAAAGTTTCTTTTCTAAACCGGACCATCAAGGATTGGAAATGACCTGCCTGCAAACGTACTAAAGACTTTCCCAAGTAGAGATAAGTCATTTAAAAATACAGTGAATGCTACTTATTGTGATCACTTTGGGATTCAGCTAATCTGATAATATTAACAGATTCATAACAGTAGCTGAAAGAATTAATCGAAGGTTATTTATTCATATATAAGATATACACTACAAACACAGAATTGAAAGCTATTTCTTCATACATACAAGATAATACTTTACTGTGAATCATTGAACCACTCACAATGCAGTTTTAAAACGCAAGAAACTATTTTAGCAAACAATAAAAAAGTTTTTAATTGTTTCCGTTTTCCTTTTGGGGTCCATTAAACAGTATTCTCACCCATAGTACGAGGGGGATCCAGGAAATATCGACCGTTTTGTTGTAGTAATTAAAAAATCATATTTATTTGGAAAAACAAAGTCTGTTACATAACTGAAGCTTCCTTTACTTCTCTACATAATCACCACCCACATTTAAACATTTGTCATATCTGTTCACTAGCTTTAGAATTCCCGTGTTATACTTCTCTGCCGCCAGTTCATTAAGCCAGGTGTTCACTGTCTTCTTCAACTCTTCATCACTTCTAAAACGCGCACCACCCAGAAAGTCTTTCAGCTTAGTGAAAAGGTGAAAATCGCTAGGAGCAAGGTCTGGACTATAGGGCGGATGATCAAAGATTTCCCAACCGAATTGACCCAGCAATTCTCGAGTTGCAGCAGCAGTGTGCGGGCGGGCGTTGTCGTGAAGAAGCACAACTCCTCTCGAAAGCATTCCTCGCCTCCTGTTTTGGATGGCTCGCCGTAGTTTTCGTAAAGTCTCACAATAACGATTTGCATTGATCGTAGTGCCTTTTGGCATGAAATCCAGCAAAAGAACACCTTTGCGATCCCAAAAGACAGTAGCCATGACTTTTTGTGTTGAGAGAGTCTGTTTGAATTTTCTCGGTTTCTTGGGTGATGAGGGATAATGCCACTCACGTGATTGGCGCTTGGTCTCTGGGGTGTTGTGAGACACCCAGGTCTCATCACCAGTCACAATTTGATCAAGAAAGGCGTCTCCATCTGTGTGATATCGCATCAAGAATGTCAATGCCGAGGCCATTCTCTGAGTTTTGTGTTGGTCACTCAGTTGCCGTGGAACCCATCGTGCACAGATTTTGTGGTAGCCAAGATGTTGCGACACAATTTCACCAAGCAAAGAACGAGAAATGTCAGGAAAGGCAATATGCAATTCGTCGAGTGATGTGCGCCTGTCTTGCAAGATTCTGTCGTTCACTTTAGTCTTCAGGTCTTCTGTGATGAGGGATGGGCGTCCGGGTCGAGTTTCATCATGGACATTTGTTCGCCCATTGTTGAACATTTCGCACCATTTTCTCACATTTCTTTCATTCATTACAGTATCACCATACACTTCTTTCAATTGCCGGTAAATTTCTACAGGTTTCAAATGTTTGGCATTCAAAAATCGAATCACACTCCTCACCTCACAGTCGGCGGGATTATCAATCACATCGTTCATTTGAAATGAACACAAAATGCACAATGGCGACTTGTTGCAACCAGTACTCACAACATTATGAGAATACATGTTAAGGAAGCCAGTTGACCTTCAAACAAGGAAGGGGAGTCAGCTGCGTGGCGGGTATGCGCGAACGGTCGTTATTTCCTGGATCCCCCTCGTATTTTAGTAAGTTTACCAACATGTGGTGAACACCGTGTAGTAAAACATCTAACGGCTATTTGTTCTAGTCTTTTTATTTTACACTAAACATCACTGCATGTCAACACTGTAATCTTCACAAATCAAAAGCTGCAGCTAAACAGAGAGGTTAAACATGTTAGAGAAAATTAGGGAACACCACCCTGCCCCCTCAAACAGGTCATCCTGTGAGTTGGGATCACTACCCTTACTTCCAATGCAACACAATACAGTTGAGTTGGAAATAATATCCTTAAAATCAAAATTTGCATAACGTACAGTGCTTGGAAATAAAGCCACAAAAAGAAAAATGTGATAACATAAACAAAATCTTTAATCACAATAAACAGCATTTTTTCAGTGTATGAGTATTAATCCATACAGGACTTCATAAATGTGATAACATTCAAGCTGTCAAACTGCACTTGCATTAATGGACTTCTGACTTTCAAAAATTGGCAAGCCTGTTTGATGGTTTCAGGGGATGAACCGACTGGCCGTTTAATCCAGGTCATTAACTGAAATTTGAGCAAGACCTCTGACCACAGCATGAGATGGCCGTTAAAGAAAGGGGACACTTAACACTGGCTTTATGGTGAAAATAATCTGTTCCATAGAAAAATAGTAGTTTATTGAGGTGATTGTTAATTGAAGATGACCATGACTGTATGGAATTATAACTTGGATGTTAGTAGCACTCTCATCAGTAGTAATGTTTGTCACTGAAGTCTTCTTGCTTAACTTGTTTAATTCATTAATTAAGTTGCTGTTTGCCCATCCCCATTCAACTGGAACATTATATAATTACTACATAAATAACTAATGTATGAAAAATTGAAGAACGAAACATGAAATAGTCTCAGGCAGGGGACAAACAAAGAATAAAATACTGTCTGTGTATATAACAAACAAATTTCTCTACTGCATATCATAAAGCAAATAATCACTTTGGAATTGTCAATAATTCTGTAAAAGTATATGACCTAAGAACCATATGGACATGAGTAATGACTTTAAAACATTAATATTAAAGTACATTATTCTTCACATGAGAGCATTTTTTATTTAATTAGAGTCGTTAGAATCCAAACAATTTATGGATTAAAAAGTCAACAGAAAACTTGCGTCTACACACCTTATATGCAATAACCCAGGTAACCCGCGAGCCTACTACTCTCCGTCGCCACTGTTGCACCACTAGCCCTCTTTCCTCCAACAGAGAGCAGCACACTTCACGCAGGTGACGACACGTCAGGGCAAAGTTGCACAAGCTGAAGAAATAAATATCATAGTGAAATAGCAAGACAAACAAACAAAAAACAAAAACAAAACAAAACAAAACAAAAAACAACAAAAAACAAACAAACAAACAAACAAATAAAAACAAACAAACAAACAAAAATGGGACAGAAAGAAATCTAAGATTGTAATTTCATCCAGTCCAACACCTGCACATGTTATTGAGATAGCAAGTACACATCTCTTGAAATGGCTACCTTCGGCATCCTCATATTTTCTTGGAGTTGGTTCAGAACATCTGAAGTTTGAACTCTTACCACTGGAATTCCCCTTCACATGCAATGTAATTAAAACATCTCATACAAGATATATTTACCTGAAGGAGTCCAGGAAGCGACACACATGTCTGAGAACTTCAAAGGGAAGCTGGCAGAGCGATGATTTTATAGACCATTCTTCACAAACACCATTGCACTGTTCCGAGAAGAGATTTTTTCCAATTTTAGACCTGTTCTTGACTGGAATATCATATGGAACATACGGTTTCACTCCAAAACTTTCTAAAGTATCATCATGAATAATTGTAGACCCCTTTGTTGTTGGGTAAAATCGTCGAAGACTGTACATACAGCCATAATGAGCAAGAGGACAACGGTGTTCCAGCCAGCCATTCAGTCCTCCATGAATATCGCTATGGACGTTTTTGTAATGCCAGGAGTATTCGTCTCTCCGGAACTCCTTTGCACAGAGGAAGGTATACATGTTCTTTGGTTTAGTTTGATATCGTGTTATTGATTCTAAAGTCAAATCCAGACCTAAAGAGACGATCATGGGTGGGCTTGACGGAGGTGGAGGTATCACAGATGCTGCATGGTCCATCATCGAAGCAGAAAATATTTCACTTACTTGAGTACTGTTAACAAAGCAAACATTAAAGTTGGCTGGTTCTCTCGGTTGGCTTTCAGTGTCATCATGACACCGATAGCTGCTAAGAGTTGCGCTGTCCTCTGCATGCTTCTTCACTCTATTCACAAGGCCACATTCCATGTCACAGTTTCTAGGTTTCATGTCCAGATCTACAACCATGTCTCTTGATTTATACAGTTCTCCGCATACACTACTCTGCAAGCCTGAAACAGAAATGTACAGTGTTATTATTTATCAGTAGGTTACTGGACATTTATCATTAGAGCTAGACATATTTTCATCATACATAAAAGGCCTTTCATTAAGCAGTGTGCATATGGAGTTTGGAGGCTCACTGTTGGTATTTAGTTAACAACTATTTAAACATAATTAATTGTGTTTTGTGTAATTAGTTATGAACCATCATTTTCAAGATTACTTTTCACTTTCTGTTTTCTTATTTATGACACATAAATTAAGCTTTGTGCCATGAGGAATACTCATTTGTATGATTTAATTGAAAGTAGGATTCCCCATCACAAATTTTATTCTCACAATTTTCAGGATTGGTTAGTAGGCCTAATTTGTTTGAAGACAGAGAAATGAGTATAATATTATTCAGAGAAACTTTCAAACCATGGTCTGGAAATTTTAGGGGGAAATAAAATTATTAATTTTATTAGTTATAAATTATTTTGGAGACTTGATATTATTTGCGAATCTCTCTGATTAATTTTCCAGCATTGTAGAGAGTAATATTATATGATTCGTATTCATAATTATTTAATCAGTTGCAGTAGCAGTGTGTCCAACTGAAAAGTTTTAAAATAAAGAACAGACACACAGAGTGAAAAGGGGGGTGTGGGGGAGGGGGGGGGGGCAAAGCTAAATACAACACATTATACTAATATACCGTTAATAACAATATGGTACAGTTTGGAGTTTGTTTTTATCACTGCTTTCATCTATAGCAACTGAAAACGGACCTTGAAAAAAAGAGTCTGAACAATCTGAAAACCTGCAGAGTTCTTTGGAGGAAAAGTTCAGCTTAAATTTAAGTTTTTTTAATGTATTACCTATTAAATAAAAGAAATAGTATATTCTTTTTTCAAAATGGCCTCCTCTTCACCCCTCATAGCTATTCCGTTCCTCTCACAGTTCTAATTCTTTATATTTTATTTTTATAAGTTTATTTTCTACATTTATAATTCATTGGAAACTGTTCTCAACTCGCTGAAAAAAAAGACAGCACTAAAAAAAAGAATTCTTTAATAGTCACCATTTTAAAGGACAGTCCTTTAAAAAAGGATGTTGGACACACTGCAGTAGTAAGATATTTTGTTTCGTAGATCACTTAACATTGGGATCTTTCTTGAAAAAATAACTGAAATCAGAATACATTGTTCTCATTGTTATAAGAGAAGTAATAATGTCTGGGCTTGTTACATTATTGACTGATGTCATGAAAAGTAAACAATTGCCCTGTGGTTGAACGATAGATTCAGGTTTCTTTATTTAATTTTATACGCAGTAGGAAAATAGATTAATTCTTCTTTGGGACTCGAGCTAGAGCTGTCGTAGTATGCAATAGTTCAGACAATGTCTCTTCAGATGGCCAGAGTCTTCTTTGACCTTCTAGTCTTTGGGCATCGCATAGAGCTGTGATATTCAAAATCTAAAAGATATTATGTATATTTTAATTATTTGTGTAATATAATTATTTCTAGATAAGGAAGGAATGACTAAATAGGTTCTAAACGTAATTCATTTCTATGGAATCTTGTTGCATATGAATGATGTGATTAGTTCCATGGGATGGGTTAAAAACAATAACAAGTCTATCGCCAGTGAAAGAAAAACAAAATCAAATAATTCACATATCATCCTTGAGTTAATCAAAAATTTCAAAAATCTTTAAGAATATAATGTAACTTGGCTTCATATACCAAGTAAAGCATCAAAAACTTAATTAAAACCAACCCTATGGATAAATCTGCACTACAACACATAACAGCTATAAGTATCTGAGCACAGAACTTTTTAATCTCCTACCAAAAAGTGCACAACATGTTACATTGCAAAAATTCAAAGACAATCCTACAAGGGAATTTATAAAATTGTATATTTATAACAGAGTAATTTAATATTTGGCAATACTGGTGAGAATAGGTGTACTATGTATGTTGTAATTACTTTATTTACTCATATATTATTCATTTCATGTTATATAATTAACTTTTTATGTTCATCACAATGAATGCCCTATGACATATATTGAACAAACTAAAAGGAACATTAAAACGAGAATGAAGGAACATCTAAGGAATGCTAAAATGATGCAAACTGATAAATCAGCTACAGCCCATCATTTCTGGATGCAAAACCATCACATCAATAAAGAGATTAAATTATTAAAACATGTTAGTAAACCATCAGAACTCAACACTTGGGAGAGGATTTTTATTTGATAAAACAGCAAGAATGTTATGAACTTCGATATACCATCAGTGAGTGACGTCATCAAACTCACCGGCCGAAAGGTAGAGAGCAGCACGGGGCCAATTTTAAATACCCACCAGCCATGGGTTCCATACAGTGTTGGGCATTAATCAATTAATTTTTCAATCAACTCGTTAATTAACTAAAAATGTAATTGCAATTAAATTAATTGCAATTAAACGTTTAATGAAACAATTAAAACTAACAATTAACTTACTTACCTTTACCGAAATCAATTAAAAGTATTACAAGATTTCGAAAATGTTAACTACACTAATAAAAATCAATACTACTTATTGATAAAAAAACGAATATCATCCTTCATTATACCCATTATTTATATTTTAATGTATATTTTTCATTTGTGCAATGTTTTGACTTTGTACGAGTACATAACAAAAAAGTCCACCACTGTGGCTCAGGGGATCCGTTCAATCCTCTCCCGCAGCGGGCCCAGGTTCGATTCCAAGTTACCTGGGTGGGGTTTTTTCCGGGGTTTTCCCTCACCTATGAGACAAATGTCAGGTAACTTTAGGCCCTTGTGGTCCCAAGATATCATTTGACCATCATTATCATCTTCATACCATCCTCGCCTTGTTTGGAGGGAGTGTGTGTGTGGGTGTGAATGGTGTGTATCGTCCTATGTGTTCGTGTTATCTCGGAGGTGGCCCCGGCATTGGGATGATCACTCATCTGGGGAGGCCCTCCATGTCCTTGTCTGGTCAAAAAAGTGATCCTGAGAATATTCATTTACTTCCTGCTCATTTTCGATGCTGTGCACATACGTTAAGCCTATGCACAACTACGGACACAAACAAAATTTTGAGCGAGCAAAACACCCCATTGTCCGAAATGCATGCTACAGTCATGAAGTTTTGTGGAAGGCTGCAGGACGACCAAAGAGTGCTGAAATAATACCGGACGTATTACAACACACGTTAAGCCGACCTGGTGAGACAAGATGGAATTGCTTGTTTGATGCGCTCCAGCAAATTTACAACATTAAAGAAAAAACCTTGCTTTTACGTAGATCATTAAACATAAAAAATGCTATCAAAGAGAACGAATTTGATTACATACACGAGTATTTAATAATTAAGGAATCGCACACAATGTGCATTATCTTAACCTACTGCCAAACACCCAGTCCTGAACCCGGGAGAGGGATTTTTCACTACTGAAATATCCCTGACCCGGCCGGGAATCAAACCCGGGCCGCCAGAGTGGAAGGCAGGCGCGCTACCAACTCACCCACGGCGACGGACATGACCTGTACTGCACCAGTGGCAGAAGCCCTCGACATAATGCAGAGTGAGACCAACGCATATTATGGGATAGTCCTGCCGTGCCTTCAGGTATTAAGAAAAAAACTACACAAAATTGAAAGGAAAATCAACTTTTCTTTTTGCAACCCTTTGATCAAGGCATACAGGGAGAGTGTCGAAAAAAGATTTGAAAAAATGTATGACATCAGCACTCCTGAAGCGGAAAATGCGGCATTGTACCAAAGATTTAAAAATAAATGGTTAACCTGTTTAGAGCCCGCGGATCGTACAAAACTTCTAAACGTTTTCAAGACCTGTATTTCCAAACAAATTAATGACCAGTAGCAACAAAAAAAAGTACCGAAGAAAATAGTTTTTTAAACTTTAACTCTGACTCGGACTCCGATATTTCATCGACAGAAACAAACCAAATCTCCTTCGATGCACCACTGACTAAAGCCGAACTTTTAATGCTGCACTTTTTTGCAGAAGAAAGCCAGGATTTGCAACTCCTCAACAGATATCCTGAGATAAAAAGCGTTTTCATTAAATATAACACACCTTTACCATCGTCAGCTGCAGTTGAACGGCTTTTTTCTTTTGCAACAATGACAAATCTGCCGAAGAGTCACAAATTGACCGACAGTATGTTCGAAAAGAGAGTCGTGTTAAAATGCAATCTAAACTATTATAAGAAATTATAGTCTGTCGTTATCTGTGTAATCAGGTTTAATTAAAATCATTCATCAATATCAGTGTTTTATTTGTAACTAAGTTAACATGTGTATTTCAGTATCTTACTTACGCATTTTGTTATGATACCAGGCCCGTACAGTAGTCCTTTTTAATTGTTAGTTTTTATTTAAATTCATAAAACAATTAAAAATAATTAATTGTTAATTTTAGCAAATCACGATTAACAATTGATTAATTGTTAATTGCTACCACTACAATTAACAATTAATCAATTCTTAATTGTAATTTTCCACAATTACAATTGATCAATTGTTAATTGCTACCACTACAATTAATAATTAATCAATTGTTAATTGTAATTTTCCACAATTACAATTGATCAATTGTTAATTGCTCCATTTAATTGTCTTTATAATTAAAATTTGCCCAACACTGGTTCCATACACCAGTTGACCAGAGGCCGATGATGGCAGAAGACTCCCGAAACTAGTCCTGTGTTTTATAAACTGTGACGTAAGTGGAGCATCAGTGTATGCAAAATTTATTCATTTTATTAATATTTTCTTTCTCAATGAAGTGAAGTTCAGCTAAATTTTTTTTTACCATTATGCCTAACATTTTCTTAGGTATACAACTAATTTACTGTCAACATTTCAGTGTGATTGTGATTACATCAGCAAAGTCAAGATGGGAGTATAAGTCAAGATGGCGCCGGAGGTATCAGACAACGTTGAATGCGCTCGGTGTTTCAACCAAGTTAAACTTAAAGATAGCAAAATAGAATGTAATGGAATATGTGGTAGCATTTTCCATAGTGGTTGTTTGAATCTAAAAGATGCAGAGATTAGATTGCTGAACAGGACAACAAAAAACGAGGGATTAATGTGGTGGTGCAGACAATGCCGCCAGACAGTAGTGTCACTGCAAAACATAAGTGCTGGGAAAGAAAAAATGGAGAAAGAACTCGAGAAAATGAGTGCGACACTGGAAAAGCTACAAATAAATGTAAAAGACCAATTTCAGGACATGCAAGAAAAAATGGAGATGTTGAGGCGAGAGGTTAAAGAAGAAAACAAGGTAATACAAATAGAAGACAAAGTAGAACCAGCCCCAGTACCTGTACCCAAACGGACTGTTAATCTACCTGAAGAAAGTGAAGAAGTAGAAAAAACGAAGAATCCAAACACAGTGATTGAACCATTATGGACGGAAGTGGTGAACAGAAAGAAGAATCCATCGGAAAAAAAGGTTATGTCAGGCCGCAGTAAGGCCATGGACATAGAAGTCGTAAAAAAACCGCCACGGAGAAAAGCAATTTTTGTGAGCAGACTGGGTCCTCAAATCACAACAAGCAATATCAAGGACTATCTTGGTAAGCAAAATATGAAGGCTGTGATCACAAAAATGAAAACGAAATATGATACATATTCCTCTTTCCATGTAGAAGTTGAGGAGAAGGACTTTCCAAATATGTTCACAGAAGAGGTTTGGCCAGAGGGATGCTTAATTACAGAATTCTTCGGTAAACTTCGAGAAGAAAGAATCTTCAACCAAGAAACTCCCGAAGACCCGACACAAACCTGTAATTGACTACAGGACAACAGTGAACAGTTAAGTGATAGTGATTTGAATAGTGTGACAAAAAATGTCAAACAGGACGAGGGCCACAGTTTAATGTTGTTGCAGTATAATATTCAGAGTATCAGGAATAAAACAGATGAATTGGATATGTTCTTACAGAATGAAGATCTTCTTGCCCTTAGTATATGTGAACATTGGATGTATAAAGAAGAGGCCGAGTTTTGTAGGTTACAAAATTATGTGTTAGCTAGTGCATTCTGTAGGTCACAGATGCGCAATGGGGGGGTAGCCATCTATGTGCAAATGGGTCAAGTCTACTCAGTGGTTGATCTTAATTACCTTTGTGTTGAAAAACACTTGGAAATTACAGCGGTGGCTCTGACGGATTTCAAAGTAGTGCTTATCTCCTTATATAGGACACCAGATAGCGATTTCAGTATCTTTATAACCCGTATGGAGCAGACTCTCCAAACAGTGTCTTCTAAGTGGTCGAAGTACAAAATAATTATCGGAGGTGACTTAAATGTTGACCTCAGATATACCTCCCCTCGACAAATGGAACTGCTGGATCTCTTTAGATCCTTCAATCTCTACCACAAGGTATCCTGTCCAACACGTGTAGAGGCTTGCCTGGACAATATAATAACAAACCTGGGAATCCACAACTGTGAAATTAAAATAACAGAGCCAGGACTGTCGGACCATAAAGCAATTGTATGTAAGATCACGCTTGACCAACCAAAATTTAACCCAAACCAAGTGTCTTATATTCAAAGAAGAGTTTTCTCACCATGGGCACATGTAATTTTTCTCTGTGCTTTACAGATAATAAATTGGGATGTTCTACTGATCGATATAAGCAAAGGTTATGGCAATTGCCTATTTGACAACTTCAATATATGGTTTACGAATTTCTTTGATAAGTACTTTCCAGAAGAAACGATAAAACAGAGTCACCCACAGTGCAGACTTAATAAGCCAAAGTGGTATACACGTGAACTAAGGGAAAATAAAGTAAAACTATTACAGCTTTTCTCGAACTACAAAAGTACTCAATCGGAAGAAGATAAGAAAGAATATGTAGAATTTAGGAAAGAATACAAGTTAGCTATCCAGAAAGCTAAAAAAGAAGCAAATGTTACTTTTATAGAAACTCAGGGGAACAAATGTAAAGCTGTTTGGAGACTAATTAAAACAAACACTCCCGCACCTAGCATTGATCCAGTAATAATAGATCCAGAAGAAGTAAATAATTACTACATCAACATAGCAGACAAGATCCAAGGTGCAATATCCCCTCCAGACATAAGTGTAAAACAACTACTGGAAAATATAGACCAACCAAAGACAATCTTTAAATGGAAAGAAAGTTCGGAAGAAGAAATTCTAAACGAAGTGAGACATATGACAAACTCTAATACAGCAGACTACTATGGATTATCCAACAACTTTCTTAAAAGTATAATTTGGTACATTCTATACCCATTAACAATATGTATAAACCTATGTCTTACAACTGGCACTTTCCCAGATACATTAAAAGTAGCAAAAGTTATACCAGTGTTTAAAAAAGGTAACAAGTCAGATGTTGGAAACTACAGGCCTATTTCAATAATACCAACTTTCTCAAAAATTCTTGAAAAAATTATGAAAAGACAACTATGCCAATACCTTGAAGAAAATAATATATATGCAAACAACCAATTTGGTTTCAGGACCAACAAGGGTACAGTCGATGCAGTAGGCAAAGTGATAACCCACATATTAGATGCATTTGAGAACCATCAGATGGCGGAAGCCACCCTCTGTGATCTGACCAAGGCTTATGATTGTGTCAACCATGATTTACTGTTATTGAAATTAGAATACTATGGTATAAAAGACAGAGAACTGAAGCTGTTTAAAGCCTACCTTACTGATCGCCAACAGATTGTCTCAATGGCTGGAAAAAAATCAAACATAGGTTACCTCAGACAGGGTATCCCACAAGGAACAGTACTTGGCCCCGTCCTGTTTCTGATCATGATAAATGACTTGGGACATAATGTCCACTCCCGATCAATAATATATGCAGATGACTCTACTTTCCTAAATAGTGATCACACAGCAGACAATCTCCACAAAGAAAGCCAAGAAACTTTAGAAGAAGCAGATATCTGGTTTAGGGCAAATGGTTTCCAGTTAAACAGAACGAAGACACAGTCGATTACTTTCACTCTGAAACCAGATGGGACAACTAATAAAGAGCCTGGCAAACTTTTGGGGATCACTATAGATTGCAAGCTTAGCTGGGAAGACCACATAAATTGGGTAGGCCAAAGGCTCTCTAGAGTGTTATATTTATTAAGGAACCTGGGAACGCAAGTTCCACAAGAATATGTGAAGTCAGCTTATTTTGCGTATTTCCAAAGCATTGCAAGATATGGTCTACTACTCTGGGGCAATAGCCCACACATTAAGAAAGTGCTAGTTTTACAAAAGAAAGCAGTACGAATACTAACAGGGGCAAGTAATAGGGACCACTGTAAACCTCTCTTTAGAGAACTCAAAATTATGACAATCATAAACTTGTACATATTGGATCTGCTAGTTCATGTAAAGTGTAAAGCCCAGAACAATGTTCTTAGAAGTGAGATTCATGAACACAGGACTAGAATACTAAGTGACTTGAATGTTCCAAGAACAAGACTAACGAAAACCCAAAATAACTTCCATGTGATCTCCACAAAAGTTTTTAACAAAATTCCAAGTAGGATGAAGGAACTAAATGCACAGGAGTTCAAGAACACAATATCTAAGTGGCTAGTGAAAACCCCATTCTACAACTTAGAGGAATTCTTCAGCCTAGGAATAACGGACTTCCCAAATACAGGATAATGAGATGTAAACTCTGATAAAATGGACACTTTCTGTATTTGCATTCTGCAATTAGGTATAAGATCTATGTAATTACATATGCACAAATGTGCGCATTTTTCGCATTATTATATATCCACAATTGACGAAGCCATGTATTGTACAATACCACTGGTGAATAAATATCTTATCTTATCTTATCTTATCACAATTAAAAATTCTTTAAGATAAAAAAGATCTGTGTTAAATTACATACTTCAAAGTACGAATACACAACTAATTTGTTAAAAGTCCTGTGAATTCAGCATGCCCCTTCATTTCATGGTTTAAGCTACTGCCTGTTTCGTCTTCACATTGTCTCCTTCCATCTCTTTCTTGGCCTTCCCACGTCTCTCTTTCCTTTAGGTGCATACTGGAAAGCTAATTTTGGCATCTGGTATCCTCCATTCTTCCAATATGTTCCAACCATCTTGTTCTGTACCTGTCCATTGTTGAGTTTACCGCTTCTACTTCTAATTCCTTTCTTATTTCTTCATTCTTAATTCTATCTTCTCTTGTACATCCTTCCGTTTTCCTCAAGAATCTCATTTCACAACTTTGAATTCTGCTAGTTGTCCCCTGTATAGGTACCCAGCTTTCACATACATATAGTAGCTTAGGAATTGCCATAGTTTTATAGAATTTCATCCTTGTTTTGGGTCTTGTTTTATTCTATAAAGTATTGTGTATTGTTCCATAAATTGTTTGAAATCTCATTAACTTTATGTCGATGACAGTGGACACCCTTTCCTGACTCCTTTATTAGTCATAATTTCTTCTGATTTCTCTGTCCTAAATTTTACAACTATTTTTGTTTCTTTATATAAACATTTCACCAACTTTATCAAATGTCTTGGATACCCTTGTTCCCTCATTATTATCCACAGCTTTTCTCGGTCTACATTATCAAAACCTTTTGAAAGACTATGAAGGTGAAAGGTGTCTATAAATTGTATTCTCTTCGTTTTTCTAGTATCTGTTGCAATATGAAAATAGTGTCTGAGGTCGACCTTCCTTTCCTAAAGCCACTTTGTTCTTCACCTATAAGGGTTTCACTTACTGTCCTCAATCTTTTATCTATTAATCTGGCAAATAGCTTGTACAGTGAGTTTAGAAGGCTGATACTTACTTACTTACTTACTCAATGGCAATAGACAATTCCTAAGGAAGCTAAAGGAATATTATCTATTTTATGGAACCCGAAGGTTCATTGCTGTGCTTACCTGAGTCTGCCATTCAACCCTATTCTGTGCTAACTCCATCTAAACATCCCTCACAAATCCTACTTCCCTTAAATCCGTTCTAAGACTGTCCTCCCACCTACATCTAGGTCTTCCACGTGGTCTTTTCCCTTCGGGTCTCCCAGTCAATACTTTTGAGATATGTCTTTCCTCCCCCATGCATGCAACATATCCACCCCATGTCATCCTTTGCGATTTAATTACCCTTACTATATCTGGTGAAGCGTACAGGTTCTGAAGCTCGTCATTATGGAATTTTCTCCACTCCCCATCTTCATCCCTCTTGGGCCCAAATATTTTTCTAAGCACCCTGTTTTCAAACACTCTCAGGCTATGTCCTTCCCCATCAGTTAGCGGCCATGTCTCACTTCCATATAATACAACTGGCAGGATAATAGTCTTATAAACCTTAATTTTTAGATTTCTGGACCGGAGACGAGACGATAAGAGTTTCTGAACTGCATAAAAACGCATTTCTTGATTTGAGTCTACATTTAACTTCTGCCTTAATATTATTATTTTGTGTCTGTAATTATCCCAGATATTTGAATTCCTCCACTAGTTCGAACGATTTACCGACTATTCTAATATTTTGTGGAGCATTATTTTGACGTTCCATGACCATATACTTAGTTTTTTCTGTATTAATTTCTAATCCAATATTCCTGCAGGAATCGAAAAGACTTTCTGCATTTCTCTCGACTGTGTTTACGTCATCGCCCAACAAGCAAACGTCCTCTGCATAAGCTATAATAGGGTGACTGCCATTTAATTCTAGGCCTATCTTGTTTTCCTGAACTTTCCTAATGGCATATTCCAAAGCAAAATTAAAAAGTAAAGGTGATAGTCCATCTCCTTGCTTCAAGCCACTTCTAATATCAAACCTATCTGATATGAATTTCCCTACCCTGACTCTGCTATAGGTTTCATTTAGACACACTTCTATCAGCCTAACTAACTTCTTTGGTATCCCAAACTCAATGAGGATATTATACAGTTTTTCTCGCCTGACTGAATCATATGCTTTTTTAAAATCTATGTACAGCTGGTCAACAGACTTATTAAATTCCCACTTTTTCTCCAAGATTTGGTGAATACAAAATATATGATCAATGAATGATCTATTTTGCCTAAATCCACATTGGTGATCTCCAATGATTTCGTCTGCATATGGGGTTAATCTTGACAGCAGTATATTAGATAGAATTTTGTATGATGTTGATAAGATAGAAATTCCTCAACAGTTATTACATTCGGCCCTATCTCCCTTTTTATGGATTGGTATAATAATAGATTCTTTCCATTCCTTCAGCAATTCCTCCTTTCTCCAAATCATAAGAATGAGCTTATGGATCTCTGAGTTTAATATATCCCCTCCTGCCTTAATTAATTCTGCTGAAATTTGGTCAACTCCTGGAGACTTGTGTTTTTTTAGTTTACTTATAAGTGTTTCTACTTCTGTTAAAGTTGGTTCAGCAACCAACGGCTCTGCTGTGAATATTTCACTTTCTACACTTCGGACATCTCCAAGTACATTTAATAACTGATTAAAGACATTTTTCCACCTATTCAAAATTTTATTTGGAGCCGCGAGTATAGTACCAACATTGTCCTTAATTATGTTTATTCTAGGTTGAAAATCTTTCTTGAACTCATTTATTCCCTTGTAGAGATCCCTAACATTTTTGTCTATACTATTTCCCTCTAATTCATTTACTTTGTCTTTGAGATAGGTTCTTTTCTTTGTTCTAATGATTCTAGAGGTTTCTCGTTTAGTATTGTTGAGATTTTCGACCGAAGTGTCATTTGGATTCTGCAACCACTGTAGTTTTGCCTGCTTTCTTGCATTTACTAATTTCATGCACTCATCATCAAACCACAGTTTATTTCATTTCAGTTCAAGCGAACCTAATTTTTCTTTTGCGGCTACTTTAATTGCATTCCCAGGTTTTATCAATATTCATATCATCCCTAGCTTCTTGTTCAGCAGTATTTTCTAGGACTGCAAATCTATTTGAAATTTCGACTTGGTAAGCATTTTTACTTTGGTCTTCACCTAGCTTTTTCAGATTGAATCTCTCTACATCGAAATTTTGCCTAGTTCCCTTGTTTAATGAAAGTCTCTCTCGAACAGCCGCAACTACCAGATAGTGATCCGAACTGCAGTCAGCACCCCTAAAAGTTTGAACGTCGATTATACTAGACTGCCTCCTTGCATTTATTAGCACATGGTCGATTTGATTATGAGTCTCTCCATCTGGCGAGGTCCATTTGTATTTATGAATATCACGATGTGGGAATTTTGGCTGATGCCTCTATAATTCTTGCATTGTCTTCTGTCACCTTTTTTAAACAGTGATACCACCTCTGCCACTTTCCATCTTTCTGCGATTTTTCTTTTTTTCCAGCATTTATTTAAAATATGTAGTAGTCTCAGATGCAATATCATTCCTCCATTTTTTTAAAGTTCTGCATTTATCTTATCTTCTCCAGAAGCTTTTCTACTTTTCATCAATCTCAGTTCGTCTTTCACTTCTTCTACGTCTATTAAAACTACTACTCAGTCTGTTCCATCTATGTCTTCTTCTTCATCTTCTTTATTGTTTTCTTGTTTATCCCTATACCGTAATTCTTTATAGTACCTTATCCACGTATCTTTTCTTATCATTTCTCCTTTTCATCTTTATCTGTTTTATAACTTTATATGCAAACTTCTGTCTCCCATGTATATCATGTTCTATTTCACTAATAAATTTTTCCCACGATTGTTCATGAGCTTTTCGTACTATTAATTTCGATGAATTATGTTTTTTTTTGTAAATGTTTCTTGTTTCTTCACATCCCTTCTGTATCCATTGTAAATATGCTATTTGTTTCTCTTCTATAGCTTTTTCTATTCCCTCATTCCAGATCCTTAAACCTTTCTTGCTTCTAATTTTCTTTTTCTTCCCCAATACTTCATCTGCTGCTTTATATATACAATTATGGACATTGTGCCATTCATCTTCAAGCAATTCTTCAGTTGTGTCCAAAAGATACTTTTCTAATCTTTGTTGTTACAGATCCTTTATACTCTCAACTTGTAATAAGTATACCTTGTACACTTCTTCTTGAGTTAATCTTTGTCTGGTTCAAAGTTTTCTCCATTTTAACCAGATTTGAAATTCTGCTATTAATAGAAAATGATCCAATCTGATATCACATCCTCTATATACATGTACGTCTTTCAACAGAGGTCTCAATTTGTCATTTATCAAAAAATAATCAATAATAAATCTTTGTCCCCGAGCTGTTCATGTATATTTATTAATATCTCGTTTCCTAAACAAAGTGTTGGTACTCTTCAGATGATTCCTACTGGCGAATTGTTGAAGTTCTTGTCCATTTCTGTTCATATGTTGTTCTCCACAATCTCCCACTATTTCTGGTATAGCCACCATCCCTACTCTAGCGTTGTAATCTCCACAAACTATTATAATGCTCATTTTTATTTGTTTTATCTATTTGGGTTTGTAATTGTTCATAAAATATTTCTGTTTCTTCTATTTTCCCTTCTTCTGCAGCATATATTCCTATCACTGTAAGGTGTCCTCTACATGTTTTCAATCTCGCTATTACTATTCATTCCTTTACAAACGTATAGCTTTCTACTTTTGATCTCCACTTATTGTTTATTAAAATTGCTACACCTGCTTTTGCTCTTACATTCTTCTGTACTCCACTGTAGATCATGATGTTATTATCCAGGTCTTTGGTCCCTTTCATCTTTTTCTTAGTTTCTGTTGCAAATAATATAATTCCCTTTTTCTGTAATTATTTTTTCTAACTCTCCTTCTTTACTGGGTAGTACTTAATCCTCTAACATTCCATGTTGCTATTCTTAATTTATCCGTTATACCAGCTCATTGTCCTTTTCTTAGCCTAGGTCGTTTTCTATTATATCCAGCTGTTTTTCCTTTAATGTGAAGAATCTGAGTATTTCAAATGCCCTATGAAGGGGTTACCAGCCCGTTGCACCGTAGGTTTGTTTCGGGTATCCTTCCCTTAGATGAATTGCATTCTCCCGGCTCTGGAGTTCTTTATTTTTGGAGTATTAGCATCTCCTAGCCTTTGACATTCATTCTTGTAATTAAATATAATATCAGAAGTAAATGTAGTGAAATTATAAAACATAAGATATATGGTGAATTGGGTCTACCACATATACTTCACTTTCTGTATAAATACTTGACCATCGTCATTCATACTCATCAGATGTACTCCAACTGCCGGCAATGAGACCCTCATTGGTCGGAGATCCTTATTCTTGTAAATAAATATCTTTTCCCAAACCAAAAGTTCCTTGTGTCCTTTGACACATTTAACCAATTTCAGTTCTCTATCGAAATCATGGCCTTCGACCCAGAAGTGGGCTGCTATCACATATTCCAGATGCCTCATATGTTCTTTGGTCATAAACTCTATAATTTCCTCTTGGTTTTCCCCATGTACACTTTCTCACAGTTTCTACAGTTCAACTGGTAGATTCTAGATTTTTGGCTATGGTGTTGTCTTCTCAAGTGGTGGATATGATAAAATTCTCTAACAAGAACCTGTTTATGGGTGCTGAAGTGTTACCATGTTTGCTGAAAACTTTCTTCAATTTTCTGTTTGCTCAAGGCTGAAATATTATTTTTCTGTAGCTTTTGTTTGTTCGTTTGTTTGTTTTTTTTCCCCATGGGTTTTAGGGTGGTTATTTCTTTAATTAATTTCTTCCTTTGACACTATTTTATTTTCCTGTTTTCTGTTAAACCCATCGTGTTCAGCTGTGGTCTGTAGGTGAGTGTGTGTGGGCTTCCTGACAGGCTAATACATTGGAATTTGGAATACACTGGAACTGTACAAATTGTGAGAAAATGTACGTGGGGAAAACCAAAAGGAAATTGGAGATTAGAACCAAAGAGCATAATGAAGCATCTGAAATATAGGAACGGAAAGTTGGTTAAATTGTCCAGGGACTCAAGGAACATAATTTTTTTTTTTTTTTTTTTTTTTTTTTTTATTATTATTATTATTTTTGTTTTTTGTTTATTGTACAAATAACTTATCACATTGTCTAATGCTCATTGAGTAATACACTAAGTTTTAACAATACAGAACACTCAACAAGGTGATTTCACTGAAGTCTGATACAGTACCAGTAAACAAAACAATCGATCACATTCCGCAGTGGGAGAAGTGAAACCAGATGAACTATGCCGTGTGGTGGGGATCCTAGTTGTGAGGTATTAAGTCAGAATGTTCCATATGGCATGCCCTAGCTCAACGATTACTTTGGTGTTACGTGCCGGGGGAGAAAATCTGAAATTTGGATATTGTACATAGTGGAACCCGAAGTATTGTTCCCGTATACAGTGAAATCTCGATACGATTTCGCAGGGACCAGAAAAAAATATTGTTGTAGAGAGAGATATTGTTATATCGAGAATTTACAAAAAATGTTCAAATATTGGTAGTATATATAGGAAACAACTTCAATAATTGAAATGCTTTAAGTATTTAAGGAAATAAAGAATTTTTACACAAGAACTGCTATACTGTACTGTATTCACTCCACCCTTAAATTATTACACTAACTTATGAGCAAACACATTGTCTTTTCAGGAAGAAGCTGGTAAAACATCCCAGTCTCGTCAGCATTATAAATATCTTCTGGCAAATATTTCTCAGTAATTTTTTTTCATTTCATTACTGCACCAGAGATTTGCGTCATTTGTTGGTGCAGATTTCTCTTCCCATTGAATTAACTTAAAAGTTATGCCATGGCGGTCTCTAAAGCGGACAAGCCACCCATTGCTAGCCTTGAAGTCCTCCACACCAAGCATGGTAGCAAACTTCTTAGCTTGACTACAAATCAACGGTCCATTTATTGGAATGTTTAAAGTTCTTTTTTCATTGAAGCATTCCAAGGTTGCAGCATCCAAGTCAATAAATTTTGCCGTTTTCTTTCGTTTTCTAGTAGGATCCACGGCATTTGAATTGAGTTTTTCCTCGATCTCATTCCTTTTCTTTAAGAAAGTCGACACCGTAGATTCCGAAAGCCCGTACTTTTTCGATGTTGCAGTTTGTTTCATGCCTGCGTCAATGTCTTTAATTACAGCTAATTTCTGCTGCATACTAATTTGTTTGCGAGAAGCCATGCTGACAGAGAAGCACAACAATACGCGAACACCACCAAACAAACTTGCCGTGCAGTGCAGGCACTGACTGGCGACCAGGCAACTGGTTTACTCCATTGTGCACTTGAGCGAGGGTGAAGCACGATCAAGGTCAAGGAAGGCGATTCCACCCTTAAAACGAGGCGGGGGAGTTCATGATTTGGACTTCACGATCTATTTTTATCGTTGTACCGAGGAAAATGTATTTACGGGGATTCTAAATGTAATCGTAGTGGGGAGGTTTATCGTTATTAAGAGTATCGTAAAACCGAGGGGAATTTTACATTATTTTAATGGAAAGTATGCCGGGACCAAAATATTTTAACGTTATAAAGAGTATTATCGTTATATCGGTAATCGTTGTACGGAGATTTCACTGTATTTAGAAAGCGGATGATCTTTTCTTTCGTGGTTTTCCAAATAGGAGATAGCAAACATTTTTCGAATCGATGGTGGAGAGTGTCAGTCGCACCACACGCGGCGCAAAGAGGCGATGGCTTGATTTTTCTCTTGTGTAATAAGTCACCTGATGGAATTAGGCCATTTATCAATTCATACCAAAGGCTTTTATGGTGAGATGGTAGATTCTTATTGTGCAAGTTTGTCCATACTCGCCTCCAATTGTAGACTGGTTTCTGAAGGACAACTCGAGGATCCGGGAGCTGGGCTATTTTCTCACGATAAATGTCCTTCGTTGTGAGTTCGTTCCCCCGACGAGTGAGACGACTATAACTGACACATTCGAGTAATTTCTTGACATGTGGTTCATGTGTAGATATGCCACGTAGATCCGGTGGGTTCAAAAGTTTATCATTGGGTAATCTGTGGGACAGGAAAGTGTGGCTATAGGGGTCACCAGTACCTTGAAGATGTTTCCAGTTGTTTGTCAAGAATAAACTGTCCGCTTTTAGCTGTGGATCAATTGCTTGCAAACCTCCTCTTGAGTAAGGTAAAGACAACTGGTCTCTATGGACTCGTAGAAGACGACCTGCCCATATGAACCAACCAGTTATGGATCGGAGTTTTTTACCATACATTTTTGGAAGTGGCAGGATCTGACTTGTATACCACACCTTTGACAGCGCATACATATTCACATATTGTACTCGCTGTATGAGATGCAATGATCTATAACGGTTATCACTCAACATTTGCCGAATGATATTAATAATCCGAGTCCAGTTTTGATGAAGGGTACCCATGAGGGAAGATGAAAAAGTAAGTCCTAATATTTTAATCTGAGGTTGTAAGTGTATCCAGGTTGGGAACTGAGTAGCAGTGTGGCCGATTGTTATAGCTTTAGTCTTGTTCACATTTAAGGCAGCGCCACTTGCGTTGCAGTATCTCTGAATAATGTCATGTATATGGAAAATACTCACATCAGGCGTAAGTATCAATGATACATCATCGGCATATGCGCGTACTAGGTTGTTGGGGTGCGCTTCAAGATATGTACCCAGGCTGCGTAACAAAGGGTCAATCGCTATCACAAACAAATGCATGGATAGAGGGCAGCCTTGTCGCACTGATCTGGTGATTGATATTGGTTCTGTAAAATAGCCATTTACCTGTATTTTCGTTGTAGCGTTCGTCATAATTCGACGAAGCAACCCAATATACGCTGTGTCTACGCCAAGTCTATGCATTGTCCGAAAAAGGTATTGGTGATCCACTCTGTCGAAAGCATGGTCAAAATCCAAGGATAGTAAGAGTTTCTGCTTACGGGACCGATTGGCGTCGCTAATGGCGTCGCGAAGGGCGCTGAGTGCGTTAAAGATACTTCCATCTGAGCGGACACATTGTTGGGAAGAACACAAAACTTCATTCACTGCCGGATGGAGGCGGGTTTTTAAACAGCGCATGAGCAACTTATAGTCGCAGTTTAATAATGTTATAGGTCGGTAGTCTTTCACTGTCTGAGGTTTTGCAATTTTGGGGATCATAACTGTTATACCACTAGTGAAGGCACTGGGGACCGAAACCAATGTAACAATTTCATTGAATATATCTTCCAAGTCCTGCTTAATAGTGTTCCAAAACTTAGAGTAAAATTCAACAGTTAAGCCATCCGCACCCGGTGATTTATTCTTCGGGCAATGGAGTAAAGCAGAATTCATTTCATCAATGGTAAAAGGAGCAATGGACGATGAGTGCAAGCTTTCTTCTTCCATTGACAGTATGGTATCATGTTGAACAGGAGAATATAACTGAGAGAAAAATGTGTGGAAGATTTTGCGAATCCCTGGCTGTGACTTGACAACCGTACCATCGTCGTCTTTAATTTGATGAATGTACTTTCGTATGCCCCTTTTGTTTTCTTTGAGGACGTGAAAAATCGAGGGCTGTTCATCTTGAAGGTAAAGATGTTTATTTACAAGAACAAGGAACACCTCATAACTTTCAAGATTCTGACCAATGACGGTTTCATCATCAAATGCAAGCAACATGAGCATCTAGCTGATGAGTATGAATGACCATGGTGTCCCATATATATCTTATATCATTCTCGTAATTGTTGCTGGTTAGTAATAACCAGGGCCCAGATTCTGATGACCTAAAATTGTTTGAAAAATGACCTACAAAATGACCCTAAATTTTAAAGAAAATGACTTAATAATCATAAATATTGAACTAAAAAGTGATATTTTATTTATAAAAATTATTATTGTACACAAAAAGTTATACACTAATTTGTACATAAATGTAAAAACTTTAAATGTAGAAAGGATGTTGTAGGTTCAAAAACTTGGTCCGTTGTTCCTGATTGGAGCATTTGAGAAGAAGAGTAAGACAATTAATTATAAGTGAATCTAAAACAATAGTAATATAATACAAAATGTTGGTGTTTCTTTGATTCTCATTTCCGACTGAGACATGACAGCACTTCAACACCGAGTGTGTCCTTCTTGTATTACAACACTTCAAAGGCAGCACCATTGGGGACGATGCTAGCTACACGACAAAAAAAAAAAAAGTTAATACACTCAATGTAAATGCATGAAAATGACTAAGTTAGGAAGAAAATGACACGAAAATGACAAAATAATGACGTAAAATTGAAATAAATGCCCTAAAAATATAAAATGCCATAAAATGACAAAAAATTACCTAATAAAAATGCATTTCTGTAATCTATAGGCCATGATTATGATTTATCTACAAGTTGGCAATGTCTATGCAGCATCAATAAAAAGATGACATGTCATTAGAATCCAGCTCTGGTAATAACATCAATCACTATGTGCAACAACAGCATAAAAAGGTTATTTTACAATCAAGTTGATATTTTTAATATCTGAATAGACAGTATAAATGCAAGATAACTACACAGAAAAAATAATTATTTCTACGTGAAAAGTTTGACCATACCAGGAGGTGCTTTCTTGCAGTCCCATATGCTCTCTCCATCATCATCAGTGAGAGAACCCTCTCCATCGTTCAACTGGCAAGACTGAAGAGGAACAGCAGGGAAACATTTTGTGAGGCTGTTCCTCAAAACTCTTCTTGTCCGCCTCGGCACTTTCATCCATTCATTGAGCATCCTCTGGTCACGCAGAGCCAGGGCTATATCTGCAAATTCACAATGTATTGTTGATTAAATGAAGGTAATGACCTCTTACACAGCTTTGTCCCGTTACACATGCTGAGGGTTAGAGGATGTAAAAGTATTTTCAGTCTTTCATGAAAAATCAGTTAAGTCATTAAAATTTATATGATGCCACTTGTAGCCTATAGAAGAGATTTTTGTACAACGCAGGTCTTAAGTTAGAAGTGATTTACACTGATTCCATTGTACAAGGTTATAATTTGTTTATGCAATGAAATATATTCTTTTTTTTCTGTTTTGTTTGTTTAGAATCACAATAAATTTCTTTTCCTTTAAATTTCATCCTAATGTGCGACTTATGGTCCAGAGCATCTTATATTCCGTAAAATATGGGCTATAAGATGCTCTGGACCATAAGTAATTTTTTCAATGGCATAATAGGTAGAAATTCATATCACATTATTTCGGAAAATTGGTGTAAATAACAGAGAGTAATGTATAAATAAATAACAAAAAAATAATAAATAAAAAAATTAAAATAAAAAATCAATCACATGCAACGATCCTCACAGAACAATTGGTCACCTTGATGCACTAGGTTCTCAAAGTTAGGATATGTATATCTAACTAGGAATCAAAGGCACACTTTGCAAAGAGCAGTATTCCATTTAAATATTCCATTTAAAAAGATTTATAATGTAAAACATTAATCATTTATTGGAATATTTAGACAACATGAAAATTAATTTATGATATTGTAAGGACGATGTGTGAACTCACTCACGGCAGGTACCACAATCCTTTTCCATGGCGGCCATATTGAGTCTTAACATCATCTCATGTGGGTATAACCAGTGAGAGGTGTGTGTATAAATGGAAATCAGTATGTGTATAAAGAACAATAGATATTGTGCTGCGCCAAACTGTAGGCCTATTAGTAAATATCTGACGGGATTAAATTATTCCTTTTTCCAAAAGAGAAACAGAAGAGATTAAGATAGCTACAAAATTGTTTTAGAGGTTCTATGGAATTTCTCATTTAGAGGGTATTTTGTTTTCCCCAATTTCTATGTTTCAAACATAAGTATGCATCTGTCATTACTGTTTAAGTATTATTTTGTATGAGACCGATGTAGTTAAATACCATGACAAATGATGAACAAGCCATCAATATATTTAAATTTTAACTCATTATAAGCCAGCATCGTATTTCGAGGATGGGTTATTATTTTTAATTCTAAGAAAAGAAAAGTTAATTAAATAGAGACATTATTATAACATTTTAAAATTATTTTCTATTTTATTTTAAATATTGTAATCAATTTTACACATACAAGAATTTTAAAAATAAACTAATTGAAAATAAAAACTAGTTTTGTAGTAGATAACTTCTTTATTTGTCCTCCATTGCTGGAACCATACTTCTTCAGATGTCAGGAATGTTTCACCATAAGTAGACTTATTCTTTTTCCTCGAGATAAGCGGACCGTAAGGAGTCAAGTAAGATCCCTAAGTCCATTCTTTTGGATCGATTCTTGAACCCATAATTGGTTGTGCAAATTGAGGAATTTGCTTTTTGGCTCTACTCGGGTTGTATAGCCAATCTTTGTTCATGTGGTTACACATCTTTTACATGGTGATTAAAGTGAACTTTCTCCTCTAGCATTTAGATTTTTTTTTTACCAGAATGTCTATTTCTTTCCATAATTTTTAGTTTTATCATTCCTAAATCTTTTCTTACCCTTGTCGTTTAGCTGCAGATTATTTTTTAACACATCAAGTTCTGAATGGTACTAGAGAAGCCTGATTAAACCTAGTCATATCTGTGCTCACGACTCAAAAAGGGTAGACATTCTCTTTCAGAACTCTGATGTAGGACAAAAGGTATAGGTAGGATCATTCAAGTCATTGCCAGAAATTGCTTTCAAATAAATTTTCATACATAAAATCAATTAGGTGTGCATCTGAAGGCAGCTGATCTTGTAAATCTTCTGCATGTGGATTACCTTGTCCAACTTTAGGAAGTAGATAATCTTGAATAACTGAGCCTTTTAAAAGCTCAATAGGTATTACAATAATTTAGTAATAAAATAAAAAAAATAAAAATAAAAATATCTTAAGAGGATTGGTTGAGATGATAAATGCATATTTTGCTGAAAGCGTCCAAGATGAAAACATCTGAAATCATTCAGTTTGTCAGATCGAACCATGTTAGCATACGCTCATAGTCAGGGCCATTTCTTCCAATGAGCTACAGTAGGCTGCAGCCTAGGGCGGAAGTTTTACATTTCCCAATGAAGGGGACATACAATAATTTGAACGAATACATACCTGATAACAGAATGCTCCCCTCTTTCTTATGCTGATGTTGCATTAAGGCAACAAAATAATGTTCAACGTTATGTACTCTTATTTCCCGGCAACACATTTTTATGGCAATACTGGCCAATACAGGTTGGAAATACAGAGCAACTGAATGGAAGGGCAACAAGGTATTTAGACAAGGAAGAAATTCTCACTGTGTTGCCAGCCATTTCACGACTTGGATAATTGCGGTTGCAGCAACATTATGTAATTAATTATTCATAATATAATAAATCAACTGAAAGAAACGAAGGAAGAGGCATCTGAGGATAAGATCATATCGGGACAAAAGGCTATAGAATATGGATTTGCCAACCACTAGCAATCCATGTCCCAATGTGAAATGAGAAATCCTTTGTGTTTGTCAGGAAAACCAACAGAAAGCAGTTAGTGGCAAGCTGTCCACCCTCAAAACACCATCCTAATCTTAGTAACTTTAGGCTTGCAAATGTTCAAAGTTATGAGATCACACAGGAAAAATAGGTTAAAATATATAAAAAGGATCTAGCCTCTGGAACTAGAATGGAGGACCAGTTACTATTTGTAACAAATAAGAGCAGTGGAACAAAGGTATGCTGGGATACAGGGATCCACGAATTTTATATGAAAAAACAATTTATAACATGTCCTAAAACTATGCAAACTTTATTCAAACATGTGCAATGCAAATTAGAAATAATTGAAATTAGAAATGATAAAATAAATTGAATAAAAAACTAAAATAACCACTATGCAAAAATGGCAGAAAATTACTGACACGTGATTGTAAATGTATGTGATTTACAACATATGCTGAATAATACACTGAAACACTTGTAATAGCTGATATTCTAAGTTGATTGATGAGAATTGCTTGTTATATCAATATTAGGCGTAGTAGAACTAGGATTGGATTATGCACTGGGAACCAATGATTGAACAAGATAACAAAGAGCCTAGTTTGAGCGTAACAAAATGTTTGTTAGCAAATGAATGAAACACTATAATTCAGAATTTAGGTTTTTATCACTATAGCAAATGCTAGCAAGCGAAATGCTAGTGTAAAAAACAAAACTTAATAATTGTAGTTTTGTAAGAAATTCGGGGTTTAAGAGCACTGTACTTTGTGTTGCACAATGATTATTAACCTGCGAAATGGATAGAGCACTCACACGCGTCAGAACACTGTGGAGGCTGACGAATGACTGATTATTGAGGTGACGCTTTGTACACGGCATGGACGATAGCTTGCACCTGCCGTCGCTTGCGTAATATGATGAAATAAATTAAAATTGCTGATTCAGTAGCGGGAAGACTTAAGCGGGTATTTGAATAGAATAAACCACAATACATGTCGCTTGCACCAACAAAAGTCAAATTCATATTCAAATTTATTCTCTGTAGATTCTAAACAGAATTTTAGCTCTGTCATAAAACAATATAGGAACATAAATATAACAAATATTGTATAGATAACAGTACACTAGTACTGGTAGCATAGAGTTACAGTACTTAAAACAATAAAAGTATCACTCATTGAAAATTAATAATTTTTACAGATCATCAAGATCATGTACATACATTTAAGAATAAGGAATTTTTTTAGTTGATATGTAGGCTTATATGAATCTTAAGTCTAAAACATACGAAAAAGAGGCCATATTCATCTAGCATATAACGGTGAGTGCAAGTGTGGTTTTATTTTATTTTATTTCAGTAGTTACCTAAAACACAACATTTTAAAAAAGTTTATACAATATATTTAAAAAGTCTGAACTTTAATTAATTTCTGTTAATTAGCTAGACCTTAGCTAGAAACATTTTCCTGGCTGTGTGATGTCTTGTACAGTTCTATATTTATCCATAGTCACAACAATATTACGGAAGCCAATATCATTACGGTAACCAAATGAGGGGTGCGAGTAAGAACATTTTAAAATCTTTGAGCCCAACTAATGTTTTTCTTGTCTACATACCTAGCTGACCTTCCTTTGCTCGTGGATTGGGAACATGAAATGGGACGTGCATCTGTCTTTCCTGCGAGCAGACGGGCCACCGATTCCACTCCATAGTGCAGATCACTACACTAGCAGGGCAGGTCTCCAGATGGCTTGCCCTCTGGTGCCGCATGAGCACCACTGGACATCCGTTCCCAGCATTTATACATGCCACCTTCTCGTTGGGACAGAGAAGTCGATGCTCGGATAGCTTGCAGGCATGGAAGCGTGACCCGCAGTTGAGTTCGCATGCAATGATCCCACAGAACCTCTGCACAGAACATTTGGTCACCTTGATGCATGTTTCGCAATGCCAGTGAACAATCTCACCGATTTCTTCCTCCGGTGGGACTTGTATTTTGTTTGTACTGTCAAGAATCTGGAAACAAATGCACATCAGCACCAGTATAAAACATTCGCTTTATGTGGAAGTGGCACAAGAACAACTCAAATAAAGGTGCTATAGTCAATTTGAATCATTCAAATTTTGCTTCAAATTTCCTTACTAGTAGTATAGGAAAAAAACTAAGCACACAAATTACAAAATAAATTTCCCTGACTTTCCATGACCTAGAAACTTACATTTCCTTGACCACAAGAATCAATGGGTTCAAGGTTCCTTGTAAACAAAACAAAACAAAAATCAAACAAATCCAGCCTCCTTCATCCCCATAACAAAAATAAGAAATGATTAGCTCAAGTACTTAAAAGAAAATTGCTTACACAGTCTGGGTTACAGCAAGACACATGCTCTCACAATTCACTCACTGAGGCTAGTTATTTTCCCTGACTATTCCATATTTTGTTTACAAGTTTCCCCAACTATTTCCTTTGATTTTAAAAATTCCCTGACTTTCCCTTACCGATTTAAATTTCCCTGACTTTCCAGAATGTGGGGACCCTGAGGTAGGGATGGGATACTGACAGTGAGGGAAGTGAGGCACTGGTATGGAATACCCGCACTGGTTTCCATTATCAAATAGCATGTCAGTGGATGTTAAAAACATTGTTAACATTCCTTTGTAGCGAAGAGTAGGTCCTCCAACATGTTTGAGTTGTAATATAACTACTTTTCTTGATCATTCATCCACTGGTAAGCTTTCACTAGTATCCTCTGTCAGTATAGAAGGCTGTGTCCTGTAACTTGTGATGGCTTTCGTTGCCATCTTAATTGACTATACCACTACATGTGATGTTTTAAAAATATTTCTCAGTGACAAAAAATTAATATTAATAATAATAATAATGTTTTATTTTGCCTGGCAGAGTTAAGGCCATAGGGCCTTATCTTCCACTCAACCAGGATAAATACAAAATACATTAAAAGGAATCTACAAAAAACAAATTCAATATATATCATACATAATACAAAATGCTAAAAATAGAATAATAATACAATATTGAACTACCTATATTAAAACATAAGACAACAATGCGTCCAACAATATGCCGAGAAAACAAAGTGAATTAAAGAATTATAATATAATTGGATGTGTGTATAATTATAATATTATACTATAATATACACTAAAATTGAAACTTAAAACTAAGAAATTAACAAATAGAAGCAATAAAAGCTAAGTGCTACGAAAATCGTGTACAATATAAATTTACCTAGGCTAGATAACGAGACATTCATTCTAGTTATCAGCGAGATACTTGATTGACTTTGACCTAAAAATTTGTAAGCTCCGACTACTCCTGATGTCCGGCGGAAGGGAGTTCCAAGTGCGGGTGACGGCTATAGTGAATGAAGCAGAGTACAGAGATGTTTGATGGCGTGGAATTGACAGTAGACTGTTATTCTGAGATTGTGTGTCGCGGTTATGTTGGGAAGATAACAGTGAGAAACGGGAGACTAAATAATTAGGTGCAGTATTATTAAGTATCTGATAGAGTAGAGTTAGGGCGTGTAGTAGGCGTCTGTCCTTTAGTCGAAGCCAGGATAATTGCTCAAAATGATCCAAGACATGATCATATCGACGTATGTTGAATATGTGACGGACACAAGAATTCTGAACACGTTGTGTCTTAAATACTCTTAAAGTGTCTTTATTGAAATAAATAAAGGTCTGTCAGTCGACAGTACCAGATGTTTGAGACCTTCGCACTCCTGCTTGGAGATCATCTATAAAGCAGGGTTGGTTACTGACACCATTGAGTGTATAGAACAATTTCCTACTTTTCACATAATAATTAGGTATTAAAGGAGGGGTATAGGCCTACTTAATCTTGGGATAGCATGACTTTTTCCCACTTCCTTCACTGGATATCAATATCTGATATATTGACATTGATATTTCAGTTCCAATCATATCAAGATATCGATATTGCTGTATGATAATGTCTATTTCGTCAATTCAAGAAAAAGAGTAAAAGTGAGGATGAGAGAAAGACAAAAATTCACTATTATAACATATTACTTTATAATAATGGGTAAAACCAATAGGCAATATAACGTTAAAAATTATTAAAATAAAAACAAAACTATAACAGTTTGAATTGACAGCTATAAATGTTTAATTAACCTTAATATCAGCATTTCTGATCATCAATTTGAGTTTTGCAGCCACAAGGAGTTAGAGAGTTAGAAAGAGAAAGTGAGCCATAAAGCTAGGTGGGATGGGCACCCCTGGTTAAAGAATCATTATGGAGCAAAGAAAATAGTGTCGAGTAAGTTTTAGATTAAGAATACAGGCATAATTAAGAAGGAAGCTGGCACAAAATGCAGGAATTTTAGAATAGCGCGTCATTATATTTCTGTAAAACAGTCTGGTTCCAACACCAACAGCAAACCACAAGCACTAAGAAACAAATTGCACTTTCTCCTCTTCTCTCTATGTTAATACTAGGCCTGTATGAAGTATTAATATTATTACAAAAAAGATCCTAGCTGTTTTCTACCCCTATGATAGGCTATAATCTATTTATAAATAAAATTATTCTTTGACAAATTTTCACCAAATAGAGTAGGCCTAAAAGATAGTTTGACCTGGTTAAATCGGTGGGTCTCTTTACTTTCTTAATTTAACCAAGAGCTGCTCAAACTTATCCAGTTCTGTTCTGAAAAACACCAGATATTACCTTGCTGTCATCTTATTTCCATTCCTCGATAAAAAAAATAACTTTTACACATTGTAGGCCTAATTAAACAAATAAGTGCTCAATTATGATATTCTTTGAAGGATAAGCCTCTTCATAAGTTATCCCATACATACAGCTAGGCATATACAGCCAAACACAGTTTTACTGCTGTAGACTTAAAGGCATATGTAAATATGATTCACAAAAAAACAACAATAATAATAATAATAATTACTATTATTATTATTATTATTATTCTTGACTGCCAGTACTACTTGTACAAACAAATTTTTAGCATGTAGCCAGCATATATCTATACATATGATGTGGCGCTGGCGTCAAACGACAGGGAAGACCTCCAAAGGGGAATGGACCCCCTCGTTGAACAGGCAGACAGAAACAAGCTGCAGTTGAACCAAGATAAAACAGAGTTAGTGATCTTCAGAAAAGGGGAGGATTGTCAGCAGCAGATGAAATAATCTGCAAAGAGAAACCACTTAAGAGGAAAAACATGTACAAATATTTGGGAATAACAATACAGATGACCGCAAAATCGTTTTCAGTGTAAATTAAGGAAAGACAAATAGCGTCAGTGAAAACAATGAATGAAATCAACAATTTGCAACTTCTCTCACTGGAAACAGCCATGAGACAGTTTGAATCAAAAATACTACCCATGCTAACATATGGAATGGAGCTCATTTGGGAGCATTTGACAGTAAAACAACTGGAGGACATGGAGGGACTCAAGGCCAGATTCCTAAAAAGAACTTTGGAATTATCTAAATACACACCGTCCAGACTAACCTACGTTATGGTGAAAGAAACTTTCTTATTGGAAGATCTAATTCTGAAACATCTGCTGCCAAAAGACAACAGCGGTGAAAACTGCTCTACCGAACAGAAAGGAGAAAGAAGAACAAATATGAGAAGACTTCTATACAACCAAAGCAGTGATGGCCACGGAATGGAAACAAGCAAATCAGAAGCTGCGGCACATAGTGACCAGGATGGCGGTACACGGATATTAAACCAAATTATGCACGAACAGAAAGTTTCATAACCCCAACAGTGACTGCGTGTGTGAACTTTGCCACCAACATTGCGAACGCTACCACATCCTAAATTGTAAATCACGAACGAAAAGTATCTGTGAATATTCAAATATGTAATGCAAAACTTTGCTCATGTTTCATTTATTATTAATAATATAACTGATACAAGAACTAGAATGATGAGGAGATGACGAATCGGATCAAGCAGATGCTGACAGATACCAAATTGAAGTCAAATTCATGGGAGAATTATCAGAACGTTTCAAAATTAGAACAGGAGTGAGACAGGATGATGGTCTATCACCACTACTGTTCAACGTAATACTAGACAAAGTGGTCAGGGAATGGGAAAAACAACTGAAGGCACAGGGACTTCACAAACCCATCTGGTTGGGAAGGAAGAACAAAGAAGTAGACAATGCTTGTCTTGCATTCACTGACGACATAGCAATACTCACAGATAACTTAAAAAATGCAGCAAAACAGATCAAGATTCTGAAAGGGAGGCTGGAAAGGTGGGACTACAGATTTCCTTCGAAAAAACAGAATACATGACAAATCAGAAAGGTGTACCAGAGAAAGTATCAACAAAATACGGCAATACTTTGGAGAGATGATATAGGCTAAAGGGATGCCGGCTCAACGGATGCAGAAGGCAGTTTCGAACAAAGAAAACCAAAGATATCTAGAGCATTTAAAAAAATTGGAAGCGTGTACATTAAGGAATATTTATCATGGAACACCCTAGTGCACCAGAAACCTTGTACGCATCAGGAAGTGGTGAATGTTGAATCGGAAAGGTGAACTAGAAAACATCAAGGAACTAGAGAGAAGAATCGTCAGAAAAAATTCTAGGACCCAAAACGACAGAAGGATACAGGTTGCGGAGTAAACAAGAGACCGAACAGATGTTGAACATAATACACGACAGGATGAAACAACTGAAGTTGTACATGCAAACACCCGACTGCCTAAATGGAAAGTATTAAGAACATGAAGTTAGAGAAGACTTAAAAAGACACACGCATTATCAGACATAGATGTACAAGACAGACAAATATTCAGACATAAAATACACAAATGAAACATGAGTTGAGAGGTCAAGAAATTGAAAAGTGGAGCAACTTGGTCTGATGAAAGAAGTGTGGTGCCTGAGGAAATCTCACATCTCGTGGTCCATTAGTGGCGTATACGAATGATACTTAAATTAAATAATAATAATAATAATAATAATTTCAATAAAAAAATATATTGTAGGCCTAATAATTCTACCGGTAGTAATTTCATGTTTACATTATTTACTTTGCCTACATTTTAGATGTACAGTCAACCCTCGATATAGTGCCCCTCTTTATAGTACCACCCTCGAGAAGTGCCAATAAATGCAAGTGAACTGATATTCTCCCATATAAAATACGTAAGAAACCTCATTACAGTGCCAACTCGTTTAGTGCCAGTGAATATAAGACAAGATTTTACAAAATACAGCTTGCAGTGATTTTTTTCAGTTGCAGAATTCTTTTAAAATTGGTGTGAATGTTAGAAAGATTATTTAAGAAACATGCTGTACTGAACTTCTAAAAAGTGAGTGTTCCCACGCCACGAACTGTAAATGTAGTGTGGTGGAATTTATTTATTTATTTATGTCCTACGAGATCAATATACAATGATATGGGACATGTCAATATTGTATGTAATATGGTTAAATGAGATAAATGCTAAGCAATACAGTGTAGATCTAAGTACAGTAAACAACATAATACAATCATCTATAAATAATTTACCAAATAATACATGATATTATAAAATACATTAGGTATTTAATTGATGAGCCTTTGATGGAGTTGTGTGTGTATAGATTATGGACTAACACAGACATTATTGCAGTATTCCTCAATAATATAAAAACATGAATTATTAAAAAAAAACTTTTTAGTGATCTCTTAAATTTATTTGCACAATGTATATTTTTCAAATGGTGAGGTAGTTTGTTGAACAGGTTGATTCCAATATATTTTACTCCTTTCTGGAATAAGAATGTGTTACGAGAAGGGATAGACAGGTTGGTTTTGTGACTAGTATTGTAATTATGGATAGTTTCGATTTTTTAAAGTCCTCCATGTGTTTTTTGACATGTAACAGAAGTTCATATATGTAAACAGATGGTAGAGTCATGATATGTAGATCCTTAAATATTGGTCTGCATGAATCATTTGTTTGCTCTGTATATTATTCTAATGATTTTCTTTTGCAATCAATAGACTGATGTGCTGCTTCCCCAAAAGATGATTCCATATCTTAAGATGATATGAACATGCACAAAATAGAGAGACCTGATTGTTGGTAAGTTTGTGAATTTTTTAATGTGAAACATTGCATAAGTAAAAATTCCTATAGATCATCTCAACCTTAAAAGACAGTATTGGGCTTATGCAGCGCACTGATGCCAGATCTACTCACATCACAAACTTTTACATAGGCGTGAAAACCTCAAAATTTGTTTGTTGTGTGTAATAATTATTGTAAATCATGCCCTGCAGATAGAACGACGGGACACCACTTTCCCTTATTTTCAACCACCATGAGTAATATTTTCTCTAT
Organism: Ectobius pallidus; assembly: GCA_964059195.1. Classification (NCBI taxonomy): domain Eukaryota; kingdom Metazoa; phylum Arthropoda; class Insecta; order Blattodea; family Ectobiidae; genus Ectobius; species Ectobius pallidus. The sequence continues at coordinate 9,219,523 of CAXKWD010000013.1, forward strand.
AAGCCCACAAATCTACATTCTTTGACCAATGTCTACAAAATGTTACACATGTACCCTGGAGTAAGAATTCTACGAGACAATCATTCTCGAAAAAAACACCCCTTGTGAAATTTTCAACTCCTACTATGTGATCTTTTTAAAAGTCTACATTCTTTGAACGATTTTTACCAATCTTTACACATAGACCCTATAAAAACAAGGTAAAAAACAGGCGAAGTTAATTTTGGAAGAAGCCACCCCTCAAATGTTTCTACCCCTATTATATCACAAAATTTAGATCTAGATTCTTGACGTGTTTTTAACAGACTTTATACACAGAACATACAGAATCAAGAGAAAATGGTAGGAAAACTAATTTAGAACAAACCACATTTTAGATGTTCACCCCTATTTTGTGATATATATTTATATCTACATCCTTTGACCAATTTTATCAGACTTTATACCAAGAACCTATTGAATCAAGAAACATTTTTAACCAAAGTTAATTTGGAAGGAACCACTCCTTAAATATTGCAACCCCTATTATATAAATTTTATTTAAATCTACATTCTCTGACCAATTTTTACCACACTTTACACAGAGCTAATAGAACCAGGAGAAAAATTTAGGTAAAACTAAATTTGGACAAAAAAATCCCTTAAATGTTTTAATCCCTATTAAATGACGTTGAAATTTGCATTCTTTGGCTCATTTTACCAGACTTGACACACAGATATGCAAGACTAATAGGGATTTCTGACTGTTCTTACCTCAACCCCACCATTCATGGTCTTTAGAAGTAATAGGGTGCAAAATCCCAAGTCCTTGAGTGTGATAAGTCGTTCTTCCTCTAGGACCTAGATTTTGAAAATTAAAAGGACTCCCTCCGAAACTGACTTCAAAGTACAAGCAAAATACGAAACCAGATGACGCCAGGTCCTTTAAGCTAATAATTTATAAATGTTAAATTTAATATTAAATTTCATTTTGATAATATTATTATTTATTATTTATTATTATTATTATTATTGTTATTGCTATTATTATTATTACAATTATTGTGTTATAATAATCAAATTTTCAAGAATATAATTATATTAGGAAAGTAATAGTTAAAATACATTATATACATTTAGGCCTGTTCACTATCCCCAGGGAGTGGTATTATTCATTCCATATTTTTTTTTGCTTGCTCGCTCTTTTAGGTTTGTTTTTTTGCTGGCATTCTCAGAGAACCTTTCGTTTTTTCTTTTCTTATTCTATATAGTAAACTTTCTGAACACCCGGTAGCTTCTGCTGTCTCTTTAATTGCCTGGGTAACGTTCATTTTCTTCAACCTCTCCCTTTTAGGATTTACGCGACCCAAGCCGCCCGGGCCTTACAGAGCCGTGACCTGTCAGGAGAGGGATTATCTTTGGATCACATACATACTTTTTTGACCAGACAAGGACATGGAGGGCCTCCCCGGATGAGTGATCAGCCCAATGCCGGGGCCACCTCTGAGACAACACAAACACATAGGACGAGACACACCATTCACACACACAGTCACTCCAAACAAGGCGAGGATGGGATGAAGATGATAATGACGGCCAGATGATATCTGGGGACCACAAGGGCCTAAAGTTACCCGACATTTGTCTCAAAGGTGAGGAAAAACCCCAGAAAAAACCCCACCTAGGTAACTTGTCCCGACCAGGAATCGAATCCGGGCCCGCTGCGTGAGGATTGAACGCATCCCCTGAGCCACAGCGGTGGACTTCAAGAAATAATTAAGTATATTTAATACTATAGTTCGCTCTTGACTGCACAATTTGCCAACACTACGATTTCTAGTTTCTCTATTCATAATTAATATTAAATATTAATAAATATTAAATTTAATTTTTAAAAACACAAGAAACACTTCACAACAAAGTTAAACTTCACTACTCAGCTAATACTATAACACTGAGCTCTGAAGAAGATACGACAATCTTAGAAACATCTGAGTAAACAAAATCTCTATCGCGTTGAGTGATGACCGCCTGAATGGTGAGCTCGGGAAAACTGTGATAATTTAATAATGCTACATGATACAGAGCTCTGGTTTGTTTTAAAAACTTTTTCAGACATATATAAACATTTCTTCTTGTTAGTCACCAAAGTAAAGTAAAAAATAAAGTAGGTTACTCGCTACCTAACTTTTTTGTGTTATCATCCGAAAATTTTCAAGCAGCACTTAATACAAAAAATATATAGCTTTCTTCTTATGTAAAATTTAATGCCAAGGGAAAGACAGTATTTTCTATAAACATCAGGCAATCCAAGCAGCACTTAATACAAAAAATATATAGATTTCTTCTTATGTAAAATTTAATGCCAAGGGAAAGACAGTACTTTCTATAAACATCAGGCAAACCAAGAACAAATTCTTGGTCGGTTTCGATTAATGGTTTCTTGTCTTTTGAGTGATAAGTTATTCATCTGAAAAAATATAGATTTCCACCAAAATAACATACTTGTGAAAAATAGGCCTCATTTTAATTATATAAGACTTCACAATTGACATCATGAGAAAGAGCGGAAAATTCTCTAAAGACCACGCAATTACATTATTACATTTATCACTTTGAGTTTTCGGAAAATTGGCAACATTGGTGGGACATTAAAGGATGAAGCTAATTGCAGAACCTACGAGAGCAAGTGAGATACAAATACTACATTTAACTCAATACTGTCTTTTAAGGTTGGGATGATCTATAGCTTCTTATTAATTTCTTTGATGTGAGGTTTTCATGTCAAATGTTCATCTATGTTCATGCCTAAAAATTTTATGGAAGATGTATAATGAATGGAGTTTTCAAATGTCAAGATAGGTTTGGGCAGATTGTTATTTCTTTTGTGGTGAAAGGAAATAGATGCTCATTTACTTTCATTTAAAAGAAGGCCATTTGTTTTAAACCATCTACTAATTGTTGTGCCACCATATCTATTTTGCATTTAAGCTGATGTTCATTTTTACCTACAACCAAAATGTTTGTGTCATCTGCTAAGAGTGTGGTGAATTCTGAACCATTGTTTATGGGTAAATCATTAATAAATAATATAAAGAGAAGAGGAGCAAGAATTGAGCCTTGTGGGACTCCATATTGAGCTTGTTTCTTTTCAGAAGTGTATTTTTCTAGTGTTAGATTTGTTTTGTTGAAATGGGTGATTTCGACGACTTGATAGCGATTAGAAAGGTAGAATTGAACCAACTTAGCACTGTTCCTCTTACCCAGTAGTTTTCTAATTTATTTAGTAGCAGATCATGGCTTACTATGTCGAAAGCTTTAGATAAGTCGAGGAATAGACCAACACAGCTGTGGCCAGAGTCAAAAGTTTATCTAATGTATTCAATAAATTTGTATACTGCAGTTTTTATTGATTTTCCTTTTGTGAAGCCATGTTGATGTTCTGATATTATTTCACAGTGGGCCATGAAGGACTCCATTCTATTAAGCATTATTTTTTCCAGGATTTTGGAAATAGGCGATAGAAGGGATACTGGACAATAGTTCTCCAGCTTATCTTTGGGGCCTTTTTTGTATATGGGTTTAATGATTGCCATCTTTAATATATCTGGCAATTGACCTGTTGAGAGTGATAGACTGGCTAGGTGGCATAAGGGATCAACAATGAGATCTGCTACATGATTTGATTAAGGAGGCAGAGATTCCATCTGTACCTAATGAGTTCTTACTAGCAAGGTTTTTGATAATGGTAATTATTTCATTTTTTTCTGCAGGGTATAAGAATATAGTTTTATCGTTTAGATTAAAGTTGGGTTTAGCGAGAAGGGCTATAGGTTTTAAAGATTGATTGTGTAAAATTTGTTTGGCTAAGGTGCAATAATGATCATTGAAGATTGTAGCTAATACTGTAGGATTGGAAACTTGACTGTTAAAGGCGTCTAATAATGTGAATTGTTGTGAGGAAGCTATGTTATGAAGTTGGACACACAGCCAGCGCACACACAGCGTGAGCGTAGAGCAGATAGAAAGAGCCCTTCAAACAATGAGTCATTCCAAACTCTCGCTTCTTTTAGTTCAGTGTCCATTCAGCTCTTAAACACTACACTTCAGTCACTCGTAACATTGTTAAAATGAAGAGAGCTGACTTCAAGAGAAAAGAGAAATTTGCGAATACAGGAAAAGATTTCCAAAGTCTAGCCAATAGGATATTGCATCACATTTTTCATTATTGTGGAGGAAAACTGTTAGCCAGAGATACATAGGCAATATTGTATTATGCCATTTTTTTTTTTAAATTAAAATTTGTTTTAGTGCCACCCTTGCTTAGTGCCACTAAATGTTAGAGAACGGATGGTGGCACTATATTGAGGGTTGACTGTATTATGAAGAAGCCATAGATTTTGTATTCCTTACGGTGAATCAAGAATTGTATTAGGAATCATGGGAAATTATAATCTTTATTTTTCACAAAAATAAGGGTTTACTATAGGTCATAGCAGGCTTTCTATAAGAGGCGTTCCAAGCCAACACTCCCATTGGCTACCGATGAATTTTCGTCTCATTGGTCTTTTTTGCATAGGCTGGGCAACTGCTTTATTCATGCCCAGAACACATGCATGCTATTAGAATGGCTGCTGCAACACTTAATTCCCGTGTCTGAAAGACAGGCGATGGGGTGATGTGTTCACATAAGTCTTCTACAGAGAAAGATTGTGTTTCTGTGTTACCGTTTATAGGTGCTAGATATAGGATTGGGATGTAGATATACCTCGTCTTGTAGATCCTGTGTTGAGCGAGGCTCAAAGATATAGAACACGTCACATCAAAATATAATAATATGAGTGAATGCGCACAAGTGTATTAGGTTTTTCAGAAATTCCTTAACAAATTTTCTCTTTTGTTACAAAATAGCAGATGATGTCACAGAAGGCCCTGCACAGTTTGTATTTGCAGTCATCGTTTGGGTTTGAAACTTCTGTCTGGCATATCCAATAATGAAAGCCATGTCACTACATGGTGTAGGTCATATTATTTGGCTTGTGTCCACTCCCTATAAATCATCACATCCAATGAGTAGAACGTTGGCAATATCTCGTTTCTTCCTGTTGAGTTCCCACAGTAGTTCCATATATAGGCTCTGGTGGATGGTAGTACCAGTTCAAGGCAAAGTTCTTCTACAAAAAATTGCTCTCTTGCTGGCACATACAGTGTGTCTTTCGAGTGGCCGGACCGTCGTGCGGCGGCACCGGACTGGGTGAAGCTTGACGCATCTTCCACCAATGTTATACGGGTACAGAACACTAACTTCTGTACTAACTTACATTAGGCTTACCTGCATCCAGGGTTGATAAAAAACATGTTTTTTTTAAAAGAACAAAAAAAACGTTTTTTTTTTTTAAACATGTTTTTTTTGTTTAAAACGTTTTATATGTGAACAACAATGTTGGTTGTTTTAAACGTGTTTTTTTTAATGTTTTTTTTGTTTACAACAATGTTGTTTGTTTAAAAATAAGTTTAAATTGTTCATTTTGTTTAAATCAACCATTTTAATGTACATATACATATACCACACACACACACACACATATATATATATATATATATATATATATATATATATATACAGTGAAAACTGCTCAAGACGGACATCTAACGTTCCAAACATTTTTTCCGATTTGGACATGTTTCCGTCTTATGAAGACAAAATGATAAAATGTTACTCAGGATGCAATACATATTAAACACAGCATTGTAAATAACTCATGCTCTTATTGCACTGTGGGTATCGCGTTTAAGATTGCAACGAATTACAGTACATTAAGTTCTAGGCCTACTGTAATTAAGTGTCAAAAAGAACCACAATAATATTGTACTGTATTTACAAAACAATATACAGTATTTAAAACATTTTTTTTCATGCAGTAGGCCTACAGTATTTAGGTCAAATTAAGGCTCTGTAATGTAATCCTTTGGTGTCTCTGTTAGATCACAGCTGTTTTTACAAACATAAACTGAATTTAAGAACAATAAATTAAAAATTTACACACATTATGACGTATTTCTTACTGAAGTAGAATAAAATAAAATAATTACTGTTTGTATCACGTCACTAGAGTACTGCAGGTCACAAAGCACATTTTTACATTTAGTTGTTGGTTTTGTTCAAGTTCCACAGATCAGTCAATTTTACCTGCTTGGTGTTGCGCTGAATAGCGCATGTCTCCAAACATTCTTTTACTTTGCATAAATGTTCATGCAGTTCGCTCAGGTTTTTATTCGCAGCGAAAATCTGCAGCCCCTTAACACTGTTGAGAGCGTCAGAAAAGCTCTTGACAGTTGGCGTTTCATCAGCTTCATCATTTTCTTCTTCGTCATTTTCATCATCATTAGCAGCTGATTGATTAACCCTCCTCTCAATTATTTCTACCGCAGAATCATTTGTTTCATATGTAGAAACTTCGTTGTCATTGTTCACATATGTACTGGCATCAATGTCAAACTGTCCTGCCGTACATAAGGTTTCTATGAAGTGCACATTATCTTCTGCTTCATCGATGTTTACTGCATCCTCAGAGTAGGGAAGAAAATATGCCTTTTTGAAGCATTTAATTACCGTCTCTTCTTTTATCTTCTGCGCTGCCATGTGAATCCAGTTTACTGCATCCAGTACAGAAATTGATTTCGCGAAATCACTAGCGCTGCGCGCATCTTCCATCTTGGCGACTATTGCCTGAAGCACTAATCTTCTGTAGTGGCTTTTCAGGGTGTATATCACACCTTGATCCATGGGCTGGGTGACGCTTGTGGTGTTGGGAGGAAACCAAGCCAGAAACACGTTGGACAACTTGATATGCGGGTGACAGGTAGCATTGTCGAGGAAAAGCAGAACATGTCGATTTTCTTTCTTCATTCTGGCATTGAAACTGTTGAGCCATTCCTCCATCAATGCCGCTGTCATCCAGGCTCTTCTGTTTGCTCTCCAAACAACAGGCAGCTTGTTAATGTCCAAGTGTTTAAAGCAGCGAGGTTTGGCTGCTTTGCCTATCACTAGCGGTTTTTCAAGTCTTCCCGCCATATTTGCACAAAGAAAAACAGTTAACCTTTCTTTGGACATCTTGCCGCCTATACATTTTTCTCCGCGTAAACAGAGGGATTTTGTGGGAAGTGCCCTAAAGAATAATCCAGTCTCGTCTCCATTGAAAATGTCATTTACGTCATACCCCTCCAGTAACGTTTTAAGCTTCTCTTGCCATTCAGAAACAACCGTAGTGTTAACGTCACTCGCTTCTCCACACACCTGATTCCACACGATTTTATGTCTCTTTCTGAAGCTTTCTAGCCATCCATTAGAAGCTTTGAATTCGGGCTTATTTAACTTCTTTGCAAGTTCAAGAGCTTGGCTCTGCAGAATAGGTCCAGAAATTGGCATATTCTTGGATCGAGCGTGAGTAAACCACTCCCATAACAATTCGTTAATTTCTTCATAGCCTGTAGTCTTCTGTTTTCTTTTCATTTCAGGATTATTGCCTTCAATCCACTCACCTTTGATACGTTCTTTGTTTTTCAATGTGTCATAGATTTGAGTTTTTCCGCACTTAAATTTAAACATAATTTCACGAACACTTCTCTTCTCTTTCTCATGCATTTCAATCACTTTCATTTTGTCACCTAATGTTAGCCCTACATTTTTACGAGACATCGTTTAAGTTCACTGCAGAGCTGTAAATGAACGACTAAAAGTACTGGCACCTGCTAACAGAACAAAGTGTGTGTGAGGTTTATTTTCAGAAGACCGTAAGAATAAAAGAATGTGAGCACAAAGCCCTTGTCCTCTCATCGCAGGTACCGTTATGTATCCTGCAGGCATCGGTTTGGGACAGAAACGGGATTCTCCTTTTACAATAAGGTAAGACTCATTAACATACAACCCGCTCCCTTGGCAGAGAGATTTAAAGAAAAGGTTTGCCACTATGGCTTAAATTCTCAGAATGTTTCAGAAAGAAAATTCCGATTTGATCAGTGGCGGATCCTGTCCGTTTCCACGTTGCACAGTTTCCGATTTATTCAGGAAAAATAACATGCATATGCATATGATTTTCGCCGGGACCGATATTTTTTTCCGAAATGAATAGGATTCCGCCATATTCAGGTTCCGTTTTCAACAGTTTTCACTGTATATATATATATATATATGTTGAATGTTTTAAACATTTTAAACATTTTTTAGCATATGTTTATAACACTTTTTAATTGGATGTTAAATTTAATTATGCAGACAATTTACATTTTGTCAATCTAATGACACCCTGTGCTAAGATGTTCAAGATTTACGAGTCGTAGACATAATAGTATTTGAAAATACATTTTGTACCAGTAGTATTTGTTTATGATTAAATAGTTCATGATTAATAAAAAATAATACAAACTACTGTTTAATTACTGCCTTTACTGCTCAACTGATGATTGACTTTCACCATGCTTTATGTGGCCTTAGCCGCCTTACATTATCAAACTTACAAGGGATATCATACTACAGTCTTGCCAAATTGACACATTCAATATTTAATATTAATAATCTCTTTCTATAAAAAGGAAGACCACAAAATAGATGGTAGGATGCAGTCAGAAAAAATTCAAATCAATTACTCAAAATCAGAAACTGGAAGCTGGCGACAGAGGATAGAGAAGTCTGGAGGAAAAGGATACAAAAGACACCACCTCACATGATTTGCTGGTATTCTGGCCCTAGTTTTTTGTTTGTTTTCTGTTTACAACACTAACAGGGTGTCACTGACTTGACAAAATGTAAATTGTCTTCATAATTAAATATAACACGCAATTAAAAAATGATTTAAACATATGCTAAAAAAACATGTTTAAAACGGATTGTTTAAAACGTTTTAAACAAACTTAAAAAAACACAAGCACTTGTTTTAAACATGTTTTAAACACTTGTTTTAAACATGTTTTAAACACTCGTTTTAAACGTTTTGTTTTAAACATTCCAACCCTGCCTGCATCACAACAGATGTTGAAATTGATGACCTTGAACGTGAACACATCTATATCTCCGAAAACAATTCTGGTTTACTCGCAAAAGTTCATGTTGACTGATTGCCTGTATTTCTCTCGTGATGCTGTCCTTCAATTCTTGTAACGTGTGCGGATTTGATGCATACACTTTATTCTTTAACGTTCCCCATAAATATAAATCACATGGCGACAGGTCAGGGGAACGAGGTGGCCACAATCCTCGACTAATTATTCTGTCACTATACACACTTCGCAATTCATGCATAGAATTTTCAGCAGTGTGCGCTGTAGCTGAATCCTGCTGAAACCAGCCACACAGTCTTTCATTTCTTGTTAGTAGCGGAAAAAAATTATTTAAAATAGAATTTACATAAACGTGTGAATCAACTGTTGTGTCATAAAATATGGGACCGATAATTCTAAGCGCACTCACTGAGCACCAAACCCCAACTTTTGCAGCATGGTGAGGAACTTTACGAATCATATGGGGATTTTCGGTAGCCCAGTATCTATTGTTCTGAGTAGAAACGTGACCTTGAAGATAAAACCACACTTCATCAGTGAAGAATGTTAAAAGTGGGTCCACTTCTCCATTATGAACGGACTGCAAAAACCAATTGCAATAATTAACCCTACTTACAGGATCTTGTGGTTGTAAAGTATGAACTACAGTTACCTTGTATGGCTTAAGTTTCAGAAGTTTTGTTGCCACAAAAGCTGCCGACTTGGAAATGTTAACCTCTTGTGCTAAACGTCTGAGTGATTTTTGGGGTGTGTGCTCTAACCGAGCCCCTACTTCATCGAGCTTCTCTTCTGTCAGTACACGGCGTTGTCGAAGAGTATTTCACATACGTATCATAAAGAAAATACGTTGCTCTAAAGTGTACTCAGCCATTATTAATGGACAAATTATCACCAAGAGACAACACAATATTTCACTAAACACGCGATTAGAGACGAGACAATTTTACTGTAAACACACAAACAGAGACAACGCAATTTTACACTAAACACTCCCATAGAGTTTCTCACTCGACAGATCCAAGCTGACTGATGCGTGAAGACAGCGGTAGCTATAGCTACTGTCTGGCTGCCAGCGCCCCACTCATCACCGAGTCCAAGGTTGCCGCGGAACGGTCCGGCCGCTCGAAAGACGCACTGTAGGTGAGGCGAGATCAAAATATACAAACATGTTATAACAACAATATACAGACCTTAAGCTGCCAACCTGGAAACATTCATCCATATTGTAGAAGGTGTGAGTTCTTAAAAATTCCTTGAGAGATCTTTTGAAAGATTTGCATTTGCTTTTAATAGACAATAATTTACAGTTGCTTCGAAGATTATTGTATGTCTGTACTGCAGAATAATAAGCACCCTTCTCAGAAAGATGTAATGAATTAGCTGGTTTATGTAATTCATTCATGTTTCTAGTTCTACATCCATGTAAACTGAAATCAGTTTGAAATTTATCAATATTATCCACCACATAATACATTACCGAGTATACATACTCCCCAGTGAGAGTGAGGAGTTTTAATTCTTCAAATAGCGGTTTACAAGTTTCTATTTTTTTTTTCTTTCGTTCTTCTTTCTTTCTTTCTTTCCATACTTCTCATTGCATGTTTTTGAAAAATATTTTCTCCCTATGGGAAGAGTTGCCCTAGAATATGATTTCATATCTTATATACTTACTTACTCAATGACAATAGACAATTCCTCAGCAAGCTAAAGGAATATTATCTATTTTATGGAACCCGAAGGTTCATTGCTGCGCTTACCTGACCCTGCCATTCAACCCTATTTTGTGCTAACTCCATCCAATCATCACTAGCAAATCCTACTTACCTTAAATCCATTTAAGGTTGTCCTCCCACCTATGTCTAGGTCTTCCGCATGGTCTTTTCCCTTCGGGTCTCCTGGCCAATACTTTTGAGATATGTCTTTCCTCCCCCATGCGTGCAACATGTCCAGCCCATGTTATCCTTCGCGATTTAAATACCCTTACTATATCCGGTGAAGCGTACAGGTCCTGAAGCTCGTCGTTATGCAATTTTCTCCAATCCCCATTTTCATCCCTCTTGGGCACAAATATTTTCCTAAGCACCCTGTTTTCAAACACTCTCAGACTATGTTCTTCCCGATCAGTTAGCGGCCATGTCTCACATGCATATAATACAACCAGCAGGATAATAGTCTTATGAATCTTAATTTTTAGGTATCTGGACAGAAGACGAGAAGATAAGAGTTTCTGAACTGCATAATAACAAGCATTTCCTGATTTGAGTCGACACTTAACTTCTGCTTTAAGATTATTTGTGTAAGTAATTACTGTTCCCAGATATTTGTATTCCTTCACTTGTTCGAACAATTTACCAGCTATTGTAATACATTGTGGAACGTTATTTTAACATTCCATGACCATATACTTAGTTTTTTCTATTAATCCAATCCAACATTCCTGCAGGCATCGAAAAGACTTTCAGCATCTCTCAACTGTGTTTACATCATCGCCCAACAGGCAAATGTCATCTGCATAAGCTAAAATCAGATGACTGCCATTTAATTCTAGGCCTACCTTGTTTTCCTGAACTTTTCTAATGGCATATTCCAAAGCAAAATTAAAAAGTACAGGTGATAGGGCATCTCCTTGCTTCAAGCCACATCTAATGGCAATACTATCTGATATAAATTTCTCTACCCTGACTCTGCTATAGGCTTCATTTAGACACATTTTGATCAACCTAACTAACTTCTTTGGTATCCCAAACGCAATGAGGATATTGTATATTTTTTCTCGCCTAACTGAATCATATGCCTTTTTAAAACCTATATCTGGTGAATATACTTATTATATTCCCACTTTTTCTCAAAGATTTGGCGAATAGAAAATATATGATCAATGGTTTATCTATTTCGTCTAAATCCACATTGGTGATCTCCAATGATTTCGTCCGCATATGGGGTTAATTTTGACAACAGTATATTAGATAGAATTTTGTATGATGTTGATAAGAGAGAAAATCCTCGATAGTTATCACATTCAGCCCATCTCCCTTTTTATGGATCGATAGGCTACTAGTAGATTCTTTCCATTCCTTTGGAATAACATAAGAAATTCTATCATTAATAAACTCTACTTTCATAATGGCTGACTTAATTCTCCTATGTATGAAGAACCCGGTCCCTACTTGATGGTTATCATTGCCTTTCCCATAGAAGAAGGCATATGCATCTGTCTGTATTGAACCTTCATCCTCCCATCTAACTTCCTGCACTGCTGCTATTTCTCTAATTCTCTAGTTACCGATTTAAGCACCACAGGCCTATACAAGCTCAAAACGTTCCATGTTCCCACTCTATAGTTCCTACGATTTTTAGATTCCCTCAGTGTAGTCCCTACCCGGAGATCTAAACGAGGGACTATTTTACCTCCGAAAAATTTTACACTGATACGATCCATAAATCAGGCAGCGTTACTTAACAATATTTTTTTACTAGAAGAGGTTGTTAACCTCAAGTCAACCCCCAAGCTGGAGGACCACCTCATGTCGTCTGTCCGCGACTGCTTATTCAACATATTCACAGCTAACCTCCATATCTGGAGGGCGTATCCTCTATCCGCAACCTGAGGACGTGCCATGCCATGGCGACAGAGACCCAACCCTTATATATATATTATATGCGTATAGGTATATATATATCCATACACAAACATATATACAAAGCATGGTTTCTACGGAGTGAAAATATGCAAAATATACCATGAGTAACGCACCCTGTAGTAATATATCATTCAAAATCCTTAAAGCCCATTTTCACCTTGTACACTATATTCATGGATTCTAGGTAAGAGGCAGTTAGTCTAGGAATAGTGATATTAGTATTAGTAACATCTAGAGGTAGATTGGTGGCAGTTAGGTTAGGAACAGTGATATTAGTGTTGATCGCCATCAAGTTTACAGCCTTGGTTTCTGCATCATGTAACCCAATGACTCCCTCCCCTTGCAGCTGATCAGATGATTCTCAGGAATACCCATCACATCATAGCACAACTTTAGGTTAATTTTATGAGAACGAGACTTTACTTATATTTACAACATTCCTGCAAGAAAAGGGTGTTCATATATAGATTCTAGAGGTTTTGAAGAACAGAATAATGTGAAATTTTGCAGTTTAACAAAAAATATTTAAAAAGACCCTGATACAAGCTTTAGTTTTCCAAATTTAATTTACAAAATATCAAAAACTAATAGGTTTGTTTGCAAAACAAAACTATGACTGCTTGAGAATTTGTTGTAGGCTACTGCGCATGTCCAGTATGTAACTTATCTGTGATTTGCACTTTGCAAATGGTTAGAAGAATTTGGAATCGATAGTTTCTGCATTTAATCGATGATATGCGAATAGATTATGTATTTCCCTTTAACATGTCATACAGGTAATATACATCGCCAATAAACTATATTTTGGGAAACTTTTAATTATCTTCAATTATTCATACAATGTGAAGTGGCTTGTGGTAATTATACGATGCTCTGTTCGGGTGGAAATTGTACCGAAAGAGGCGTAGCTGTAGTGGTGGAAAATAAACTAGTGAATAGTATTACAAAAGTGCAGTGTGTTAATGATTGTATAATGTATGTAAAAATAAATGCAGATACAGCGGATGTTTTCATAGTGCAAGTGTAACTTATATGCCAACTTCAGATCACGACTATGCATAGGTTGATAAAATATATGAAGACATATGCGAAATATTGTACCAAGAAGGAAGAGGTAAAGTGAATGCCATAATTATGGGAGATTTCAACAGTGTCATAGGAGAAGGATACGAGAAAAAAATTGTGGGTCCTTACGGATTAGGGAAGCGCAATGACAGAGGAAATAGGCTTGTTGACTTCTGCCAACAATACGATATGGTGATAACCAATACCTGGTTCAAGAAGAGGAAAACAAAGTTGTACACCTGGAAAAGCCCTGGGGATATTAGAAAGTACCAGATTGACTACATTCTCATCAAGCAGAGATTCCGGGGCAGTGTGAAAGATGTGAAGACTCTTCTAAATGATGACATCAACACAGACCACAATCTTCTTGTAGCAGACATAGAGACTAGGCTGAAGAGGATTAGGCGGACATGTAAAAGAAATCCAAGATGGAACTTAGAAAAACTGCAAAATGACAAGGACTCGATTAAAGAGTCATTGGAAACACAGTTGCATGAAATAAAAAATGTTGGTGAATCTGTAGAAAGTGAGTGGGAAAGTGTAAAAAATGTTTTGTTGGACACATTGAAGAACAAAGTTGGAAAAATAGACAGAATAAATAGGAAACCATGGGTAACACAAGATATGTTAAAGAAGATGGAAGAAAGAAGGAAATATAAAAATACTAATGCTGTGAAATATAAGAGGCTGAATAATGAACTAAGAAGAGAGACAGATAGAGCAAAAGAAAATTACCTCAAAGAAAGCTGTGATGAAATCATGGAGCTTCAACGAAAAGGAAAGGAAGATACGATTTAATGTATCAGAAAGCGATGGAGTTAGAATCTAAAGAAAATAAAGGAATACGGACTATTGGAATAGAAAACATTCATGAAAATTTAATTACAAACCCTGGAAAAGTTCTTAAAATATGGGAAAATTACATAGAAAAGCTTTACGATAAGCAAAATCGACCACAAGACATCGAGATGGAAACAGAAGAACTAGTGGATAAAGACAATATAGGACCTAGCATATTGACCATAAAGGCCATAAAAGAAATGAAGAATAGAAAGGCCACAGGAGACGATGACATAAAAGTGGACCTACTGAAGGAATTAGGAGAAAATGGGCTGAGGAAACTTACCGAACTTATCAACAGAATTTATGACACCAGAAAATGGCCTAAAGATTTCCAAGAGGTAACTATGATTGCACTAAAGAAGAAGAAATGTGCCAAGATGTGTAGTGATCACAGAACTATCGGCTTACTATCTCACGTAGGAAAAATTGTGGCACGGATACTAACTAGAAGAATGGAAAGAACAATAGAAGATGTAATAGGAGAAGACCAATTTGGATTCCGGAAAGGAAAAGGAACTAGAGATGCAATTGGAATGCTAAGGATTATATCAGAGAGAGTTTTAGCGGTCAACGAAGAAGTGTGTGTCTGCTTTATTGATTGGCAAAAAGCTTTTCACCAAGTGAATTGGGAAAAGTTAATGGACATACTCAAAGAAATAGGCATTGACTGGAAGGACAGAAGACTAATCCGCAATTTGTACCTGGGACAAAAAGTGAAAATGCATCTAGAACATGAAGTGACCAACAGTGTAGAAATAGGAAGATGTGTGCGTCAAGGATGTTGTATGTCACCCATCTTGTTCAACCTTTACGGAGACTGGTTAGCAAAAGAAGCCTTAGAAGGAGTTAGGAATTTTGTGATAGGAGGAAACGCTATGAACACCATCAAATATGCTGATGACTTGGTGATTCTAGCAAAGAAACAAGAAATATTGCAAGGAATGATTGACAGGCTGGTGGAAACAGGAAAAAAGTATAGAATGGAATCAACAAAAATAAATCGAAAGTGATGAGGATATCGAAGAGAGAAGAGCCGCTTCGAATTATCATGGGAAATCAAGAATTAGAGAATGTGAACCAGTTCAAATACTTAGGAAGTTTACTGACGAAAGATGCCTATTGCACCGAGGAGATTAGATCAAGAATTGCCATGGCCAAGAAAGCATTTATGAAGAAGAGAACTCTGCTAACTAGTAGTCTGAACCTAGAGCTATGTAAAAACCTGGTGAAGTGTTATATTTGGAGTATTGCTTTGTATGGATCAGAGATGTGGACTTTGAGGAAATTAGAGAAGAAATATTTGGAAAGTTTTGAAATGTGGTGCTGGAGACGGATAGAAAAGATAAAGTGGATGGACATGGTGACAAACGAAGAGGTTCTGAGTAGAGTGGGTGAGAAGAAGTCAATCATACACACAATTCGTCGGATGAAAACAAACTGGATTCGGCACATTCTAAGAAGAAACTGCTTATTACATGACGTCGTAGAAGGAAGGCTGGAAGGAACAACTGGACTTGGAAGAAGAAGAATTCAGCTGTTGGACGATTTAAGGGAAAAGCAGAAATATTGGATGCTGAAGGAGGAAGCAGAGGATAGAAAGTTTTGGAGAACAAAATTCGCGTACAAAGTTTGTAAACCTGCCGAAAGGCAGAATACTTAGGCTACTACTACTATGGCAAACCAGGAACACATCGCTCGCGCATGCGCTCTTTCTCCACATGCGTTTGCAAAGCGAGAATTCGTGATTCTGATTGTCAATCTTCTGTTCGATGTGTTCTCACGGACAGTTTCTGTACTATAAGAAACGTTTGCGGGCTCTACCATGAATTATCAGAGAGATGCGCAGTAACCTATTTTCTAATAAACAGGAAATTCAAGTTATTTGTCTAACGGAACACCACTGTGCAGAAACAGATCTGGAACAATTAAAAATTGATAACTTTTCACTATGTTCAAAATTTTGTAGACATTCCATAAAATGTGGAGGTGTGAGTATATTTATAAAAAAAAAAAAACTCACATTTCAGTGATATAGACACAAGTTCCTTCTGTAAAGAACAGGATTTTGAATGTTGTTCAGCACGATTGGATTTTGACAATGATACTTTTGTAATACTAACCATTTACAGGGCACCATCAGGTAATTTCAATTATTTTGTAAATCAGTTAGAAAGGGTTCTTAATTCACTGTATAGTACTAACGTAAATATTATACTGTGTGGGGACTTTAATGTAGATTTCTCAATTGTTAGTGAGAAGAAGATGAGACTGATATCTTTAGTGGATAGCTGTAATCTAGATTTCATAGTAAACGAGAATTCAGAACGACTCCCAAACAACAATAGATAATATATTCATAGATATAGAAAAACATTTTAATTTTAAAGTACTTCCAATATTAAATGGATTATCAGATCATGATGCACAAATGTTAGTGCTGAACAATATTAAAGTAAATTCGAACAGTAAACATGCTCATAGTAATATGACTAGAGTAATGAATGATGATTCAATCTTAAATTTCAAACAAGATCTTGCGAATGAAAACTGGGAATCTATGTTATCCTATGACAAAGTAGATAGTAAATTAAGTGAATTCCTAAACATAGTGTCACGACATTTTGAGGCCAATTTTCCAAAAAAGAAAACTGCTAATTTACCTAATTCAAGGAATAACACATGGTTAACTGCTGGTATTAAAACATCTTGTGCGAACAAGTAATCAAAGAAGCAAAAAGTAGGCATTTTTCACAAGTAATTAATAAATCAAATAATAAAGTTAAGACTGTAAGGAATATAATAAAAAACGAAACGGGGAGAACAAAGGGAAACAATGATTGTACATCATTAATATACCAAGACATAAAACTAGATAATTTATCAGACATTACAAATGCTTTTAATAGTCACTTTATAAATATTGCAGAGAAATGTATTCCTATAAATAATATTAGCATTAAGGCAGTAGACCTACTAACAAAATCTACAGTTTGGAACCATAGATTTCAATTGAACCTGACTTCCCACATAGAAATTGAAAATATAATCAAGTCTCTCAAAAGTAAAAGCTCGTCTGGATGGGATGAGATAAGCAATAAGTTATTAAAAAGCTGCTCATCAGAACTCAGTAAACCTCTTAGTCACATATGCAATTGTTCATTAGAAAATGGAATATTTCCAGAAAGACTGAAGCATGCTATTGTTAAGCCCCTCTTTAAAAAAGGTGACAAAAATCTACCATCAAATTACAGACCTATATCGCTCTTAACCTCATTTTCAAAAGTTTTTGAAAAAGTCATGTACAACTGCATAATACACTATCTTAATTTGAATGACAATCTTACTTCATCTCAGTTTGGATTTAGAAGTGGCATGTCCACTGAGAATGCTACATTTCAACTTACTACAGAAATACTGGAAGCGTTAGATAAAAAGAAATATGCTCTGGGAATTTTCTGCGACTTTGCTAAAGCGTTTGACTGTATAATTCTTGAAATATTACTTCAGAAATTGGATCATTATGGGTTTGATAATTTAACACTTAAGTGGTTCAAATCATATCTTTCTGATAGAATTCAAAAGGTAATAATAAATGGAAATGAATCTAACTTAGGGGTTGTTAAGAATGGGGCACCTCAGGGATCAATACTAGGACCTTTGCTCTTTTTAATTTTCATTAACGACTTGCCCTATAACTTAAGTGACGAATCAAAGGTATTGCTCTTCGCAGATGATACTAGTGTACTTGTAACAGGAACGTCACAAGAACATTTATCAAGAATAGCTACAAAGGCTTTTCACGAGTTAAACACATGGTTTCTAGCTAATAAAATGACACTTACTACTGATAAGACCCATTTTATACAATTTAGGACAAAAAACAGATGCATCTCAAATCTTGAAATTAATTATGGAACACAAATCATACAAGAAATTAGCAATGTAAAATTTTTAGGACTGCAAATTGACCAAAATCTTGACTGGAAGTCACACATAGAAATGATAAGTCCAAAACTCAGTTGAGCATGCTTTGCTTTAAGAATTTTGAATAATATATTAAAACAGGATGCATTACTTATGGTATATTTTGCATATTTTCACTCGGTTAATGAGGTACGGGATCATATTCTGGGACATCTCTTCCCATAGGGAGAAAATATTTAGATTACAAAAGCGGGCAATAAGAATAATATGTGGAAAGAAAAAAAGGGAACCTTGTAAACCGCTATTTGAAAAATGAAAAGTCCTCACTCTTACAGGGGAGTATATGGGTCATTCTACAGAAAACCTGCATTTTAATGTCACAGGACAATATATTGGAAACTAGTTATAATATTTGCAATTTTTCAAAATCAGATATTAAAATACAATATTATCTATTAGTTAGTACTTTACTTTGGGGAAATTTTTAAAAAATTAGCTGTAAAAAGTTGTCCACAGAAGGTGATTTCTCACTTCCGTGGACTGTCACAACCCTCAGGTAGAGAACTTCCAAAGATCACAGATACTGTACTTCTTAACATTTTCACTTAAAAAGTATAGTATCTAGTCAGAAAACACTTCACTTGAGCATAATGATGAATGAAATATTTTTTTTTTGTCCCCACTGTCAATATTTTTCAACCTGAGTTCATGTCACAAGGTTTGCCATAACTTCTGTGGACACTCAAAAAATGCCTAAAATATTCACCAGTGTGTGCTAGTTACCTTTTTCTGAGAGTCAGCTGAAAAGGAAAGGCACCCATATTGCAGAGTGGAGTGTCTTTGTTTTTCTGGATTGGATTTTTTTCATGTACGGTATATATCAATTTTCTATTCACTTTTTGCATGTGGCATAGCTCATCCAGTGACTTCTGTGGTCTTTATTAAAGTTTAGTTTTTAAGTTAAAAAATAATTTTTAGTACACATGACTTTTAGAACGTGATAATCTCAATAACCTGAAGAGCTTTTGTTTCTGACCTCACAATGCAAGGCAGTTTGCAAAGAAACGTAACTTTTTATCACTTCCGTGGACATCACTTCTGTGGACATGTGGATTCCACGGAAGTGATAACTGTCCACAGAAGTGATTTGATTCATTATTTTTAAAATTACGCACTTGCTGTGATGTATCCAGTTGACCACTAACATTACATTTTATAACAACATGCTGAATAAAAAAAATATTTATTAATATTTTAGTTCCTTACCAGTATTGTAACATTTTATCTTTCATAAACAGTTAAGTCTTATTCAATGAGTACACTATCATTAAATTGTCATTTTTTAAAATTATTATTCTACATTAGGCCTCTTTAGTGCCTCCTGATATAGGTCTACTCCTGCCCATCATAATTAATGGGATGGCTTGGGGAGGCTACTTACTATATTATATCTTGAATGGTAGGTTACTTATTATTTTCAAAACAAATTATAGTATCATGTATTTGTAACAGCATGGTTTAGAAGATTTCATGACTAATATCACTATAATATATATATATTATATTACCATGGACAAGTGTAATGTTCATTTTTAAAGCATAGATTGAACATTTTTGATATTTGTACCAGAATGGCAAGAGTAAAGAAAAATTATTTGAGGAAGAGAAGGAAACGAAAAAAAGGAAGTATGAGAAGAGCTAGAGTAAAAATGTAACAGGATTCAGCAAAGCATGAAGAAGAGAAATGAAAAGATATGGAGCAATACCAAAGGGGGGAAAAAAGCAGGAAAGGAAACCTGTGTCACAGCTGACACACAGGGAGAGAAGGACCCACGCAGCACGATATGTATAATATACGTATGTTTTAGAGCTACATATATATCATACGTTTGGTCAAATTCAAAACGTAAATTATACGTATATTTTATATCCAATATAAACATGTATAAAAACTGTTGTAATTTAATCCTGCTTTATGTTCATAATATATCAAAATTAAGTTACTGTTACATAAGCAATTTATTATTAAAAAAATCGAATTTATTGTTCATTTGCTATTATCAAAATAACGTACAAAAAAATTGGCAACTATACATAAATTTTACGTCTAGAATTTGACATTGTAAACACACCTGTTTATTGTGTTTTACTCTAGTAAATCGATTTGGTTAAATTAAGGGAACGCAATACAATTTACTCACGCTAATAAGAAATTAATAAAAAAATGGTTTAAAATGATTACATCCGTAAACTCAGTAGGAGTATTTTTCTGACTTCTTTGGTAAGCACAGAACACAAACATAAGCTTGCGCCACCTTGCGTTGAGTCGGAACTCTGAAGAACACCAACGGTCACGCGGGGTTATAAGTTTCGTTTGTTCTTTGAGTTTGTTATTTTGACTCACTGTGCAGAAGAATAATTATACGTTTTGCTTGTTCTTTGATAATTTGGAAAGGAGGTAAGTGCTTTTTAATATTTGTAATATAACGTTTGTAGATATAATAACACGTTTTGGCAACCGAATAGGGCCTAGTTGTTTTTTCACTTTCAAACAGTGTTTGTGTTTTCTTTAAGATAATATTTTATTTATATCAAGCAAGTATCATAAGAAAGAAGGCATGCACTAGGAAAGTCAATATTAATTTATTGTTCTATAAATTTTGGTTCTTAACCTAAAACTTTAACCTATAATTTCATAAGTGGCAAAAACCATTTTAGCGATAGTTTTCATCGCAAAAACCGACGGTTGACCAGTTTTTTAAGGCTACAAAAAGATAGGGTTTTGTTACCTGTGTGTTTGTGTTTTTTTTTTACTACTGCGGAAAACCACTTAAATTACTAGCCCTAACTTAACCTGTAAATATCAAAATTGCTCATTTATATAAGTTAATATACCAAATGGCAGTTCTCAGTATGATTGGGATGGGAAAAAATAAATGTAAGTCGCATCTTGGATGAATGTTCCAGCACTCCACTCCCTCGCGATGCACTTTCTTTTATACCACGATCTAGTGAATTCTTCTGTCCTCATATTATGTACAAATTCGTGATTGGACGTTGGTAGTGTGACGTCATACCGCTAAACAAAAGGTGATAGGCTTACTAACCTCTGGAAGATATAATATGCCACATTTTCGAAACCTACAAACAGTGTATTATCGCCTCACTCATAACGTTGACGGGCGGCTCGCTTTGTTCTCATATTACAATGCTTGTTGTTACTGTAAAAGGATTTCTCAAAAGAAACCTCTGACTGAATTCGTGTTGCCAATTCTCTCATTGCTCAATGTCATTGCCACGTAAGTGTTTTGCTGCATCTACATCTTCCCGCTCTGTTTACTAACACTGTGCAGTGTGGCAACTACTCCAAGCGGCGGCGACTTCTTTGATGTTAACTGTCAACGAATTGAGCGAGGCGATAGTACCATACATTATTCGAAAATGCAAGGGCGCTTCGCTTCAGCTACTGCCTCTGCTTCGCGCACTTAACTATGTGGATAGTGTTATGCATTATTTAGACTATTTGCCGAGGTGATTGTGGTCTGATCGGGAGTGCCGAGTGAGCTAGCGGGTTGTCATTTCTGTGCAACCTGCTGGTATTTGGTACGATCAGGAGTTTGGAGAGAAGGAATGGTCGGGAGTGCCGAGATAACAAGCATGTGGTCACCATAGCAACGCATTGTTCGGCGACTTACTCTTATCTTTCACCATTGGGGGAATCAAATCTACAAAGTTAGATACTACAGTACCGTAACATATTCATGGTTTTGCACTGCTTATGATAGTGCAGCCGAAAGGTTCATATAATAACTTTCGGGAGCCTAACTTTAATTCCGCATCACTTCCTCATGGTTTGTGCTAGTTTAATATGCTTAACAGGTCCAAAACCATGAATATACATTATGGTACTGTAGTGTATAGTATCTAACTTTGTAGATTTGATTATCCAATTCATAGGCTACCGAGAACTGCCATTTGGTATATTAACTTAGATAAATGAGCAATTTTGATATTTACAGTGAGGTTAAGTTAGAGCTAATCATAGGTTACCAAGAACTGCCATTTGGTATATTAACTTAGATAAATGAGCAATTTTGATATTTACAGTGAGGTTAAGTTAGGGCTAAGTTAGTTTACGTGATTTTCTGCAGTAGGCTATAGTAAAAAAAATAACAGACACACACAGTTAACAAACAACCCGGTAGTCTTTGAATATAATACTGTGTCTCACACTGCTGCATCCCACTACAGTTTGCTTGAGTGCACCACCAGTCAAAACAGGAATGATTTTAATGTATGAAATTACGAGGGGTATTCCGAAAGTAAGTTTCGTCAGTTTGTCACACGGACACTTTATTGACCCAAAAGCAATACAGCATGGCAGCATGACCTATACACCGTGCACTATTTTTCGACATTTGTCGTATCGTGCGATCAGTTTGAAGAACCCACTGTGGTAAAACTCGGTGCCCTGCGATGCAAGGAATTGGCGCACAGCCTGCTCCACCTCTGCTTCCTGACATTACTAAAGGTTCCATACAGACCATTTTGAGTGACAAATTGATGTTCCATAAGGTTTGTGCGAGATGGGTTCGTGGAGGCCGCACTTTGCGGGGACGGAAATCGGGAGATCAATTTCAAACAGCTCTATCTCGGACAATAAAAGGTTCAGCGGCTGCAGCAATGGCTCGTTTGAAAGAGGGGAGATAGCGGTACATGTCAGTGGCGCCAAATCTCTCGTGCCATCGTGAGCAGTACACTAATACCCGCGGGCACGCCAGTCTGCTGCGACTCGCTCTTCTACGGCGCAGTGCGCCTGCGTCATGCCTCCTCCGCTGACGCCACTTCCGTCGTGGAACCAGCCACGGGTGGGGATTCGTCTGGCGTTTGTTTGGTTCCCCTGGTGAACACGCCGCTCCTGCCATACATTGACGAAACTTACTTTCGGAATACCCCTCGTATTCACTGTTGAATTCGAATGTATTAAATTCACAAACACTGCTTTCACAACCCCAAGCTTGTGTTAAGCTTGTCTGCCTTGATCATTAAATTTACTATTTTCTCGCATATCTGATTCCGGCTCTTGAAACACTCCCTCGATCATTAAAATTACAATTTTCTCGTGTCTTATTTTGGATCCCCCCTCCATGCTCATAAACCGGCAGTGTCAACGAGACGATAAATGATACCCTAGGCAGGAGCTTCGGTATAGCTTGTTTTTTTATTATTTGTAACAGGTTGTTTTTGTAAGTTACAAAGCAAGTTATAAGAAATATCTCTAGACTGCAGTGGGATGCAGCAATGTGAGAAACACAGTATTATATTCAAAGACTACCAACTTTTAGAACCTAGTCTTGTGTAACTTATATGTTGTGGCAGATTAAAGACCATCACTTGCATAATATTAATTTATGCTCTAATGGTGATAAATTATTTCCAGGTATTTATTGATATTTTCTTAATGTTTCAGGTGTTCTGAGTAATGGTCCTCGTAAGGACACCTTCACGTACAAGGTCTTCGAATTCCATTTAAGGGAATGGTTTCGCCAGGCAAAGACCAGAATAAGTGGTAAAAAAGAGAAACAAGATCGTTAACATTGTAGCAAGATTGAGCTCGGAATTATGTTAATTAATTATTAAATTTTATTTCGCCGTAAATCTCTATACAGAAATATTGGTGCTGAATTACTCAAGACTAAATATATCTTATACACAAGTAGTGGTGAGATTAAAACGATTACATTGTAAGTGTGATGTCATGCAATATATTAACTATGATAGTACTATTGATAATTATGCTACAGTCCAGATTGAGCGTTCAGTTGAGTATATTTAAATTACTTGTTCAAATACTCAAGGCATTCATTAATACTGTAGAAGCAGTGTTGGAGTAGGAAATGTTTGACACAGTTTCTCATATACTCCATGTGTTGAAATACTTTATTAAGAGAGTTATATTATTATTCCATTATAGGATAGGGAGGATTTTTTTGTTTGTTTGTTTGTTTGTTCTAATACTGTTAATATGAATTTTATTGTGGCTTTTTGTGCAATAGTTGTGAATTGCCTCATTTTTGATGAAATTATGTTTGTTTTTATGAATGAAACTTACTGCTTCTACAGAGAGTCCCATGCAAGAGTTGGCCAATGACGCGGGTTTCTGCATCGTGGCTGGCACAGCTCCAACTCCCGAGCAATTGGGTGAAATATCTACGCTAATAATGCCGCGGTCGGTGTAATGATTAAGGTTCCCACGTTTACAGTTAAAATTACAATGAAAATAACCACGTACCTCACAACAAGAGATGTTGGAAATGTTCTCCTCTTACATCCACACAATACTGGCACCTTTTTAGGAAATTTTATTTCACGCACATAAGTTCAGCTTCCGAGACAGAGTTACTTTCTCTTGTGATAGGCCTATGTGATATTGTCTTTAAGTTCTTCTAACAGTATGTGAATATTATTTATGGGGAAACTTGAAAAATAAAGTGTATAGGTCAATTTCCCATACATAAGAAGAACTTAAAGACAATATCAATTAACTCTATCTCGGAAGCTGAACATATGCGCGTGAAAGAAAATTTCCTAAAAAGGAGCCAGTATTGCGTAGATGCAAGAGGAGAACTTTTCCTACATCTCTTGTGATAAGGTACATGGTTATTTTCATTGTAATTTTAACTGTAAATGTGAGAACCTGAATCAATACACCGACCGCGGCATTGTTTGCGTAGATATTTCACCCGATCGCTCGGGAGTTGGAGCTGTGCCAGCCGCGACGCAGAAACCCGCGTCATTGGCCAACTCTTGCATAGGACTCACTGTAGTATGTAAAGACAGGGTACTGGTAGGATTTTTAGATTTTTGAACGAGTCCCTAGGGCCTACACACTTCACTATTATCATCATGTATGATCATTTCAATAGGTCTTCCCATCATCATCAGCTGATGTGTTTGTTTTAAATTCAATTCAGTTCTTTTATTCACCATGTAAAAAATTTGCCAATAAGTTAGGTAAATACTGCTTCTGCTATAGTTTTACACTTTTGGAAACCGAACTGTTCTTTGGAAAGGATATTGTTTTTTACTATGAATGATAAGAGCCTTTTATACATTGCTTTTTCTAAGTTTTTGAGAAAACTGGTAATAGTGAGATAGGTCTGCAATTTTCGGTGTTACTAAAGTCACCTTTTTTAAATACAGGGCAAACTTTTGCTGTTTTGAATATTTATTTGTATTTTCTTTAAGCTTTTTGTAATGTGTTAAGAATAAAATATTGTAATACATATTGTTATGGTGCTATTATTTAATTTTCTTACCTACAATCTGTATTAAATGCAATGTTGGGGTCTTTTTTGTCAATTATTCACAGCTAGCTTGTTTATAGTTATTCTAAAAAAGCTACTGCTTCAAAATGCAAAAACAATATGGGAGATGCAATTTTAGAAACATTGTTTACAAAAATTATACAGGGACATTCTTTCTCAGCATGTCGCGTAACTGGCTGCCGCATGCACTGCACCTCATGCTGCAATGGCCAATGCATGGATCCTTCATGCCCCCCTGCATTAACCCGAGTCTCAGAATTTGTACTTGCTATGCTCATATAGAAGATGCTGTAATTGTTCCAAATTTTCTGCCACATACAGTACTATAGCAGTGTTTATGCGGCTGGCTGAGCGGAGTGTGTTTGTTACTGTTATGTTATGACTAAGAGGCTCTCAGTGCAGGGTTTCTTTGTGTACTGTGAAGTCCAGTCCGTAACTCTGTGATATTTCAGTGTAATATTTAATTGTATACTGTGTTGTGTAATAATCCTTTGCGGGGAGACAGCATATATACACATCACGTACATGAGGACAAATAAGTCATGTGCTAGAACAAAAAAATTTCATCAGAAGTTTCCAGACAGGCCTATTCCGACCGCAGTACCATAATATGTCTTGCAAACACATTTAAGGATACAAGTTCTATGAAGGATCCATGTATCTGCCATTGTAGCATGAGGTGTTGTGGATGCGGCTGCACATTACGCGAGGCGCTGAGAAAGAATGTCCCTGTATATCAAATATACATTTGGTGGATCTCTCATGTATGGATAGTATACATGAAATATATGTAAGCAGTGTACATTTATGAACCAAAGGTCCTATATATATATAAATTATATATAAAATATACGTTTGATATATCATCTTTACATATTTTTTACGTATAGATATTGTACATCAATAGTATGTATGCGATTGTAAGTATAATTGATATATATTAAATGTCAGCATTGACATGAATAGACGTAAAATATACATAAAAAGTGGGACATTTGAGCGTATATTATACGTAGATTTTATTTAACCAATATGTGTGATGTACATTACCTAGATCTAGGGATAACGTAAATTTTACATATATTTTACGTATGTGTGCTGAGTGGGGAAAGTTCGAAAAGAGTGGAGAAAACGTTCAACGAATTACAGACAGTCGAAAGAGCAAAATAATCATACTAGTTGATTTCACTGAGAATCATACTCCACCTACCAGTCCAGAAATTCAAGAACCGATGCCAGGCTCCACTACTACTCCTGATTTCGTTCAGTCACACGATAAGAGCCCTTTACATTCATCAGTTATAAAAATGAGGATCAAGTAGAAGAGAAAAGGGTGAGAAGATAGTAAAAATACAAGACAAGAGATTACTTGAAATTACAAAAAGGAAAAATGCGAAGCTTTGACAGCAGAACCATTGTTTAAAAAAGCGGAAGAAAGGTAAAGAAGCTTTTAAGTGGTGTAAAAAATTTTCCAAAGTTGTGAGGAAAAAGCTAATTTATGCAGAAGTGCTACAATCACAGATTAAGTCAAAATACACACAATAAAAATCTGTAAAGGAAAAGAGAGTATTGAAATTAATTACATGTGGAACATTTTTTGAAAAATATCAGTGCCAAGGTTATTTTATGTCACCTCACAATGGAGAGCTACGCTGTCAAATGGACAAACTTTGAGAAAAATGAAACTGAAAAAGATAAGAGAAGATGTGATAAGATTCTTAGAAAAAGATTAATCTAGCAGACGTTAACTGCAAAAACTGTTCACTGAAAGTGACAAATTGTTTTCGTTTCCTGACATGCCTGATAAAGATATGGTTCCTAAAGAGAACATTATAAAGAAAGTCCGGGGTGCGCGGGCAAAGAGAGTTAAGTCCACCATCCTAAAAAATTGAGATAGGCCTATGTCCAAAGAGTTATAGATAAAAATGTTCTCTACATTTGTGTTAAGTCCAGTAAGTCATATTCAAAATTGTAAGGTAGTTATGGATGTGTGCCTCATGGGTTTATCCATCTCTAAAGCTATGTTGGGCTGGTATGGTGTGTTAAGTCACTAATTCTCAGTAACAAGAAAGTGGACTTAACTCTCTTGATCCGCGCACCCCGGAATTGAAAACTCCAAACATGAACACTAGGGAATGTTATGTATTTGAGAAAGACCTGTATCTTTTTGTAAACTTTTATTAATTTCTAAGTTTTTGTTTTATTTTTTAGTGACATCTTTTTTTATGACATCTTGTGTATGTTATACAAGTGGTTACTCTGTGGCAGTAAATTAATTTCTTGAATAATAAACCTAAATCTGTTTTACCTTTGGAAAAAAAAATGTGTCACAAGCATAATTGATAACAAAAGTCCATTATTATAAAGAAAAGTCACTTCTGTGGACATGCAATCACTTCCGTGGACAGCATCTTTTTTTTAGATTTTTTTAAAAGAAAACCAAAAAGAGATGACCTATGTCACTTAAACCACAGGTTAAGTACTTTAAAACTAGCACTGTAAATATTTTTTTAGGACATATCTGATAAATTCGTTTTTTTATTATTCTTGCATCAAAACTGCAGGGTTTCTGTAGAATGACCCATATATACTCTGTTATGTGTTATGTAGTGAATAATATTGATAAATTTCAAACTAATTTTAGTGTACATGGACGTACTACCAGAAACATGAATGATCTACACAGACCAAATAACTCGTTAAAACTCTTTCAGAAGGGTGCTTATTATTCTGCAGTACAGATATATAACAAGCTTCCAAACAACATTAAATTATTATGTATTCAAAGAAAGAGCAAACCTTTCAAAACAGCTGTCAAGGAATTTTTAATAACTCACACCTTCTACAATTTGGAGGAATATTTCCAGCTTGGATAAATTTGGCAGCTTGCAGTTTCTGTAGGCCTATATTATTGTCATAACATGCATGTATTTTTTTATCTGACTTGTTCTATATCCTTGAGCCCCGCTGAACACAGGATCTACAGGACGAGATATCTACATCTAGGGTACATCTACACGTGCCTGACTCCTCCAATAAAATTGCGCCTGCATAGGCTGCTTATTTGTATGAATAGTAGTAGTAGTGGGAAATACCAAAAATAGTTTTATGCTGCACCCTAGGCTCCTCTCTAATGAGGCCCGCCTGGGAAGGTGGGGTTTAGAGTTTCGTCACAGAAGAAATTCAATGTGTGAGATAATAAACCTCGTGCTATTCAGTATATTACTCCTAAACTAACATAAACGTTCCTAACCTAACAAAACGGCGGAGCTTGGCTGGGGTGCAGCATAAATCTATCTTTTGCCCAAGAGGGGGCCCAATAATATGTTCTTCTCGTTGTGAGGCCATGCAGAAAGTAAAATAACGTATCCTAAAAAAAACACAACTAGTCTACTCACCTGCTTTATACAGTTTTCCATATAGGTCTAATAAACACAATGAATTCGGAAGTTAATAATCAAGTTTAACGGGTAATCCTATAAAACATCCATCCTCTTTGTTCAGGAACTATGAACTGAGTTAATGACAAAAATGACCTTTAAGAGAAATGAATTGTTACTGCTAGCCTACAAAACGAATGTTCACTTTCATTCACATAAACCTCAGTTATATAACTAATCACAAATGTATATGTACAAATAATATCAACATAATCCGTCCAACTGACTGAGAAATTTACAAATCAGGCAGTGACCTTTAACTCCATTACTTAAACATCATGTAACTGTCAAAAAAGCAACTTAACCTCAAACATGGCAGCTGATCATTTGCAGCAAAGACCAATCTGCTACAATCGAATAACCATCCCACTACAGTCGATTACAGACTAGAGATGGGGAATATTTCTTGTAACTGTTACTTTGTAACTGTTACATGTATGTAACGGTAACGACCTGTTACAAAAAAACAAAAGTAACGGTTACCAAAGCTCCTCCTATAATGGGGTGAGTTAGCTGAAAATTGTACAAAAACATTTCACATCCGGCAACCAATGTGCCACTTTGGATTCAGATAGTACATGGGTAGACGAGTCTAAAAAGCCCGGGACACAAATTTTCCTAGCCCTCTAGCGGTTTTGATGACGTAATCAATATTGCCGCCAAAGTTTTGTGGCACGCTTCTACATTTCCCTATATAACTTGGGTTTGTATTTCGATATTAACCTATATTATTAGTGATTATTAAGCAGGAGGAAACGTGCTTTCCAACGGTATATCCGACATTATTGTTAAGGTTCATAATACCAGAAATATTTGAACCTGAATTAAAATGTTTGTTTTTGATTGTGATTTTTTCGAAACATTTTGCTAAATAACTTGGAATCCGTTACATGTAGATGAAAATGTGCTGTATACTTTATTGTTCGACAGACAATTTCCTTTCGAACGGTATAAATGACTTATATTTTATCACAAACAGTTCCTGAAAATTTGCCAAAACAATGTAGAGTTGCACTGCGAGTCGTTATGGCAACAATTTAATTTATATGGGTCCGAAAAGTAATAGAGTGGCTTTATAACTGATTAAGTAGCAGATGTAATTGTTGTATTTTTTTATGTATAGGTAAGTAAATTCTAGATTTTTAGGGGGTACTTTTTAAAATCGTAGCCCCCTCAAAATTTAAATTTTGTGGGAACTTCTAAAATGTAACAATAAATAAAATAGATGTTGTGTGAGGAACTTCACCATGTGAAGAAGATATTGCTTTCGTCTACCTCATAGAAAGACAGAAATTACCCAATCATGCCAATGAAGAGGAAGCATGAATTGGTTGATGCTGCGACTGACCCAGTGGTTGCTCCGTTTGTATGGGAACTGTGTTTGTTATGCCAGAAGCAATCAAAAGAGCGCTTGATCATTCCGAACTATGAAGGTTACTTAAAAATGGCGAAGAATCTTGTATTTTTGCTGAACATGGTGAGCTTCCAAATGGTATAAGTAATTTGGATCAGTTGGACGATGGAAGTTGTCTTTCACATGCTGCCCATGCAGCGAAATATCACAAATCCTGCAAGAACAAATATGACAGTCTAAAGGCAGATAGATTATCTGGTGAAAAGAAACAGAAAGGACATCCCCATTGCTCAGACCAAACTCCATCTACATCAAAATTAACAAGATCATCATGATTTTGTGGAAAAGGTGTGCCTGTTTTGTGATGAAGGAGAAGGTAGAGACAAACTTGTGACTGTATCCACGCTGGGAATTGGGCCTACAATTCATACTCTTGCTCTACAATTGCAGGATGAAAAACTTTTGAAGATGTTATCGCCAACAGATTTGGTAGCATTAGAAGCCAAATATCACAAACTATGCCATACTCGCTTTCTAACATGTGCGAAAGCTGCTAAACGTTCTCGAAGAGAAGATTACCATAATCGTGAAGAAGATGTTTATGGTACAGTTCTAACGGAATTGGTTCAATACATGGAGGATTCGTACTCATCTAGCAGTACTTCTCCAGTGTTTAAACTTTCTCATCTTACAAAATTAGTGTCTCAGCGCATGAAGGAAATGGGAATACAAACTCACAAAAAGAATATCAATAGAACACGTCTTAAGGAACAACTATTATCAAGTATACCTGGTCTGAGAGCAGATAAGTCGGGATGTGAAATTATTTTCACTTTCGAAGGGGATGTTGGCGATGCCATTCGCGATGCCCGGGCACTTAATGACTTTAGTGATGGTATGTGTATGGGACGGGCACAATCAATCTTCTTCTACTGTCGTTACTTCTTTCCATGGTTCAAGTTTTACGATTATTCAGCGTCCTCACAGTGAAGCAATATGTAGATTGACGATAACAGCATTCGTATGCAGCAGTGGAACAAACAAACTGTCAATGGCCTCCCTGAATATTACACTACTCTTCCTGCCACTGGTCAAGTTACAAGTGACCCACCTTCCCCAACTATTAATCTACAGTGCACTGACCATAATCCTGCCTTCACCCCTAGGAAAGTTTTAAATCCTTGGCTTAACTCTGTCCTAGAGAGAATGCATATTGAAGACATACAAGGAATGGAGCATGTGCCTAGAGTATCGTGTTCGGCTATTCATGCCCAAAATGAACCTGATGTTAGAAAAATAAGGTGTAATGCATCATTGCTTCCACTTCTAAATGACGAAATTGCGACTCCAGCAATGGTACGTCATATGATTGATATCATACTAATGGCTACAGCAAACTTAAATGGAAATCAAACACCCGTGATTACATGTGACCAACCAACATATGCTACTGGGAAGCAATTCCAATGGAAATTTCCTGACAAATATGGCGAGGATCGCATCATACTCATAGAAATGATGGTCATTAACTTACTTGGCAAGTGGTTAACTGGCAGTGGATGGACTGAATTAGTAACAACTGCTGGTATTGCAAGTTCTGGTGTTGCAAAATCCTGCCTTACATCGTCGCATGTAAAAAGATCTCGGTATGCACATGAAGTTATTTAACTGCCTTGCATTGTCTACAGGTAAAAGCATTCAATGAAACATGTTGTGAAAGAATCAGTGGCGAATGCATTGAACTGTGGATTTTGTCGAATACATCTGATTGTCCTCAGTTCCAATCTTGGAACACAGTTATCAAACTGGAATCCCTTCTAGTGCAACTTGCATTGAGTATTCGTACACTTATCTTTACAATGTCATCGTCAATCCCCATATTGCTTCACTGTGAGGATGCTGAATAATCGTAAAACTAGAACCATGGAAAGAAGTAACGACAGTAGAAGAAGATTGATTGTGCCCGTCCCATACACATACCATCACTAAAGTCATTAAGTGCCCGGGCATCGCGAATGGCATCGCCAACATCCCCTTCGAAAGTGAAAATAATTTCACATCCCGACTTATCTGCTCTCAGACCAGGTATACATGATAATAGTTGTTCCTTAAGACGTGTTCTATTGATATTCTTTTTGTAAGTTTGTATTCCCATTTCCTTCATGCGCTGAGACACTAATTTTGTAAGATGAGAAAGTTTAAACACTGGAGAAGTACTGCTAGATGAGTACGAATCCTCCATGTATTGAACCAATTCCGTTAGAACTGTACCATAAACATCTTCTTCACGATTATGGTAATCTTCTCTTCGAGAACGTTTAGCAGCTTTCGCACATGTTAGAAAGCGAGTATGGCATAGTTTGTGATATTTGGCTTCTAATGCTACCAAATCTGTTGGCGATAGCATCTTCAAAAGTTTTTCATCCTGCAATTGTAGAGCAAGAGTATGAATTGTAGGCCCAATTCCCAGCGTGGATACAGTCACAAGTTTGTCTCTACCTTCTCCTTCATCACAAAACATGCACACCTTTTCCACAAAATCATGATGATCTTGTTAATTTTGATGTAGATGGAGTTTGGTCTGAGCAATGGGGATGTCCTTTCTGTTTCTTTTCACCAGATAATCTATCTGCCTTTAGACTGTCATATTTGTTCTTGCAGGATTTGTGATATTTCGCTGCATGGGCAGCATGTGAAAGACAACTTCCATCGTCCAACTGATCCAAATTACTTATACCATTTGGAAGCTCACCATGTTCAGCAAAAATACAAGATTCTTCGCCATTTTTAAGTAACCTTCATAGTTCGGAATGATCAAGCGCTCTTTTGATTGCTTCTGGCATAACAAACACAGTTCCCATACAAACGGAGCAACCACTGGGTCAGTCGCAGCATCAACCAATTCATGCTTCCTCTTCATTGGCATGATTGGGTAATTTCTGTCTTTCTATGAGGTAGACGAAAGCAATATCTTCTTCACATGGTGAAGTTCCTCACACAACATCTATTTTATTTATTGTTACATTTTAGAAGTTCCCACAAAATTTAAATTTTGAGGGGGCTACGATTTTAAAAAGTACCCCCTAAAAATCTAGAATCTATTTGCCTATACATAAAAAATTACAGCAATACATCTGCTACTTGATCAGTTATAAAGCCACTCTATTACCTTTCGGACCCATATAAATTAAATTGTTGCCATAACGACTCGCAGTGCAACTCTACATTGTTTTGGCAAATTTTCAGGAACTGTTTGTGATAAAATATAAGTCATATATACCGTTCGAAAGGAAATTGTCTGTCGAACAATAAAGTCTACAACACATTTTCATCTACATGTAACGGATTCCAAGTTATTTAGCAAAATGTTTCGAATAAATCAAAATCAAAAACAAAAATTTTAATTCAGGTACAAATATTTCTGGTATTATGAACCTAAACAATAATGTCGGATATACCGTTGGAAAGCACGTTTTCTCCTGATTAATAATCACTAATAATATAGGTTAATATCGAAATACAAACCCAAGTTATATAGAGAAATGTAGAAGCGTGCCACAAAACTTTGGCGGCAATATTGATTACGTCATCAAAACCGCTGGAGGGCCAGGAAAATTTGTGTCCCGGGCTTTTTAGACTCGTCTACCCATGTACTATCTGAATCCAAAGTGGCGCATTGGTTGCCGGATGTGAAATGTTTTTCAGCTAACTCACCCCACTACTAGGATATCTTATTTTCGTCTCAACCAAAGGCGGAACCAGAAAATACTGAAAGGAGGGACCGACACAGACGAAAGTTTGCTATTATTTGGGGTGTGGGGTATGGAATATCCCAAAAATGGGGGTCGGGGGTCCTCCCCCGGGATTTTTATTAAAAAACGAGGGAAAAACAGGTCGTCCCTTTAGCTCCTCCCACTCGTGACATATACATGTGAATGATGGAACTACTAGCACTGTTGAAAATTCTGACCCCCCCTTTTCTCCACTTCTTTTCCCCTTTCTACTATTCAATCCTGGGTACGCCGTAGCGTATTGATTGAGGCGCTGCGCTACAAACCGGAAGGTCGCGGGTTCGATTCCCGATGAGGTCGTTGAGATTTTTCAATTGGCCTAATCATTCTGGTGGCACTATGGCCCTGGGGTCGACTCAGCCTCTAACAGAAATGAGCAATCCTAGGGGTAAAGGCGGCCGGTGCTATCAGCCACCACCTTCATGTGCCCAGTGTCCAAAATCTGGGAGCCTCAACCTCCTGGAACCCTCTGGGCCTCCATGGCCTGTATAGGGATCACTTTACTTTACTATTCAATCCCATTTCTCCTTTACCCTACCTATCTATTCCTATCCTTTAAATGTTCGACCTAAGGAGATTCGAACACGGGACCGCTAGCATATTATCCCTTCATCTTACCCACTACGCCATCGAGTAATCATTACGATAAAAAGCGAAAATTCATCTACTTAAGTTTAGAGATCTGCATGAAATGCGGAGAATTGCATTTGTGTGAAGTGAAATAAAATCCCTTTAGGCAGGCCTACAGGCTGAGGTAGATTTCGAAGTGCTTTTGGTTTAATTTATTGTCACTGCGCAGTTCTCTTCTTCTTTAGCCTTGGCATGATAAACCCGCAATAATAACTGCAATAAAGAGGAAAGACCACTCTTTCAAACATTCAAACCTCGCCTTATATGAGAGCTATCGAGAAACTAGTTATTGATTTGCAGAGTACTCATCAAGAGCTTTTCAACGATACCCCACAAGACGTGGTTTCGAATTTCCATCCCCCACCCCTACTCGTACCCCCAAATCCCCCGAATCGTTAGTGTCACTGTGAACTCCATAGGGAGTACTCTAATTTATTCCAACAAAGTTTCTATATACTTCACAGGGACCGAGATATAATTTGTTTGTAATTTCAACCCCCTCCCACGACCCCCCCCCCTTGGGCCAATATTGCTCATTAACTATTGGGCCTAGAAATAACATAATAAAATTTGGTTCAAATATCTTTAAAATTACGGCCGCTAGCGTGTAAAGATATATAAATATATAAGAATTCTGTATGGTTTCTCCAAATTTCTCAGCAGCTCTCCTTTTTCTCAGGGTTTTTTTAAATACTTTTATTTTTTGTTTTTATTGTTATTTTATTTTGTAATTATTTTTATTTATTTTTTGTATTATTTTTAAATTTTTATTTTTTATTTCTTTATTTCTTTATTATTATTATTATTATTATTATTATTATTATTATTATTATTATTATTATTATTATTATTATTATTATTATTATTATTATTATTATTATTATTATTATTGGTTGTGTTGAGAAATTTGTGGGTGTGGAGCGAATGTAACTGGTCTGGAACAGAGTAACATATCGAGAATTACACCAGTTACATTATTTTCACCTAATCCAGTTACTCTGACCTGTTACTGTTACTCGAACTGTTACTGTTACTCTCACTGCTCCAGTTACTCGATCTGTTACTGTTACTCTCACTGCTCAAGTTACTCGATCTGTTACTGTTACTCTCATCTGCTCCAGCTACCTGACCTGTTACTGTTACTCTCTCCTGTTCCAGCTACCCTGACCTGTTACTGTTACTCTCACCTGTTACTGTTACTCTCACCTGTTACAGTTAATTCTAATATTTCTGCTGCAAATGTTACTATGCAAACGTAACACACAACCTGTTAGATAGCAATCTGTCAAAACAAGCAGGTAGTCTAGGCACCCACACTAGACAGAGTAGTAGTATATACCTGGAACCAGTAACAGTAGTTGAAATTACCTCTATTATTAGGAAATTAAAGAATAAAAAATCATCGGGGTTAGATGAAGTTTCGGATCATGTAATCAAAAATTGTTGTGAACATATTGTTCAACCATTATGCTGGATAGCAAATTTATCGCTTAGCACAGGAATTTTTCCCGCTGCACTAAAAACTGCAAAGGTAAAGCCACTATATAAAAAAGGGTCAGACGAAGAAGTAGAAAATTATAGGCCAGTGTCCTTATTGTCCGGTTTCTCAAAAATACTGGAGAAAGTTATGAACTCCAGACTTACAACATTCATGAGGAAATACAATATTCTAACAGACACTCAACATGGATTTTGAAAAGGAAAATCTACAAACACAGCAATCTCAAATTTTCTTAAACACATATATGACTCACTTGACAGAAAGGAAGTAAATATAGGGTTGTTTCTAGATTTATCAAAAGCATTCAACGTAATAGACCACATTATACTATTTGAAAAACTTGAAGCGTCTGGCATACGTGGTATAGCCTTAAATTGGTTCAAATCTTATCTGCAACACCGTAAACAAGTAGTGGAAATCACATACATAGATAAAGAAAATAATATAATGAACAGTAAATTATCTAGTGAAAAAAGCATAAAATATGGTGTCCCACAGGGGTCTATTCTTGGACCAGTTTTATTCCTGCTTTATATCAATGACCTAAAAATGCACTCCACTCATATAAAGTCAACTCTATTTGCTGATGATACGAGCATCCTTGTAACAGGAGAAAAGATCACTGCCACAGAACGAAACATAAAAGAAGCAATTGACAAATTAATTGAATGGTTTGATACAAATAGACTAATTGTTAACAAGGAAAAAACTGTAGCAGTTCCCTTTAAACTAGTTCACAGCAAAAGTACAGACTTCCCCAGAATCCCATACCAGGATAGTTCAATTAATTATGTAAATGAAACCAAATTTCTAGGGGTTTGGGTAGATCAACATCTGAACTGGCATAAACACATAGACATGCTATCAAAGAAATTGAGCAAAACATGCTTTGCACTGCGGTCAATAGAAATATTATCAAACAGGAACTCTGCTCGTACCCTTTATTACGCTAATTTTCATTCCCTTATAACATACGGTATAATCTTCTGGGGAAATTCATCTAACAGTAAACTTATATTTAAACTTCAGAAAAGGGCATTACGAATAATCATGCATGCAAATAATCGAACAAGCTGCAGGAATTTTTTCAAGGAATTAAGGATTTTACCCTTACCTAGTATCTACATTTTAGAGACACTTACATATGTAAAAGGCAACCTTAGTGGGTTCCAAAAGAACTCGAGTGCACACTCTTACAACACAAGGAATAGAAATAATTTGGCTTCTATTCCACACAGTACTAGTCTTTATGAAAAAAGTTTCACGTACACTGGTCTCAAATTATATAATACATTACCCCAGTACATAAAGGAGATACCTGCTCTAGCTAAATTCAAAAAACAGATCAGATCACTTCTACAGGATCATTGTTTTTATTCATTGGATGAATTTTTCTCTGTATTCCGGGGAGAAAACTAACTGCTGACCAAGGAAAAAGTGGAAAAGTGAAGTTTTGAAATTAATTAAGTAGTAACGACAATGTGAAGCAAATGGACCAATGTGGCCTCGTGCAGAGCCCAGTGCTAACTGGTGGAAATAACATTGACTTCCATGTATATTTGTTAGTTTGGTGTGTAAATACTGAAATGTATTAATATTAGGTCTCGATTCTAAGGCCTGTACATTTTGTAAAGTCTGTATATTACTATCCCAAACTGTTGTAACATTCTGTTATATTCTAATTGTAACCATTTTGACGTGTCCCAAAACATGAATATGTTCCGTCGGACTAATAAATCTATTCTATTCTATTCTATTCTGTTACAAGTGTTTTATCCGTGACTTTCGCCTCTTTCCGTTACATCTGTTATTTCCAATATTTGAAAAACAAAAATAATTTAAAGAAATAATAAAAAATAACAAAAATATAAAATAATACAAATAAAAAATAACAAAAAATATAAATAATAATAAATCATTTAAAAAATGGAATTTTAATGTTTGCCCACTTCCAGATGAGCTAGAAACTTGAAATTTGGTACACATTTAGCTTTTAGGCTGTCATCATCAGGATCTAAAGGCAATGCCTTGTTGTAGTAGCCATGTCTTCCTCTTCATCGCTGTTCTCTTTAGATTTTCGTATGACAGCACGTCCATATCCTTTATCATGTTTTTAATAAATGAATTTCTTGGACGTCCTCTTGATTTCTTTCCCAGTATTTTCCCTTCAAAAATGTTAATGAGTAGACCATTGTGCCGAAATGTATGACCCACTAACTTTGCTCTTCTACTCTTAATTGAATTCAGAAGGGATCTCTCTTCCATCACTTCATTAAGCACTTCTTCATTTGTTTTCCTATCCACCCAACTCGTCTTTGTTAGCCTTCTCCATATCCACATTTCTGCTGCTTCTAGTTTCTTGGCTTCTGCTTTTCCTATTGTCCATGTTTCACATCCATAAGTTAATACACAACTTACAAATGTTTTGGCAAATTTTTTCCTTACTTCCATGCTTAAATGGTTATTTGTGAGAAGATTCCTTTTGTTCTGAAATGCTTGTTTAGCCAGGTTTATTCTTCTCTTAATTTCTGTGTCACACTTGTTAAACTTATTGATAATGCTACCCAAGTAACAAAAACTTTCGACCTGGTCTAGGGCTGTACCGTCAAGCTGTATGTTGATTTTAAAATTTTCATTTGTTCTTCCGATCACCATGGTTTTTGTTTTCTTTTTATTGATCTTCATTTTAAAATTTTTCAATGCATCTGATAGAACTTTAAGCATTTTATTCATTTCCTTTTCTGAATCAGCCAAAATAACTATGTCATCTGCAAATCGAATGCTATGAATACTGACTCCATTTATTTTAATACCCTTTGTTTTTCTTTTCATTTCTCTGATTGCTTCCTCAATGAACATATTAAACAGATGTGGCGATAATGGGCAGCCTTGTCTCACTCCTCTTCTTATTCTGGCTTCTTGTCTGCTCCCATTAACATTTATTTCAGTTGTTTGTGTTTTGTATAAGTTTAGAATAAGTCTTCTATCCCTCCAGTCTACTCCAAATTTTTTCAATGTTTGGAATAGTAATTCCCAGTCTACGTTATCAAAAGCTTTTTCGAGGTCTATGAAGGTGGCAAAGGTTCTTCTGTTTACTTCAATTCTTCTATCTAGAATTAGTCTAAGGGCTAAAATTGCTTCTCTAGTTCCTCTCCCTGTTCTAAACCCAAATTGATCTTCATCTAAATTCTGTTCAATTTTTCCCTTTAGCCTCTCTTTTATTATGTTTAGTAAAATCTTTGACGCATGCGAAAGAATTGATATAGTTCTGTAATTACTGCAGTCTGATGCATTACCTTTCTTGGGAATGGTTATAGTTCTACTTTTAATAAAGTCTGGAGGTAGCATTCCATTTTCATAGTAGTCAGAAACAATTTTGAATAATTTTATTTTCGTTGACTCACCTGTTTTCTTCAGCAATTCAGCTGGTATTTGGTCTATACCTGTTGCCTTCTTATCTTTTAGGCTTCCTAGGGCCTTTTCAAATTCACCCATAGTTATGGAGGGACCGATCATTTCCTCATCCACACCATCCTCCGTTTCTATGTAATCATTGACGTTTTGTATATCTTTGCCATTGTACAAATCTTCCAAGTATTCCTTCCACCTTCTACTCACCTCAGTATTATCAAAAAGCAGTTTACCATTTGTGTCTTTTACAATGTTTGATTTTGTTCTTTGATTAGGTATCAATGATTTAATTGTATTATAAGCTTTATCTGATCTTCCCTTTAATAAATCTTCTTCAATTCCCTCGCTTACTTCATGCATCCATTTTTCTTTTTCTTCCCTACATTTTTGTGTGATTTTATTCTTAATTCTTTTGTATTCTCCAAAGTCTTTATTCCTTACGGTATTCCTTTCTTCAATCAGATCTAATATTTCTTTGGTCATCCATGGTTTCCTTGGTACTAGTTTGTTCTTGCCAAGAATGTCATCTGCTACTTTTATTATCGTTTCTTTTACATCTTCCCACTTTTCTCTTCCTTCCAGCTTATTGTCCATTTCTTCTTTCAGTCTGTCCACTGTTTCAGTATCCTTAAGTTTTTCTAAACACCATTTACTATTCTTCTTCCTTGGAATTTTCTTAATAATAATAATAGGCTGTAAACCACAGAAAAATTCCAAAAAGTATTTTTTTTTATTTTTAGCCCTAAAACCCCCCGAATAGGGCTCGCTCACTGACATTAATGTTTCCCCACTTCCAGATGAGCTAGAAACTTGAAATTTGGCCACATATAGCTTTTAGGCTGTAAACCACAGGAAAATTCCAAAAAGTATTTTTTTTTTACTTTTAGCCCTAAAACCCCCCGGAAAAGGGCTAGCTCACTGACATTAATGTTTTTTCACTTCGACATGAGCTAGAAACTTGAAATTTTGTACACATATAGCTATTAGGCTGTAAACCACAGGAAAATTCTAAAATGTATTTTTTAATTATTTTTATCTCTAAGAACTCCCGAAAAAGGGCTCGCTCACTGACATTAATGTTTGCCCACTTCCAGAAGAGCTAGAAACTTGAAATTTGGTACACATATAACTTTTAGGCTGTAAACCATAGGAAAATTCCAAAAAAGTATTTTTTTTAATTTTTAGCCCGATAACCCCCGAAAAAGGGCTCGCTAACTGACATAAATGTTTGCCCACTTCCAGGTGAGCTAGAAACTTTAAATTTGGTACACATATAGCTTTTAGGCTGTAAACCACAGGAAAATTCCAAAAAGTGTTTTTTTTATTTTTAGCCCTAAAAACCCCGAAAATAGTGCCCCCTTACTGACATTAATGTTTGCCCACTCCCAGATGAGCTAGAAACTAGAAATTTGGTACACATATCGTTTAGGCTGTAAACTACAGGTGAATTCCAAAAAGTTTATTTTCATGTCGATAATCGATGTTTTTTACATCGATGGAAAACAACCGATGTTTTTGCTACATTGATGTTTCTCCTCGACATCGATGTTTTTGTAACAAAAAGAAGATTAATAGGCTACCTTGGTTCTACAATATAATTTTATTTACAGGGGCTTAATTTCCCAAAACATCGATTTTTTACATCGATTGTTTTCATGGAAATACTTCTGTTTATTTATGAAATTTGCCTAATTTTCTGATACCATGGCATTTTTAAAAATATACATCGATTTCTTTTGTCTAAATACATCGATGATTTCAGGTCGATATTATCATATCAATGGTTATCTCCGATTTTAACCTCGATATTTTAACTATCGATGCTCATCCCATTGGGAACCTTTCTGTCAGCGACTCCCGATAGGTGGCAGCAGGGTCAAAAGAGGTCCAAGCATGTCGTCTGCTGTCCATTGAACATAATGAAACAGACTATTTAAACATCAGTCAGAATGCCAGAAAACATGTTGTGGCGATCCTCTGTGTAGAACAGAGGGGTACACATATGCTTTACGAAATATATGGTTATAAAATATAAAGAAGATTAAACGGATGCTAATAGTTAATAGTCTATGAGTTCCTTCAAATCTCCTCGCTCAACACTTTTAGATCCTCAGAATTGACTCATTATCTTAATAATTTTTATAAAGAATAAAACTTAACAAGAAGTAGTATTCTCATTATCTACAACAGAAGGTCATGTTTCCAATATCTTCATCAAATGGACAAGATAAACTTATGTTCTGTTGCTTTAAACAGAAAGTTCGCCCAGCAGGAAACACAACCATTTATTCTCTTTCAAACTATTATACAAAATTACTTCTTAAGAAGGTATGGACAGTATTTGATAAATACAACTAACTTAATTTATCAACTTCATAACAAAGATTCACATATTTCTGTTTCACATTTATTATAATTTGTATAATAAAATTATGAATATATTGTTTAAACGGAATTTGTAAGTTTTTTCATTGCAAACATTAAAACAAACCGTAAAATTGAAACACTTGCAAAACTAAATTATTCTTACAGGCATTGGTGGTTCTTGTAAAATGAAGATTAAAACAAAATTATTATAAAGAAGACGTCAAAGCATATTTTTCCTTTCTATACTGGCAATTGGCACTGGCTATTTTTCCCCTCTAAATACAAAAAAATAAAAAGATAAATAAATCAACTACACTGTTATTATATACAACTCACTTTTATAATGCACATTAATGATATTAAAACACTATATTAGAACTGGAATTCCGATGCACGTAGATATTTTTACTCGAATCGAAGAGAACATAGTATTTTGAATTATTATCATATGAGAACCCAGTACGATGAATAACTATTCCCTGCGAGCCATTATTCTGTAACTTATGTAATATAATTCTAAAGCAAAAAGTATGAACCTATATTATGGATGGGCGTTGACGTTAAAAATATTACGCATTTAGGCCTATAGTAATAATCACAAGAAAACCATTCCCTTATTACCTTATTTTGACATTCCAGCTTCTTTCTAATTACGTTGACTTCTTGAAAAGAACAATCTATTACTAATAAGATACACTATTCAAATACTATTATTCGCATTTGTTTCCCACACAAAAACTTAATGACAGCTATAATTCTGGAGCATGTATTATTCGTAAGCCTCTAAAGGATATTATTTAGAAGCAAGCAAACGTAACCTAAATTTATTTATAAAATATTAATGATAATAGGAACAAAATATTTACACATTTATATCCAATTCTTTACTTTCTATAACTACTGTGTTATATTAATCAAATACTAGCATCTGTCTACCACACAGTAAATTCATAACCGAAAGCTGAAATACATACAGAATATTGTGAAAGCAAATAACCATGAACCTAAATTACTTTTTACAAATGATTTACAGTATAAAGAATTTTTTTACATATTTACGCCTATGGTTATAAATCTAAAGAAGATGGGATGTTTTCTTTGTGATGTACTGTACTACAAGCTTTAAATACGTTTCATAAAATTTGAATTATTTATTCACCATTTAACGAATAAAAATGCCACCGCGATATACAGGAATAACTTAAATATTTTGAATTATTTGTCACTAAGCTACACATGTCTCTACCACTGCAAAATAATTATTGTTCCTGTTTTTGCTGACAAACCCCACGGGTTCTTTTCAACATAATATTTACAACCAATTATTACTTCAGACAGACATTAATTCTTTTAACAAATCAATACTTTTTCTGGCGATCTCACAATCTCCTAGGCAGAATATAGGTATCTGATTTCTGGAATATAACTTAAACGTTATTAATCGCCAGTTTTTATAGGACAGCCAATATTATTCACATCTATTG
Organism: Ectobius pallidus; assembly: GCA_964059195.1. Lineage (NCBI taxonomy): Eukaryota > Metazoa > Arthropoda > Insecta > Blattodea > Ectobiidae > Ectobius > Ectobius pallidus. The sequence continues at coordinate 9,263,338 of CAXKWD010000013.1, forward strand.
ATAGCCATAAGCATATGGCTGAACGAGATGGCAGGACCTCCTCAGACCCTGCTGCGCTCTGGTGGACAAATTTTTAACTGCACACGAAAGGTTCCCATTGAAAGCTTAATTTTGCAAAGGTTATTTGATTTCGGGGGTTCCTCCCTTGAGCCCCAGTCTTGGCTACGTCCCTAACCGGGGGGGGGGAGATAAAAGGGCATTCCCCTACAAGTTTAAATACCGTCCACTCCCTGTCTTTTTCCGGGACACACTATTACTAGCGCCGCCAGTGAGCAGGAATGGGCAGTTACTCGTCAGCTGATATAGTTAACGTTTGTCTGTTGTGTTTTGTGTACGAAAATACAGGGCCGTCGCGTGGGCAGGGCGACCGGGGCGATCGCCCCGGGCGCCGCGACCAGGGGGCGCCGTGGAAACGGCAAAAATTAAACAACAAAATTTGAAATAATATGTTAGATGTACATAACGTATTTTTTAAAGTTAAGTATAACTGAATTTTGAATATTACGTTGTTTGTATTTATTGAACAAATAAATAGTTGACACCAATAACTTTATATTTTCTAAGTTACCCCAAAATAAATATTTTCTCATAATTGAACAGCTGGATTTGCTTGTATAGGCCTACTGTTAATAATAATAACCTAATAATAATGCGTGTTTAACCCCATTATGTTTATATGTATTTGATAGTGTCGCGTCACGTCGCTCGCTGTGTGTTTGTGTTTGAATCCTTACAGATAGATGGAATGTCGGGTGGGTGCACGTGGGATTGAGTTTTTTTTGGGGGGGGGCGCCTGACGAATTCTTGCCCCGGGCGCCAAAAAATCACGCGACGGCTTTGCCGACAGCTTCTGCACCTTAACAGGAGAAATACCAAGGACTGAACAAGCATCATTAACTGTTTCAACAAGAATGGTTTCAGGTTCATAAATGTCTGGGCATTCATCTTCACTGTCAGTACCGGTCTCTGTGCCATGTTTTGGATTTTTAATTTTTTTAACATTTTGTGCACAATACCTTCCCTAGGATTAATTTCAGCTCAGGATTGCACATGGAAAGTGTCATTGATATTTATCTGAGAGAGATTTTTAATAGGTTTTGAGTAAACACTGTAGGGGTCAGAGCAAGACTGTACACAAAATTTGGAAGTATCTGTCCAAAAATTCAGCCTTGTGAAACATTTTATACCATTGCAACCAGTTCTAATTGGAAATAATGTTTCTTGTTCTTCAGTGAACTCGGAAATAGTATTGAGTGCTGAAGACCTAGAGTAAGATAATTTATGACATACCTCTCCTTTGAAGATGCCAACAGAACAAGAACACTAAATCATAGTGATATACCGGTAACAATTTCAATAGCATGTATTCAGCACAAAATAACAATAATAGTAATTTAAAAAAATAAACTAATCAAAAGATAATGAAACACAAACACAACCTACTTTCTGTGAGTCAGCTCAATAAGTGAATAGTGGACAGAATTGAACAGAGGGGCTGTATCATATGAACCTATGCATGTTCAAACATGACTTGGACAGCAACCAGAATCCAACGAACAGTGCGTGTCCAGAACTTATCCTATTATAACAGTTAACATATAATTCAATATACTGTATAGAAGATTAGAGTTTAATGCAGCCTACCTACACCTCAGTAGCGTATCCTGAAAATTTTGGAAAGGCATGCAACATGAAATATATATATATATATATATATATATACATATATATCACTGTTGTATGTAACATCTGTCATAGGTTCGTTCTTTACACAAGAGAAAGTTGAATTTGAAATCTCTTTAACATCATTAGAAATCCACGTGCTTTATTTATGGCGAATGTATCCAAATCGTCTTGATTTTCCAAAATGTGGCCATGAAGCTCTTCAAGTTCGGTTCTATGATCTGCAACTTTCTGTACTAAGCGACTTGAGAAACTCCATCGTGTTGGTGCAAGTTTTGGAAATCTCTTCTTTACTATCCTGTCTAATAGGTTCGTTCTTTTCGAGGAATGTCCAAAAAATGTTACAAAACCAGTAAGGTTAGCAAAAACCACCGTACAAGATTTTATACATGACACTGCCTATGATAACAACAGATTCAGTTTGTGGGCGTAACAATGTACAGATATGGCCTGAGGAATTACTTCTGTCACCTTTCCCTGTACTCCATTTAAATGTCCCGCCATGACGGCTGCTCCATCATAGGTCTGTGCTACCACTTTTCCTTTGCAATCAAACTGTGTAAGTTGCTCTATTGCAAGTTTAGCAAGGGAGTCAGCTGATCTATCGGCACTAACGTCGCTAAATCCTACAAATCTTTCAAAGATTTGTCCCTTATAAACATGTCTAAATATAGTTGACAGCTGTGAACAGTTGATGTCGGAAGTTTCATCTAGGAAAATAGCAACAAATGTTGCTGCTTTAATCTGACTTTTTATCTCTGTTAAGATAACACCATGAACGCTCTGTATTAAATCATTTTGCATCAGAGGAGATAATCCAGTAAATACAGAGGCAGTAGTCAAGTGTGCTTGCAGTTTGTCATCGAACTCCGCCAACAAATTAATGTGGCTTGGTTCTGAAAGGGCCAATGTAAATTTCTTGCAAAAATGAGATCTATGCATTATTATTGAGCTCGGCTAGTCTTTATCTTTCGTATACTAAAAGTATAGTAAAAGTGCCAATGTCTTATGCTATTAATAGACATAGGACAAAAACCTTAGAGACCAATGTCGGAAGTTCTCGGCGAGAAATGTTACTTCTATAAAGGCTTCAAAGTCAGTTATCTCAAAAGCAAGTTTTATGACATTGGCCCTTTTAAAACGAAGCCACAGAATTAACTCTACATAATTCCCTCGATTGTTGGAATCGGAACATTCATTATGCCCTCGAAATGCGAATTCTTGTTGCCCTAAAAAGCATGTGGCTGCTGTCAGTCTCTTTAACACTTTTCGGTTCTGTTTCAGGGTTTTATTGTGTTTTAGAAAACACTTGCCCGGGTTTGTTCATTTAAGAGTAAATCAATCCTGCTTTTATCATTCATATAATGTCAAATCAGTTCATTGTTTGCCAATAGTTGCTAAATTACTTCCAGTCGTTTTTATGTTTAATATGTTGTTCTTCTTACTAAATTTGAAGTTTTATATATGTTTTTCTTCATACTTCACTTCTTGTAGCACTTGTTCAATATAAATGTTTTTATTATTGTGGTCGCTGGTGACCCTGGCAGTTAAAAAGCGACTTTAAATATATGGATTTTAAAAAAATCCTGCTTTTACCAAACAATCCGAAGGATATCCATACATGGATGTGAGACTGATTTTCGTGGCTTGGAATTGTAGTGTGCAAATTGTTAAGATCCTAATAACTCCGATCCTTACTGATACAAGGAGATTTATCCTTCCCGAGCAATAAACACAGCCAGCAGAACAGCTTACAGAAAGTTACAGAGCCGTATAATCAAACTACCTTTGTATAAAATTCTGAGTTAGGTACGCACGAAGTTCTTCACTTTGTTCTCGATAAGTTTTTCAAATCGGGAGTAGGTCTCCCTTTCTTAACTAACTCTTAACTTATCACTGGATGAACGTGAGTGAAAAGGTTTATTAAATACACTTATTATAATATCACTTTCAGAATCACCCTTGCTTTGAATATTCAGCGGCAAAATTCACTGAAGTACACTCAACAAAGAATCTTCGCAACTTAGATGCATTGACACGTGTTGCATGCAAAGTGTCTGTATTTCACGGTTCGGAGTTATGACGTCATGGTAGCAGACTAGTGGTGAGAATACCTCAGCACCTCGCCTAGGCATTTAGGAGAACTAATAAGCCATCACGCACAATCTTGCGCAGAAACAAGCGCGCCGTCGCCAACTGTTATTCGGCCTAGAAAACACTTCTTTGGAACAGAATTAATGGTTTTCATGCGTTATTGTTGATTCCTCTGCCATTTAAATGGTTCTATTTTTTTATTATCGATGACTGTTAGTAATTTATTTATTCTACAACGCATGCAGTGCATTCATGGAGAATACGCCACTGCTACACCTAATAAACCAGGATAAGAATAGTTTCTAAATACAGTACTTGAAATTGCCATCAATGTAGCTTAAAAAGAAATCAAATGTGGAAATTTGCTAGAGAAATCACAAAAAATCAGAAAGTTGTATAACTGAAGAAAATTCTCATTTGTAAAAAAAATGTTTTGTATTTTACGTAAATTTATATTAAATTTTGTGGTAATTATCCTATCTGCTTAGCCTATTCTCAGTAGCGGTCAAGTGTTGTTTTCTTGATAATTCAAAGGCTTGTAGCTCCTCTATCCCTTCGAGTTACACAATGATTTTGTTTTTATTTTAAAGTACCGGTACACTATAAGGGCTTCTCATCCTGGCATTTTCAGATTTTTATCACCTGTCCCAAATTACTTTTTGGGACCGAGAAAAAGCACGATTTTCATTTTTTTCGAAGTTTAAGCAACTTTTTCAGCGTGAAGGACCGCCAGTAACAGCTCAGTTTTTTCCTACACATACTCCTCATACATAAGTGTAACAAGAAAAAAATTGGCCTGTTACTCCAAGTCCTTCATTGTTTTTTTAATGCCAAAAATGACGCAAAACGACAGTTCACGAACGAAGATTAGAGCCCTAAAAAGTCTGTTAGACTTAACTTAAATCTAATTTAGTATGCAAAAATGAAAGTCCATGCTTTAAGCTTTCCAATGAGCCCTATCTGATCATCCTACTGATTCAAATAGAAATTCTACGGCTTTCAGAAAATAGGTCTGAAATTACATTTTTTGCTTGTTCGTGTTCCAAACAAATGCTTATATCTCAGGAGTAAAATTTCTTAGAGATATAAAAAGATTTGTTTTTGGGTTCAGAAGACTGGTACATATCACCTACCAAATTTCATGAAAATCAAAATTGGTGTGGCAAAAGTTTTCTTAAAATTTGTTGATTTAATATGGAATGACCCTTCTGCTACTTCAATATTCAATCATATAGCAAGAATAGAAGTGGTCCCAAAATCGACCCCCTATGGTACCCTTTGTGTCAATACTCTACTAGTGGATTTCCTTCTTCAAGGGTTAGATTATTTTTATCTTTATTGGTTTATCTCAACAATACGTTTGAATGGCCTGTTCTGCGAATGAGGGCATCAACAAATATATTTCTGTAGCCTAATACTGGGTAGTCGGAAGGAAAAATTATTAAGTTCTTCTCAAACAAACTCTAATTATCATAGAAAAAACTCATGTAGGCCTAATTCTATAACCATCCAGGGCAGTAAAGCATTGCTAATTCAGTAGTTAAGAAAGTACAAGTGTCAATTTAAGTGTATTAATATATTTAAAATAATGAAATGTACTTACTTTTAAAGAGTACTTCACTTTCTAGTGGTTGCCTTGTAATCCCTGCCTCCAGCTGCGACCATCTTCCCATAAGACTTGTGGAGCAGTGGCGTAGCAAGCTTAGGTGGTACCCGGTGCGGAAAATTTCTTGTCACCTCCCCCCCCCCCCCCAATTTAAATTATGAAAAGATGGAACAGTTCCAAGTGTTATTTTTTGGATAGTCAAAGGTAATCCCACGAGAGTTTAAGAGTTTGTCGATAGATGCAGCTGTAACGAATTTATCTGATTTAACTTGTAAACTCAACAGATTATGCAAAATTAGTAACAATTACTTTGTTAAATAAAAACAAAACTAAGCTCCGAAATCATGACATACTATGAATCAACCATCCATAAGGCGATTCGAGTTCCCATGTTCTCGCCATGTTGTAACCAGTGCTACCAATGGTGCATATAAGGCATAGTTAACCTAATTCAGCCAATTTTTTTACAATTAAGGAAGGACATACAACATATCAAGCACTTTATGCTGTACATTGTACTGTTAAACAACAATAAATACTGTTATTATTATTATTATTAATTATGGTAATTCAAATTCATCTAGATTACTACCTGCATAATCTAATTTTCGCGGATGATCAAGTAATAATTACTGAGGATACAGATGATGCGTCATATATGATCAGGAAGTTGGTAGACGAGTACAGGATATGGGGATTAGAAATAAATTTCAATAAAACTGAATATTTGACAATGGATTTGGAAGAAAAGTTAATATGTAATACTGAAGAAATTGCACATGTTGAATATTTTAAATATCTAGGGTCTATTATACAAACGGATGCAACAACAAATTTAGAGATTCAAAGAAGAATAACGGATGGGAAGAGAATTATAGGAATGCTAAATTCAATCTTATGAAGTAAAAATATTTTACATAGAACTAAAAAAATTAATATATCAGGCATTATTCCAAAGTACAACATTATATGGCGCTGAAACTTGGACCATAAGTAGACAACAAGCAAACAAATTAATGGTATTAGAAATGGATTTTTGGAGGCGTTCAGCAAGAAATTCCAGGAAAGAAAAAATTCGGAATAATAGAATAAGGGAAATAATGCAAGTTGAAAAGAATATTTTGGAAAGTGTAGAAGAAAGACGCTTGAAATGGTATGGACATGTACTCAGAATGACAGAGGATAGAATACCCAAGAAAATTTTGGTTTGGTAATTAGAAGGAAAAAGAAGAAGAGGGAAGCCCAAAGAGTGCTGGATGGATGGGGTGAAAAGGAGTATGGCAAGAAAAGGATTAAGTGAAGAAGATGCTATGGACAGGGACTTATGGAGGCAAAAGATTGTTGTGGGATGAAGGAAAACCATTGTATTGTGGAATATTCCTTAATAAAAAAATTATTAATAATATTATTATTACTATTATAATTAATCTAAAGTACGTTACAGGTCAGTAGCCATCAAGAACATAATTTGTTCTATGCCTCCAGTCGATAATAATGTTTTGATAGTGCAAGTGTATATGCAAACTTCAGATCACAACGATGCAGAGGTTGATAAAATGTATGAAGACATAGGCGAAATATTGTACCAAGAAGGAAGAGGTAAAGTGAATGCCATAATTATGGGAGATTTCAACAGTGTCATAGGAGAAGGACAAGAGAAAAAAATTGTGGGTCCTTATGGATTAGGGAAGCGCAATGACAGAGGTAATAGGCTTGTTGACTTCTGCCAACAATATTATATGGTGATAACCAATACCTGGTTCAAGAAGAGGAAAACAAAGTTGTACACCTGGAAAAGCCCTGGGGATATTAATAGGTACCAGATTGACTACATTCTCATCAAGCAGAGATTCCGGGGCAGTGTGAAAGATGTGAAGACTCTTCCAAATGCTGACATCAACACAGACCACAATCTTCTTGTAGCAGACATAGAGACTAGGCTGAAAAGGATTAGGCGGACATGTAAAAGAAATCCAAGATGGAACTTAGAAAAACTGCGAAATGACAAGGACTCGATTAAAGAGTCATTGGGAACACAGTTACATGAAATAAAAAATGTTGGTGAATCTGTAGAAAGTGAGTGGGAAAGTGTAAAAAATGTTTTGTTGGACACGTTGAAGAACAAAGTTGGAAAAATAGACAGAATAAATAGGAAACCGTGGGTAACACAAGAGATGTTAAAGAAGATGGAAGAAAGAAGGAAATACAAAAATACTAATGCTGTGGAATATAATAGATTGAATAATGAACTAAGAAGAGAGACAGACAGAGCAAAAGAAAATTACCTTAGAGAAAGCTGTGATGAAATTATGGAGCTTCAACGAAAAGGAAGATATGATTTAATGTATCAGAAAGCGATGGAGTTAGAATCTAAAGAAAATAAAGGAATGCGGACTTTTGGAATAGAAGACATTCATGGAAATTTAATTACAAACCCTGGAAAAGTTCTTACAATATGGGAAAATTACATAGAAAAACTTTACGACAAGCAAAATCGACCACAAGACATCGAGATGGAAACAGAAGAACTAGTGGATAAAGATAATATAGGACCTAGCATATTGAAGAATGAAGTAGAAAAGGCCATAAAAGAAATGAAGAATAGAAAGGCCACAGGAGACGATGACATACCAGTGGACCTACTGAAGGAATTAGGAGAAAATGGGATGAGGAAACTTACCAAACTTATCAACCGAATTTATGACACTGGAGAATGGCCTCAAGATTTCCTAGAGGTAACTATGATTGCACTAAAGAAGAAGAAATGTGCCAAGATGTGTAGTGATCACAGAACTATCAGCTTGCTATCTCACGTAGGAAAAATTGTGGCACGGATACTAACTAGAAGACTGGAAAGAAGAATAGAAGACGTAATAGGAGAAGACCAATTTGGTTTCCGGAAAGGAAAAGGAACTAGAGATGCAATTGGAATGCTAAGGATTATATCAGAGAGAGTTTTAGCGGTCAACGAAGAAGTGTGTGTCTGCTTTATTGATTGGCAAAAAGCTTTTGACCGAGTGAACTGGGAAAAGTTAATGGACATACTCAAAAAAATAGGCATTGACTGGAAGGACAGGAGACTAATCCGCAATTTGTACCTGGGACAAAAAGTGAAAGTGCGTCTAGAACATGGAGTGACCAACAGTGTAGAAATAGGAAGAGGTGTGCGTCAAGGATGTTGTATGTCACCCATCTTGTTCAACCTTTATGGAGACTGGCTAGCAAAAGAAGCCTTAGAAGGAGTTAGGGATTTTGTGATAGGAGGATACGCTATTAACACCATCAAATATGCGGACGACCTGGTGATTCTGGCAAAGAAACAAGAAATATTGCAAGGAATGATTGACAGGCTGGTGGAAACAGGAAGAAAGTATGGAATGGAAATCAACATAGGTAAATCGAAGGTGATGAGGATATCGAAGAGAGAAGAGCCGCTTCAAATTATCATGGGAAATCAAGAATTAGAGAACGTGAACCAGTTCAAATACTTAGGAAGTGTACTGACGAAAGATGCCTATTGCACCAAGGAGATAAGATCAAGAATTGCCATGGCCAAGAAAGCATTTATGAAGAAGAGAACTCTGCTAACTAATAGTCTGAACCTAGAGCTACGTAAAAACCTGGTGAAGTGTTATATTTGGAGTATTGCTTTGTATGGATCAGAGACATGGACTTTAAGGAAATTAGAGAAGAAATATTTAGAAAGTTTTGAAATGTGGTGCTGGAGACAGATAGAAAATATAAAGTGGATGGACATGGTGACAAACGAAGAGGTTCTGAGTAGAGTGGGTGAGAAGAAGTCAATCATACACACAATTCGTCAGAGGAAAGCAAACTGGGTTGGGCACATTCTCAGAAGGAACTGCTTATTACATGATGTCGTAGAAGGAAGACTGGAGGGTACAACTGGACTTGGAAGAAGAAGAGTTCAGCTGTTGGACGATTTAAGGGAAAAGCGGAAATATTGGATGCTGAAGGAGGAAGCAGAGGATAGACAGTTTTGGAAAACAACATTCGCGTACCAAGTTTGAAAACCTGCCGGAAGGCAGAATACTTACTACTACTACTACGTTACAGGCAGACAGATATACATTGTTTTCGTGAGAGACAGATTCATGAATTGTTAAAATTAATAAAGAGAACATCTTTTGTTTCACACATTTCTAGGCCAAAATACACTCCCGAAATTGTGCAAAGTTTTATTTTTGGAGTGAATTTTCGATATTATAATATTTTGCTTTCCAAGCGAAATCTTGAATTTTAATAAAAGGACAAAATTTTGTATTTACGTCAGGTACCTTTCAAAATGTGAACCGAAGATTGGAGACGAGTTTACCTTGCTTTTACATAAAGCAAGATTTCTCGAAAACGGCTCTAACGTTTTTCTTTACATTTTTCCCGTGGGTTGCTGATACTAAAAGCTAAAACTTTTATTTGAAACACTTTTTCGAAATAATTCTCTGAAGGGTAGTTATAAGCCACCCACTCTGAATACGTACTCTTTGCAATACGGCTCTTGCAACGGAAAATCGTACAACAAAATTTTGTATTTAGGTTAGGTACCTTTTGGGGATGTGACAACTTTCTCTTATTTTTAAGGAGAGGCTAACTTTTATTTGGACAGAGGAAGTTATGTTAATAATACATCATGTTTTATAGGTTGATCCTAAGAAATTTCATAAACAAGTAATGTAAGTATTTTACGGAACTGTATTATTGATCTATTCTTAAATATGCGCACATACCAGTTCAAAATCTAGATTGCCGAAGACTTCGGAGTCAACTCACATTCGAAGTTTATTTTCGTCAAAGTCATGACTGCCGCAGCGGGTAGAATTGGTTGCGGCTTGAGTGATATAAAATATCTCCGATTGTTGAAGTCTCATTTAAATTAATAAAACTGCAGAGACAAGCATCGGCAGAAATAAACACCCCTCCCCTAACTATAATATTATTGTTCGCATCAACACAGCGGCCAGTTCAGCCGTGTTTTATTACTTTTGTTGACATAATTTAAAACTACAAGAAGTTTCAGTATGCATGTTGACTCGTAGAAAGTTAATAAGCTTATTCAATTGTTTTAAATAAAATTATTTTCTTTAAATTCCCTTGAGCGATTTTTTACTTACAGAGACACATTTTTATTTTGTCACCCCCCGGGTGCCGTCACCCGGGGCGGCCCGCACCCCCCTTCCTACGCCCCTGTTGTGGAGTCATCTGAAATGTAGATATTATAAATATTAAACTGTTTCTACATGGGCCTATGCCAAATCCTGTCAATCTCCACCGGCCAAAGTCAAAAACAATCTTTTACTTTTCTTTAATAGAACAGTGTTATGAGGACGATCACGGTCATGTGTCTATCCCATCTGCCTTCTGGTGGAATTTCTCTCCTTGTTTCTCACTATGATTTTCAAGTAATGTGTCAAGAGATAATTAATTGGTACGCTCATACATGCAAGTTCTTGAAGCATGAGAGCATGTTTTACAACAATTCCTTATAATTTTCTTTGTGGTTACCCATGAAATTCTTGACAACAGAGACGAAACTACATCAGGTAGAGATTCAACATTATTCGCGAACTTTGTGAAATCTAAATCATCGATGCATTTGAGGGCCATTAAAGATTCTTGCTTTAATCTTCTCCATTTTAAATCCAGAGAACTATCTACATGTGTATTTTAAGCAATCACAATTTTCATTTAAGGTCTTAACAATTTGAAATATATTTTACACGAAATGACAGAACTCTACCTGCAAATGGCTCAGTAATGATGTTCAAATCACCTACATTCAAATCGTCCCTTGATGGCTATGTCACTTTTGCTTAAAGACTTTGTTTTGCCCTCCTATCCCATAAGAACATGAAACAAGAAATTTTTGTGTCAATACTTTACTACCATATCAAATAGTTCATTATCTTTTGATGAAAACAGAAGGACCACTGGTATCTTTGATAGCAAAACTTTTCCAAAGACCCTTTAAGGTAAAGGTAAAGTGATCCATATACAGGCCATGGAGGCCCAGAGGGTTCCAGATTTTGGACATTCGGCACGTGAAGGTGGTAAGGTTGTCAGCCATACGCATTGGCCGCCTTTACCCCCAGGATTGCTCCTGGTACTCATTTCTGTTAGAGGCTGAGTTGACCAGAAGGATTAGGCCAATTGAAAAATTTCAATGACCCCATCGGGAATCGAACCCGCGACCTTCCGGTTTGTAGCGCAGCACCTCAACCACTACGCTACGGCGTACCCCAAAGACCCTTTAATGTTTATACATTCCTTCAGTTAAGCTGAGTGACCAACTGGCCACCACTATGCAACAAACACATCTGAAGCTTTGGTGGAGCAGTCTTTACATAGCTGCCAATCCTCTAGTTTGGATAAGAAGTCTACAGAAGTTCCCTCCTCTCTTGTATATTAAGTTATTTTAGTTCCCAGTTTTATATATTTTCTTTGAGCCTTGATGATAACAGTTTGGATGCTTGTTTCGAGTTTTGACAAACTTATTAGATCTTTAAGCTCTTCTTGGAAAAACTGATGAGGTGACCAAAACATCCCACCATATTCACTCCCAATACTAGGCCTCTGAAGACGACTGGCAATGGCATGTAATACTGTTTAGTCACAGTGGGGCAAAGGTCGCTTTGCTCATTCCAGTTCTGAATACTCCCACTTATATTTCACATTCACAACACGAAAGTAACAGTAGCCCTCCACACCATAGGAATACCAATGTTTTAAACTTTTCCACTGTCGTAACCACTCCACACGGGTTTTACAATCTCACGAGATCTTCAGATATCTTTCCTTTCTGGCAGGCACTACTAGTTTGGTCATCCAATGAGCATACTAGCATAACATAAGTGTTTTTTTCATTTCCTCTCGGGGCACAAACTTACATAATGACTGGTATCAATTCTCATAATACATCTTTCACTAAAGATATATTATATTCAGACCCAGATTAATGCATATCCTGTCCTCCGCCTCATCCTTTTCATTTCTTTATTCAGAAACCTGCCAAGTGAGTAATTCAATTATTGTATTACTCTTAAGTTAATTGTTTAATTCTTGCTTAACAGACTTATTCCACTTTTGTTCTATTAGTTGTTTTTCTCCCTTTTGCTAACACTTATTGTTTTATATGCTATATGTCTTTGACAGGTAATTATTGGTTTTGCCATTTACTACTACTCTCCCAATTATGTATACTACATTACAAGTTGTACATTCCCTATTATATTATTGATGACTATGCAAATCACTGCCCATTATGTATTTTTGACTGTCCCATTATATGAGCCATTTGGCTCATTGGGACCTTTAAGAAACAAATAAATATTTATTGCACTACTAGGGTGTATAGTGCAGGCAGAAATAATAGGCTTTTTTCTGGTTGTGCGGTTGGGTTTCCCACTCCACTGTTACCCTAATGGTTCATAGTCCGTGAACTGCACAAATGTCAGTTGGAGTCAAGTCAAGCGATTCTTTCATGTACGTCTTCAAATCAGTCTACACGTGTTTTATTAAAACAGTAAAAGAACTTTACAAAGGAGAAAGGCAGAGACATTACTGAAAGTCGTGATAAATTTATATAATTGTAGTAACAGTTCTGGTGAGGAGTTTTAAAATCGTGTTTGTCGTGATGTACATAAATCTGTTACAATCTTAAACAATGAACTGATTATTCTTTGTTTTGCAATACACATGTAACAAAGTAATTTTATAGTAAATACTATCTGTACTACATGACTGGCAATTCATCAGATGTATGATGGGAATATTATTAATACAAATTACATGTCTAGTTTTAGTTTTTATATTCAAATATAATATGCGATAATTGATGAATTCTGAAATCTATTCAATGTTGCTCTTGTCCGAAAAGTCGCCTATGTTCATAAAATAATGCAAATAAAGAAATTTATTTAATAATTCTTTTATATTGTCAAAATAGAAACGAAACTAATCTTTCTAAGTATTTTGTGAATTTGAAAATAATGTTACCGAAGAATTGATATTAACACTATATTATAGCGCAATGTTCGCATTATATATCAAAATACATTCACACCATAAGCTACTGTGTGAGAAAGTTCGAGATACAGCCATAGATAAATGTAGGGGGGTGCCCAGTGGTTGGAGTTGCTTTCAGAAACCCGCCTATTTTTTCTGCCTCAATTTTTAGTATTGTATAGTACATAGTACGGTAGTGTTAGTGTTCATTCGTCCCGCTTTTCCTGGAACAGTCCCTTTTTTGCAAAATGTCCCACTATCCCGAGTTTTACTGGCGACATTGTACACTACTTTAAAGTTGCAACAGTAAAGTCCTTGTTTATTATCAAACACAGTTGTAAGCACGATGCTAGAGGGCTAGGAATAAAAGTGTCAATTTCTATTATGATTCCATAAAACAATGTAGAAATAAAAATGCAATTTATTTTCAATTGCACAAATCTCACAACAGAACAAGCAGACATCATTACATAACATGGCATGTATGTAAAAAAATGTTCTCTCAATTCTTTGTGAACATTATTCTTTTTTTTTATTTACTACAATTTACCATCATCACACATACCGACATGGCCTAAGAAGCAGTAGCAACTGTGTTATTTAGATAATTTGCCATGGCTATTGCATACATTGAATATTTATCACAGATGCAGACTATTGTTACATTACTCTCATCTCTTCAACAGATTTGCTATGCAATCCATACTTCAGACACTAAGTCCAGGATTTTTCTACAAGTTATAGCTAAATTCCTCTCAAACTGAACACAGTACAAATCAACCTGTAAAAGTACAAATCAACATGTAACTTCCTTATTAGATTGCAGTCAAGAGAACAGGGAAAATCAATAAACTACAAATCTGAGATTTGTTTCATTTATAAACATCAAATAAAACTTACAGTTGTTATCAATTAGGGCCACTAATTTTCAAGATTTGCCAGGGGAATTTCTTTAAAGTGATTCCAGGTATTTTTCTAGAGCCTCGACTATATTTTTTCTAGGGGTGTACAAATTCACAAAGGTATCATAAGAAATACTTTATGATCTACGGCAAGCTGTTCATTAGTTGACTTTTTGACCCAATGTCTGCAACTTGAGATCATTAACAAAACACACACAAAAAAGACATGCTTAAAAACAGCAATAATGTGTAAAAGTGGCAAGTGTCATTACAAGACTCAAGTTTCTGGACTAGCAAAAACACACTGCTTTCTTACTCAAGAACAAACCACCTGGATCTTACAAAACTTTTTTATTTACATGAGTACTTCCTGTCCTTAAAATATGTAGATGGATTACCCTGGAGGTAGATTTGCAAGTACAAAGAGGAAGTAGGCTGGGGTGGTGCATACGGCATGGGACACTTTCCATGATAGTGGATCAGTTAACTTGTCAAGTCCAACCTATCACAATTTAGGCTGTCCAGGTTAAGCCATAGCACGAATGCAAGAACAAGCCACACAGAATGGATCTACGGGTTTTAACCTGGGTACCAGTATCAAAACAATATATTTATTTCTCTACCTCAGTATCTTCAGAGCTGTTCTGGACAGGGCCAGTTTAAGGGCCCCAAGCTCAAGAGGACCCCCTTTGTCGACATCTTGAAAGAAGGAAAAAACTGGTAAAAAGCAAGTTAAAATGTTGGAATTTCTTGTTGAATCTATTATCCTTTAAATATACTGGTTCAAATGTTGCCCTGGTAGTGATTGTTATTGGCTATTCTTCAAAGCTGTCACTGTGTTTTCTTGCATGAGCAAACGGGTGCAAGCGAAAATTTACTACTTAAAATACCCACTAGGGCATGTCACCATGTTTCATGCATAAGATTTAAGTGAGCATTTTTTCAAAGAAGTTAAAAAAGAAAGTTACTTTTTTTTTTAATTTCTGGAAGTTAACTTCTATAAAATAACAAAAATCAGATTATACTTTGTATTTCAGAACTAAGAACACAAGATTGCAAAAGAAAGAACAGGGTAAATTAAAATTAATATACTAAATGATACTTAGATTCTTATTCAGTCTTCAAATTCTACATGTTGAAATTGTTACAGGACTTTCGTTTAGTGAGAATAGGATAAACTTTTGAGCAGTGGCGGCTCATAGCTAAAATTAGTGGGGGTGCTGCTGCAGAAAATTTTTAGCCTTTGTTTTAAAATTGTGTAAAAGGAAACAAATACATAAAAAGACAATTTATTTAGAAAATTTATAAAACCCTAAAAGAATAAAACAAAAAATTGTTACTTACTTTAATCTAAATTGTTACAGTTCATGATTGATCTATTCCAGTGGCGATTATTCCATATAGGATGTGAGGATCATCCTACACTTCATAATTCATCTACATAAATGTTTACTAGTCCGCCGCCGTGGGTGAGTCGGTAGCACGCCTGCCTTCCACTTCGGCGGTCCGGGTTCGATTCCCGGCCGGGTCGGGGATTTTTCAGTAGGGTTCAGGACTGGGCGTTAGGTTAAGTCTTAGGTTAAGATAATGCACATTGTGCGCGATTCCTAAAAATTATTATAAATGTTTACTAGCATTCATTGTCAAAATTAAAACAATAAAATGACAAAACAGCGTTTTTGTAGAGCACTCGGGAAGGAAGTTAGCGGTTCTGTTTTGAGCAGGTTGGTATTTGTGAGGATGTCCTCAGTGTATCCATGCCGTTGTTAAAGCTCTGGCAAGTGAAGGGGGAAGGGAAAAGGCGGTGAGAAGCCAGTTTCATATGGAAGAAGTTGAGGACGTCTTACAGTACAGTCCTTCCTCACGTTCGATAGCTTGTTTTCTAAGAGGGGAGTGATCATATTTTTATTAATATTTATTTATTTATTTTCTTGGTATATATTATAGGCCTAGTTATTATTAAACTTTACAGTGCTGTTTATATTTCAATATAAGTATTCCTGGAGCAATATCAAGTTTGATATCAACTATTATATAGCGGAATAGCTAAAATTATAGCGGAATAGCTGATTTCCGCAAACGACAGTTTTCATACATGGTTAAATATTTTCATATTTTACAATAAAGCATTATTGTATTAAATTTACATCTCTGCATTTATGCATTTTTTACGGCGACGCATATGTACGTCAATAGCAGTGAATGGGTTAATTAGCTCTCTCCACACCATCCTACACAACTAAAAAACCAAGAGTCGCCACTGATCTATTCGTTTAAAAATTAAATCCATTCTTCTTGTTTTACTTTCCGCAAAAAGATCAATAATTTTCTCTTTGATCTGCCATGGTTATAGTTTAAAAGAACTGAAGAAAATGAATTAAATACAATAGCTGGAAACAAGATAATAATTCTACACTTTAACCCATTCAAGAATGTGGTACATGGTTTTTAAGCACAACACACATGGAGCAAAAAAATTAATAAATAACCAAAAAACACTACCTTCCACCAATACGCCAGGGTCGGGACTGTGGAAGCGACAATCTCTCTCTCCCTCACAGCCAGCTGCGGCATGCACTTTTCTATGTCTGCATGCACACATCAGTCAAACATCATGCCACTGGAACTGTGAAGCGCACAGTTCCATTCTAACATTTTCTTTTATCTTTTTAATAAACTGGTTGATAGCCACTGGCATTAAGCTTAAGGATTATATATTTTACAAGTATAAAGAAAGAACAAAAGAAAAATAGGACTCATTATATTAAATGTTATTGATAATATCAAGTGGAAGTAGGGGGTGCTGCAGTTCCACAGTGCCTATACACGAGTCGCCATTGCTTTTGAGGTTTGTTTTGTAAAACTTATGGGCTATAATCCTAAGAAACAATTAGATTAAGATGCTTTTTTATATTTGTGCAATCTGTTTTGCAGGGTATATCTATGCCAGTACAGTCAATGTCAATTTAGTAACTCTAATGTAGTATGTGACATTAAACTCTCAATGAAAATTTACAAAATACCTGCATCACATACTAGGTTAGGCTTAATAAATGTGAGGGGGCCCCAAAATTCCTTAAACCAGCCCTAGTTCTGGAGATCACTACGTTCATACTTGCACACTCAAGTATAAAGTGTATATTTGTTTCTTGTGTAAAACACCTACACCAGCCCACACAGTTCTCACCAGGGTATTCAGCAGATAACAAGAAAATATATTCACTCATTAACTTTTCTAACATCACAATTTGAAATAACCCATAAAATAAATACACGCTGTATAGATATGTGACTAAAATATTATTATATAGGATAACTAAAACAAAAATCTCATTCAGTTCCCACTCCCATAATGCTCTGCAGGGTGTAGGCATCTACAACTAATTCCACACAATACAGTTCTGGAGACATATAAACGGATTAAGAATATCAAATTCTAATTTTACAGTTGTGCAATGCATCTCTTTACAGGACCTTTAAAATTTTTGAATCAACATGTCAGTTACAGACTATGATTGCTATGATGAATACAATGTATCACTTATTTTCATGAGTCTGTTAAACCTAAAACAGTGTTCCCAACATAACTCTTAACATTATGATACACATTTGTATTGCCCATGTTGTGAACTCTGTTTTTCAGCACCAACAAATTTTCAATACAAATGCAGGAATTCAAATAGGTTACACAAGTCTGCTATCAGATGGAATCAATCAATAACAAAGCAAAGCCTTATAATTATTCACATAACTCACTGTGAAGACAAGATTCATAAAGCAGTTAAAATAAAGCACATAACATGCTTCTCGAGGCAGAGCAGGAGGTTATGTATGTCAGATGTTGAGAACTTTTAAGATGAAAGGAATTCACAAATTTCCTCTGTATTCTCTTTATGGTCCCATTTTGAACATTACAATTGCTAGCATATTTAAATTCCAATTCTCTGTATTAAAAAGAGTAAACAATTAATTTTGGAAAGCTCTGTCACTACGAAGGTTATTCATTGCTGCTCTGGAAGATATGCATTAAGAACAAAACCACGTGTAAATGCATTATTTATGTCATGGAGAATTTACTCATAATTGGAAGAACACACAGAAGACAAACATTTTGAATGGCAAATTTGGGGTTTCTCTTTAACCCGGATCTATCACTCCAAGACACCAATTTATTAGTTTTAACATAAATCAACAAATAGCAACAAAATTTTTGTTTAATTAAAAAAAATATATCATGGATGGCTGTTAAGGTTTTTTTATATATTTTTTTAATATATTTTATTGCTGCTTTAGAAGTGTGATGTTTTATGGAAGGCTTCAGAGACTACAATTTGAATGTTCCTAGAATGTACAAAGTGATCTAGATGTCTCTTTCAACGTACTCTTTATATGAAGGCTACATACCAAAGATGTTTCTTCTTGTTAACTAGTTACTAGAATATCAAAAACATCTCCATGCTTCATATAAAAAACAAATCTTCACAGGGAGATAATGGCTTCTTACAGTTGTACAAATATGTGATGAAACATTTTGTTTTGTGTGAAAAGATTTTGAAACTGTTAACACACTCTCAAAGCTTTAGTTAGTGGACAAAAAATTACCATTTGTGATTAATATGTAGAACTTCCTACATTTTTTTCTTAACATGTCTTCATCAAATTACCAATAAGCCTGCTTGGCTGCCAAAATAACTTACTCATATTTTCTCTTGAAGCCTAAAAGCCCTGGTGCTTCTCTTAAGGAGTCTTATTTGTTTATACTTAACCAATAATGCTAGAAGATCTACACAACGCCAAAGATGTGAAGAATAGCAAGAAAATATTAAGGATGCATGAGTGCACCAGTCATTTCAACATACAGAATGGTTGCAAGTATTGTGCAGGAGCTTTGGTCACACTGCAACAGCAGCCAATTTGGACTCATGCACCCAGCAGGAGGAAGGAACGGGTTTGTTTAACTTTGCAACATAACACTGTATTAACTATGAAAATAGTACATTGTTGTGCTAGCTTTGATTATGAGGGATACTAGAAGTGCTGTCCCTAAATTATTACACATTCATAAACAACCTTCATAGAAAATATTGATTTAGGTCTACACGTACACCTTCTGCTGTGAATCCTGCCTAATTTGATTCTGACCTCTCTCTCCTATTTCATCAGTCTTCACAATAAGACATGTGGATGTTTTCTTGGTTAGTTATTCAACATAGAACCAGTTTCATTAAACTTCTGACAAGTTTACTTACATGTGGGGCCAGAAAACCATGGAGTTTCCACTATCACCTTTTTGGAAATAGGTCTGAACCATAAATATTCTTTGTTGCCTCTATTGCCTCTTATAATCAAAGCAAGCACAATAATATACAATTTTAATAGGTAATACTGCTATTTTGTAAGAATAAACACATTCATTCCTTCCTCCTGCTGTCTGACACAATACTTGCAACCGCTCTGTACTATTAAAGGTCGGTCGTGAAGTTCCATAATAATTATATAAGAGTTGAATTTTACACAAAAACTAGTGTTAACTTGTCATAAATTTAATATTGTGAAGTTCCAGGGAAACTAATTTAAACATGTTGTCAGGGTAATACCGATCATTTTGCAATCAGAGTAAATATGTGTGTCTATTTTTGTAGCAAGACATTGAAGCTGAAAGTATAATATACTAATATACTGATCAGCAATAACACGTGCAGCTGTTTAGTTATTACTTATTTTCCATTTTTGCTTTGCGATCATTTTCCATTTTTCAAAAATTACTCTTATAACTTCAGTTGTGCTGCTTGTCTGTGGGAAGTTAGATGTGAAGTTAAAGTTAAATAAATATATATAATTACTTCCTTGTAATGCATTTAGAAATTAAGAATGAATTAAATTAATATGTTGTAGGGTAATACCGAGCATGGTTGGAACCAGGTCCTAGAAGTCCATCCACTTGGAGAATGCTGTTGCAGCAGTAAGACATGGAAAGTTTAAGAGCAGTTGCTGTTCCTTATACCGTACTACTTTGAATGACAAATTAAAGAATAAATATGATAATAGGGTAGGCACTCCCAGGGCTTTAGAAGATGAGGAAGAGAAAATGTTGTAGAAGGCCTTTTGCAATTTGCTAATTGGAGGTTCCCTCTAAAGAATGCTGACATTAGGGAAGTTGTTTAAGGTTACTTAAACAAAAGGGGGGGGGGGGAAGTAGAGAAGAGGTTTAAAAACAATCATGCTGGTAGTGAGTGGCTTGAGGGTTTTCTAGCAAGGAATAAGGAACTGGGAAGAAGTATGAATGAGAACATGAAGAGATGCAGGGCAGCGATAACAAGAGAAACAATCAAAGAATTCTTTGACAAATTACTAGTGACCTTGGAAGGAATTCCATCTCGAAAGAGATTATCTATGATGAAACTAATTTCTGTGATGATCCAGGGCAGACTAAAGTCATAGTTGAGAGAGGCATGAAACATCTCTAAAACCAGCATTAGTGTATTGGTGGCAGCAGCTCCCCCCTTTCACCCATTTATGAGGGTGGAATTAATAGTGCAGAATACAGTTGTAATAAAAGCGGTTGGTTTGACCTTGCAGTCTTTGAAGGATGGTTTTGTAAGATTCTTATTCCATTCACGCAAAAAAGATAACTACAGGGAGCCAAAGTGATGATCGGTGATAATTTATCCAGTCACATCTCACTCAACGTCATCAAGCTGTGTGAGGAGCATAACACAAAATTCATCTTACTGCCTCCTAAGACAGCTCATTTGTATCAGCCCTTAGACGTGGCTTTTTTTCCATCCCTTAAAGGCAGTGTGGAGACAAGTTCTGGAGCAGTGGAAGAAAGCAAATAGAAGGGTCATGCTGAACTCAGAATTTTCAAGGTTGCTAAAAGATACATTCCAAAAAATTGGAGCTACATTGGCTGATAATATTAAATCAGGATTAATGAAACCTCGTATTGTCTGTTTATGTTCACAGAAGGTGTTACTACAAATTCCAGATACTGAGAATGACGAGGGTGATACAAGATAGTGATCTTGGACAGAGTCCTTTGTAAAATATCTCAAGGAAGCAAGGTATGAAAATTCTAGAACATGAGAAGTTAGGCAGGGCAAACGTCTCAATGTTCCAACTGGAAAAGCAATTGTTATTGAAGGCTTCGATCGCAATACTAGAAAGCAAACTCCATAGATGTCTACAGACTCGAGTTCCACACTCTCTGAAATCAGCAATCCCAAGCACCTCAGCGAGATATCATCTCAGATGTCGCATGTAAGACACTTCTTTACTACGTATATGAAAGATGTGGTGACATTGTGTATTTTTCTCTTTCACAACATATCATTGTATGCTGTTTGAGTTAGCTGTAAGGGTGAAGCCTTTACCTTTAAAGAGGAAATGCATATCGATTGTATTTTTTTTTTGTTGCATCCCACATACTTAAAATATTCTTTAAAACTTAAATTATTGATCAGTATAACATCTAAGGCATTTTAATAGCGATCACAAGGAAATTTAAATTGGTGATCGGTATTACCCTACATTGTGTGGTAACACTGATCATTGACATTTAAAGAAAAAAGGGTTAGCTTCAGTCAATTGATGAATATAATAAAATAATTCTAAGGAATAGTAGACACTTTGATTACTCATTTCTATGATAATTTTAAAATATTTCAATTGCAAATGCAAATTTTAAAAAATCATAATTACTCCACTTTTCAGTAATTTCAATTTATTTCATAGATGTTGCTAATGGTTTATTCATATTTAATATGTTCTTTTCACTACCACTTTGACTTAATTAAAATAATTACTGTTATTGTAATATCCTTAAATACACTGGAAAATGATATAAAGTGACAGTAATCAAATATTTTAATTCCTTGATAAATATTATTCTCAGAGTAACGGTTACCCATTATCATTCCAGAGTTCTACCAACCTGTTAAAAGTGGAATGTCAGTAAGCTGAAAACTGTTCTCAATTAAAGATTTGAAATCACTCATCGCTACTTCTAAATACTGATTATCTTAATACGTATTGTGATCTTGTGCCAATGGGCAAGAGTTGTACCATGCATTACATGGAAATAAACAGATATAAACTCAAAACAGTCGTTATCTCCACTACTCTTTGTACACACCAAAAGAAAATAAAGAGTACATCTGGACAGTCCTGGACATTTGTTCACAACAAAGCTGAAATGCCATGGTAATTCATATTTATTCAATACCCATTGTGCGGCAGGTAGCATGACCAGTGAAAGGAAATGAGCAAATGTGCATAAGATTTTTGCCAGTCCACAGTACTATGCAGTGGGATCTATTCACAGTGCTGAAGAAATCCTGCATAATTGTTTTATGTTCTATAAACTCATACACACAAAAAAGGAACGAAAGATGCAGAAATGTTTCCACTCTTTATATTCCTTTTTTAAAATGCAAAAACATGCCTGGGATTCTAGAGGTTATGCAGTATACATTCTCATCTTTCTTTTCTCCAGGCAAAGGTCTTAAGAGAAAGGTATTAGTAAACAGTAAAAAAATTACCTCTTCCTTAAAAAAAAATACATTAGATTTGCTACTTAAAATTAAAAATACTGTGAATAACTGAAGGGGAAGTAACTAAGAGGAATTCTCAATGTGTTGGTCAGATCAAGTTTCCAACAGTTGTTGACATTCTTTATCCCACCTCCTCAGGTTGTAACATGTATCATACTGACAGATTCCAACATTTCAAACAATATTTTGTATCCACTCATTTATCTTAAAGTGGTAATGCTAGGGCTCAGAAATAAGTGTATCAGTTAGAAACCCCAAATTATTTACAAGATTCCCTAAATCTGGTTAGTTGATCAGGAGGACTAAAGTCCTTTGAGCCCAAAAAAGACACACATTTAGAAGAAAGGCTAACAAAAGAAAGAGTGAGTGAATCTGATGTAACAAAGTGATTTTCACAGAGTAAGAGGGTTCATTTTTGTTTTCCTTAATAGCGGAGATCAGGTGAATTATTTAATTAGGCAGTATCCTCAAGAATAACTTCCCTATTGCAAATAATTGTAATTGAATGTCTAATTTATAATGAAGGCATCATATTATTAAAATGTCAATTTTATTTGACAAAATGTTTAGAATTAATACTGAAGCAAGTAAACCATTTGTAACATTCTGAAGCATTGTTATTTATGCTGTTACATATTACACATGAAATTATAACAAAATATAACACACCCTTATATCAAATGCCGAAGAAAAGTATTTATTAGCACAATAAAAAATAAAGTGAATAACAGATTAAATTGTATTGGAAGTTAACACAGTGAAGTTATATAACATAATAATTATACAAGTTGAAGTATAGCTGTTGACAATGGTAGTGAAGGTGCCGAAACTAGTACAGGTGAACTATACCAAAAGTGAAGTTTTTGTGTAAAATTCAACTCTTATATAATTATTATGAATAAGAGAACTTTAGTGTTGTACGAGGGTTGATCCAGAAATAAGGTTCCCAAAGAGCTCCAGCCGCACGGGAAGGTGCGAGGCGAAATCCAGCAACACCGCTGTGCGCGGCTGTTGTCCCACTTTCGATTCCGCCTAGCCGCGCTTTGCTGCACCGCTCAGCCTTGGCTCAGCAGCCATTCGAGATGAAGGTGTTCATTGTTGCTCCCGCCAAGTGCGAGATTTGTTCCGTAAGGATTGTTGGACTCAATTGTTACGGGAGACGAAACGTGGGTGTTTCATTTCACTCCCGAAATGAAAGAAAAGTCCAAAGAATGGCATCACTCCGGGTCACCAGTCGCAAAGAAGTTCAAACAAACTCCTTCTGCTGGCAAAGTCATGGCCAGTGTGTTTTGGGATCGTAAGGGGATACTGCTGATCGATTTCATGGAACCTGGGACAACAATCAACTCAGACAGTTATTGTGCAACACTAGGGAAACTCAGGCGAGCTATCCAGAACCGCCGGCGAGGACGACTGACAGCCGGTGTAGCGTTGCTTCACGACAACACCCGATCTCACGTCTCCCGTCAAACCCAGGACCTTTTGACAAACTTTGGGTGGACTGTCACCCACCGTACAGTCCGGACCTCGCGCCTAGCGATTATCACTTGTTCCCGGAGTTAAAGGAACACTTGGGTGGCCAACGCTTCCGGAGCGAAGATGAAGTCAAAGACGGGGTGAAACGCTTCCTCAACGGGTTGGCGGCGGAGTTCTACGACATTGGGTACAAAAATTGGAGCACTGTCTACAAAAATGCCTAGAAAAAGATGGCGATTACGTCGAAAAATAGAGCAAAGTGTCTTCTTTCCAATGATGTACATTACTATGAGAATAAACGATGTTGTCTATTTGTAAAATTGATGGGAACCTTATTTCTGGATCAACCCTCGTATATTACCATCATGGTTGTGACCAAGCCAAGCATCCAGAAAACACTTGTTCCATTCAATTTCACTTCTTTTCAATACTGTGTCTTTACCAGTATTGTTATGTTACACATTTCTAGCCAACGGACTTTTAGCATGGAAGCTTATCTACTTAGAACAAAAGTGGAAATACCAGTAAGGTTATTTTTTTGCACTTGGTGACCTAATATAAAGTTTGTGTTAAAATTTATAAGTAACCATAAGAGTCTAAAATGGCATCATTAATGCAGAACTGTGTATGAAATGTATGCAAACATGAGAAGCATAACTAACGTTTCTTAAATATTTTAGCTTCAATTATTGTTTATTATTTATGACAAAATGACTTCTCTTTGAGTACCTGAGTAAGGTGTCAGTACAGATTATCTGTTGTTTTGCTACCAAGACTACAAGAATTAAAAATGTCCCTGAAAACAGTGGAAATGCTGTATAGGCCTACCATATTTTTCATTTGGATTTGGAACTCTCTCTCATGCCTTCTTGAAACTTGTCTAGTATTATAAACAAGATGGCCTTCTTAATACATATCTTCATTATTATTCAATACCGGTATTTACTAGATAGGTTTTAGAAAGGACCTCCCTATCATCGTCAGCTATGTCCAACTGCCAAACTTCCGTCTTGTACCACCTGGTGACGCTGATGCAGTTTCACAAATTTCCCAATTAGGCCTAACTTGTTCTCCCCTGGGATGTCAAAAATCTGGAGGTTATTTCTTTGTTTCTCTATGTAGATCTTCTCTCATATGGTCAACTGAATTGGATGAAGAAGATTTTTAAGAAAAGTCACTTCCTTGACCACATCATGGTCAGAATTCCATACATGTGCAGCTACTGTGGACTTTTCAATTTCCCACTCTCTAATATTTGTGAATGCACTTTGAATCTCGTATTTAGGTTCCTTTTTGTTTTGCCTATGTATGCATTGTTGCAATCATTACACGTTATTTTGTACATGCCTGAATTTTGTCCTGGAGGAATTTTGTCTTTCAATTCTGATCTTAGTAATGTCTCGAGTTTGAATTTGTTTTGAGGAGCCAACTTTATGTTATGTTCTTTGAAGATTTTGTTGAATTTAGGATTTGCCCAAGGGTGATATGTCATCTTTTTAAAACGGCTCCCCCCCCCCCCCCATCATTTATAGGGTTCAGTGTAGTGATTGTTCTATTGTTTTTCTGTTTTTTCCATATTGCATGTTTATGTGCTCTTGGGTTGAAGCCATCTGGTTTCTTTCCGATGGATACCAAATTCAAGAAGGTGGTTCATGATGACTTTTAAGCGAAGAAATGGCAAGCTATTTTCAGTTTCAATTGCAACTGTAAATTTTATTGAAGATGGCCTTCACTAGGCAGCACTGTGAACAGACCCAAGTTTCTCAAGTTCAGTAAACAGATGAATAACGTAATCAACATGAAAATCCTGTGCTTTTAAATGCAATAACCTTCTCAGTGATCACTATGCATACTGTACATGGAAGACAATGAATTGTGTATTGTGGACTCTTTCTAATGAACATAATGTGTGTGATAACTATACTGTACAACATAAACTCTCTACTTCAGATTTTCTTTTGTTGGATGTTCACAATATGATTTCTTAGATTTAAATAACACTTGAACTATACTGAATGTAAGTATTAAAATCCTGCCAATAAAATCTACTACAACCCTTGAAGCCACAAAATCCTGTTCACAATATTCTGCAGTGCAATTACAGCATTGCTAAAACATTTTATTTATGCTTAATTCGTTCTGACTACTGTTGATGCATGTGGTGAGGCGAGGCACTGAATGATAGTGTTGACTACCACAAGCTGTCAACTCTACTATACAGAAAACAATCTTGTGTTTGAAGAACTATCATCAGGTAATTTTGAAACTTCCAAGTAGCTGGTTATAATCTTGGTTGTTTGTGCAGCAAGTTTCCGAGTATTGTTTTGCCTTTTGAAGCCTTATCTTCCCAAAGAATATAAGAAGAAATAAGATGAGTTTTTGTGGAATATCGTTTTGACATATTGTCATGCTAGCTGCTTCACCAATTTTCTGAGTTCATGTGAAATATTTTGATTTCACTATGACTGTAATTTGGAGAAAATATAGAACAATTCAGTAAATCACAATTTAGCTTTATAACACAATACTGTAATTAAATTCACGTTCAATGACTATAAAACTGATAATATCTCGTTCAACACTTTGTTCAGCCTCCTAGACTATGTTTGGTCAAAATACCAAAAACCTGCAAAATATGTTGAGGGTTGTAGATTTGAAATACTGTAAATAGCAACAATAAAGTTTTGAGTTTTACAAAGATGGAATAAAGTACAGCAGATATGAAACTTCCAGTGCTACAGCCTATTTATTTCAGGCTAGTATTTCCTGTAAACCACCTTACACCCTCTCCAACTTCTAACTTACTTCAATGTGCATGCTTCACTTGTTATTTCTACATCATAAACCAAATTCTTCCAGCTGACAAATTGTCATTTGTTGCTCTTGTTTAAACACAGCAGTTAAGGTATGAGGAATTGCACTGGCAACACGGTCTAAATCTAAAGGAGAAAGAAATTTTTTCACAACATTTTAGACCAATATCCACACAATGTGTGCAGAGTCTGATAAGGGATAAGTACGTTGCTCTACGCATTTAGAGAAAGTGACAGCAGCTGTCATTTGTAATTATTAATCTCACGTGCAGAGAACTACCTATTTGCATGGGGTTTGGATTTTGTGTTGAAATAATCATCAAAACCAAACCATTTGTAGCAACAATTGTGGTAGCCAACACTATTTAATAAATTCATGCGGCAAAGTGTTGAAGCAGTTAGGATTACCAGTATGAAGAGAGACATACCCTATGCAAGTATATTGTCAGTATTAACTCTTCACATCGATAGCTTATCACAAAAAACCTCAGTATGTTTAAATGGTGTTAAAAGGGCACATTTGCTAGTTACTTCCTTGAACAATCATTACAACCTGCTAGAATAAATATAAATTTTCTCACAAGCAACCGTTCTTGAGCACAGGGTGATGCGATTATAACAAGCTAGGAAAGACAAAAAAGCAGAGATGGCCAAACTTGTTACTTAAAATGTGACTGCCGAGCACATAAATACACACATACTGCAATTGGCTCTATCTTGCAGTATGCGTGTGCTACGTGGGGATGCGAGTCAATTCCTACATAATGTAACAAAACATAGCAAGTGAGTTGGTATGCTCACATTAGACAAAATATAAGATCTGAACAGATCTTTCTATAATGAAACAATCTTTTCTTCTGGGAGATGCTGTTTTATATGTGGATGAAGCGAGAAACTGGCCAAAGAAATGATTCACAAAGAGAAAGAAGGTACTCTTAATCAGTAATTATCGTTACGCTTCATTATGAATTCTTCAAAGGATCTGTTTCATGAGGGGAAAAAGAATAAAAAATAACAATGCAAGTTTAGTAGAAACTTGAACTACTAGTGTGATATGAAAACAATATTCATATTATTTTTTGTCATGTTAGAAATGATTCATGAAAGAACTCCCAAAAAGCAGTATCACAATACAATCCCACTAGGACCTAATTTAACTACTGTTTCAAGTAATCCCAGAGTTTTTCTTTCTTTAAAAAAGAATGTGTAATAAGTAAATTGTTTTAAAAACAAAAGATAATTTTCAAAAAGGGTATAATTATTAATAATTTTATTGTGATTTACATTTCATATGAACAATTTTCCTAATTGCAATTAGTTTCATATCTTCGCTGCTCTTAGTACATTCCCTCCATTAGTTAAATGAAACTATTATTATTTTCTTTATTATTGCATTGTTTTTAGTTCACTGTTTGTATTATATCTTTGGGTTTTACAGCCTTCAGTTGACACATTTTCTTAACACTCTGACTCCCAAGGAGTAAGCTTGATAAACTGAATCGCCAGTAAGTTAATCCAAAGAGTGATTCCTGCTTTGAACTGTTGTGTAATGAGAGCACAAACTACTTCCTTGTAGTCATTTGCTACACACGTATTCTTCTGGGACCAATCCTGAGCAAGGGTGCATTAGATATTAACCAATCAGGGCACTGATTACCACAATCTTTATCACAATTTGCTTTAACTACAAAACTTTTTTCTTTATATTCTAATCAGATCACAGAATCTCTAGGTGGCTTATGCATACATCATGACTATTGCGGTATGTTTGGAACAAATGTGGCCAACAGTAGATTTGGGAAAACTTCAAACTAACACAGGAACCATACGGGTTGTCATGTCGAAACCGACCCTCAAATTTTGCATATTGGTCTTCATTACATACAGACACATGCAAAAAATTACTTGCTCATACCAACTGTAAGTGTGTGAAATCGTGTTTGTATTGTTCCATAAACGAACAGCTCACTTGAAGAGCCCGCATGATGGGAAACATAAGCGACAGCACAGTGTGAGATAGAGGAAGCAGCTACAGTACATCTTTACTCGTTGAATGTAATAGTTCATTTCTAAATAATCACTACTTACCAGTTCCACATTTTGAAACTATTTAATCTGTTAGACATTGAGGGGTTGTATATGAATGTGTGGGTGTTATAGGCTAGATGTGTGACCACTTGATTTGCTTGATTAAAACGAAGACATTTTGCCATGCACAGAGGACCACAACATTAGCACTTCAATCAACCTGTTATCAGTTTTCACATTTATTGTCTATACAAAACTCTTTAGGTGTTAAGAACTCCTACGTAATGTGCTCGGCATTTTAGGCTAAAATAGAAAGAAATAATAACTGAACCAATTTAAACAGCATACGAGATTCACTTTACTAATCCTAAACAGATAAACAGACACTAATTACTTGAATACAAACACCTGTATGAGAGGAGGGTAATATTATTCACTCCCATAATGAGACATGAGGGAAACTACACACAGACCTACATGCTAGGTAGGGAAGGCCGCTACTCCCACCCGCTGACAACTGTGTGAGGCTACTCAATATATCCAATTTACAGGATTCGCAATTAATTTTCACAAACTTAAAGTTTATATGAGCAACTAAATTTTTGCATGTGTCTATCTATAATGAAGACCTATCGATATGAAAAATTTCAGGGTAGGTTTCGACATGACAACCCGTACGGTTCCTTTGTAAGAGATAGACAGATCTGTCAACATCACTGGAAATAACAAGAACTCATCCAAATTTTAATTTTCAGAACTGTGTATCCATATCTAGTTTAATAATTAATTAAACTCTCATTAAGTTAAATCTGTTACATTTAAGAAAATTCAAGAAATAAAAATCAGTACTTTCAAAGTCAGTTTCTCCACCAGATACTAGATGCCTATTGCAACACAAATATTTTATTGTAATCAAAAGTTTTCAACACTAAATGGCTACAATAGCTGCAAGCTTTTGTTTTGTATTTCCTTTTATAATGATCTAGTTGTAATGATTTAATGAAGGCTTTCCAACCATTATATATTTAAGTAATTCAAATATTAATGTTATGAGATTGTGTCATCTAATTCTTTCATTTCATTTGTGAAATTGTCTTAATGAATTCAATTCCTGACTTTTAACTTCCTTACGTCCTACATCGCTTGAGACTCATGGCAACTACTTACACTACTGTAGTACAGAAAACAGAAAATGGTGGAATTTTAAATAGCAAAAACTTAGTAAGAATTATGAAGGCTCAAAACCTTGCATGGTTGTGAATAAGAAAAATAGACCAATGAAAATCCCTCTCCCAATGGCTCCAGAACCTGCCAAGTGACCATAATGTGATTGGTGTACAGGAGAATGAGGCTGGTAACTGTGGATGAGCTGTAGTGCCAAGAAGAAATGCAATAAAAACTCTACACATTTCTACGACAGCATGTGAAGTTCTTACAAAATTCTTTCTGAATTCCAAGAGAAGTAAGAAAATGAATATTTCCTAAATGGGTGTCTTGTACACTAATAGGTAAAAATCTAGAAGTTCAAAAATTTAAATGTCTGCCAAAGTGTTAAAAATGAAATATATTTCTAGTAATAATTGTTTCATATCTCTATTTTTCATTTTAAATTTAACAAACAGCCATTCTTAATCCTTAAGGCCATGAGCAAGCTTAATTTCTATTAAGTTTCAGCCAATATGAACTGTTTAAAAAAGTTATTAAATAATAAAAAATTACATGATTTCCTAGGGTGACAGGTTCTCTGTATCCAACACACTAGATGAGCAGCCTCAAGGAGGAGAGTAACACATTCCACATTCATAAATAAAAGTCTCTTGCTTGTGAAGGTGTAGACTTTTTTCTCCTATTCGGGAGCCCAGATGTGTCAAAAATGACAGAAATTACTTGACTGGGGAAAAAATCTACAGCTTCACAAACAATACACTTCTTACAAAAACTGTAACAAACATCGTTTTAAATGGATAGTTTTTTTTTTTTTTTAATTAATTTATGAATGCTGTTATGTTGCGAACATGGAACTTGGAATGGACCCCGACATGATTAGAGCAGGACTATAAGGATGCATTTATCTATATTTTCGTTTGAGTGCATTTGTTGCCTGTGCACAAGAACTAAGAACTACATTTACCGGTGCTTACAAATCAGTGTATAAGCATATACAACAGTAATAATACAGTGAGTCCCACGCAAGAGTTGGCCAATGACGCGGGTTTCTGCGTCGCGGCCGGCACAGCTCCAACTCCCGAGCGATCGGGTGAAATATCTACGCTAATAATGCGGCGGTCGGTGTAATGATTCAGGTTCTCACATTTACAGTTAAAATTACAATGAAAATAACCACGTACCTCATCACACGAGATGTTGGAAATGTTCTCCTCTTGCATCCACAAAATACTGGCACCTCTTTAGGAAATTTTCTTTCACGCGCATAAATTCAGCTTCCGAGACAGAGTTACTTTCTCTTGTGATAGGCCTATGTGATATTATCTTTAAGTTCTTCTAACAGTATGTAAATATTATTTATGGGGAAAGTTGAAAAATCAAGTGTATAGGTCAATTTCCCGTACATAAGAAGAACTTTTAAAGACAATATCACAAAAGAAATTAACTCTATCTCGGAAGCTGAACTAATGCGCGTGAAAGAAAATTTCCTAAAAAGGTGCCAGTATTGTGTGGATGCAAGAGGACAACATTTCCAACATCTCTTGTAATGAGGTACGTGGTTATTTTCATTGTAATTTTAACTGTAAATGTGAGAACCTGAATCATTACACCGACCGCGGCATTATTTGCGTAGATATTTCACCCGATCACTCAGGAGTTGGAGCTGTGCCAGCCGCGACGCAGAAACCCGCGTCATTGGCCAACTCTTGCGTGGGACTCACTGTAGTAATAATAATTACTGAACACCTACTGGAATACATGATTTTAAAATAAAAGCAAGAGGAAAACATCTATTCCTTACTAGAATTTTGCATCTAATTGTAGCGATTTTTGGAAAAGAAGCAAAGATTCTATTTAGTCCAGTCAATAAAGAGGATGTAGGGAACATGATCAGGAAAAAGATTTTCATTTTAGGGCTGATTTGGAATAGAATGGAAGTAAACATACTAAAACTCCCCAGAACTATGAGGTGAGGATGTGGAAGGTCACTTTTTGAACTTTTTGCTTATATCTCAAAATGTGCAGCATAGTAAAAAGGTTACTCCATTCACTATTAAAATTGATAAAATCTCTTAAAAAATTGCTCATGTGCATTTTTCTCTATTCCCAATATCTTTCGAGAATTCGCTAGCAAATATTCAAAAAATGGTTTTTGACTCATGCATTTCAACAAACTTTGCCTTCTAGCATCTCAGCTTATTATCTTCCGGATATCTTTATAATAATAGGTATAGAGGATTAAATTTCCTTTAAAACGAGTTACTATTTGTTATTTTATGTTGAAATTATCAAAAGTTAAACAAATATGAAAATGTAGGGAAAATTTCGAGATTTTGAAAGATAACAGCACATTGCACTTTCTCTTTATTTATAAGTTACATCTTTCTATAAAAGTTATATACTGTGTATTTACACAGAGGAACCTGGGAGAATGTTATGGAATAAACAACCATTCATTAAAACTGTGTTTAAATAAATAAAGTCAAATCATATAAAAGTAAGTTCAGTATATGTAATGGCAGAAATAAAAATGTGAAAGAAGACAAAGGAGGTGGCTCTTATTGGTCATTTTTTTCTATTTCTTCTTCCACATCTTCAAACGAAGCGAGTAGAGGCTCAGTATTTTCGACGTCCCACATGAGGATGTGATTGAGACAATTTCCCTAGCAGTTGGGCATTCCTGCACTCACAGTCCATTTCCTAATCAGAGATGGAACCGAAGGACTGCTCCTTCACTACCCCTCAGTTGATGGGAGCGATGAGATGTTTGCTAGCACTAGAAGCTGAAGGTTATATCCTTTGATGGGGGTGTCATACCAACTCAAGATAATTTGTGTCCACTTTCTCAAACCTCAGGTTGTGATGAGAAGGAATTAGAGAAGACTTCAGCTGTTTTGCGAACGTCTGGGTGTTTCTGGTCAAGTTTAATGAAGCGACAGAATCCCTACCGACATCCTTTTGAAGGTAAAAGAAAATACAGAAGATATAGAAGCCACCTCCTGTCCCTCCTCAGATCTCCTGTCCCAAGAGAGGAAAAGCAACTACATTTCATGATAATAGTTTTTTCTTGGAAAAAAACAATAATTATGCTTTTTTTTTTTTTGTTTGTTTGTTTTTTCATTATGATTTTGAAACTTCAAATTAATGGTAGTGTAGAAGACTGTAACAGACTATGTATTTACCATTACATATACCGTACTTGCCTTTATGTGACTAAATTTTTAATAAGCACTACCGTATTTTTCGGACTATAAGATGCTCTGGACCATAGGACGCATCTTCATTTTAGAATGGAAATTTAAGTGGAAAAAGTTTAATGTGATTCTAAATGAAAATTTGTTGAAGACTGAAAATATTTTTACACCCTCTTACAATGTATACAGCATATGGTAAATGTAATGGAACAAGGCCGTTTAGAGCTTCAATTAGACCACCCCACGGAGACATCCTTCTGTATGAAACATTTCTTTCTTTTCGTGTTGTATACCTGACTTCCCATTACTTTCATTTTATGATTGTTACAAGTACACTGAAGTACAGTCGGTGCCACAATTTGGAATTAACTTATTGTTGTACAACACCTTGTTTGTGATTACGATATTACCAGCAACAGGCCTATTTAACAATATTTTATTATTATTTTTTTTAGTTTACTTTGGACCATTAGACGCACTCAACTTTCAAGGCTGTTTTTTCAAGTAAAAAAAGTGCATCTTATGGTCCAAAAAA
Organism: Ectobius pallidus; assembly: GCA_964059195.1. Classification (NCBI taxonomy): domain Eukaryota; kingdom Metazoa; phylum Arthropoda; class Insecta; order Blattodea; family Ectobiidae; genus Ectobius; species Ectobius pallidus. The sequence goes on from CAXKWD010000013.1 coordinate 9,297,407, forward strand.
TATGGTACATAATTACCTTCTCACAGTGTAAATACACAATATTTAGCTTATCCCTTAAATAAATTTAAAATGCAAATGTAAGATTTTTTTCAGAATCTTCAAATTTTACAAAATATTTTAAATTCCTAAAACCTTTGATAATTTGGACACAAAATAACTAATAAAAACTCATTTTAAAGGAAATTTAATGCTCTACAACTTTTATCATGAGGATGTTGTTGCAAAAGTAAGGACTAAGGCACTAAAAGGCAAAGACTGTCCCAAAGCATGAGGCGAAAAAGTGATCTGTGAAAATTTGCTTTCAGTATGTTTACCTCCTGACTACTCCAAACACAGCCCTGTTCCTGACCATTTAGCATTCATTGACAGGATGTATCTGTGTGATTGTAATACTTATGCTAAATAGTTACGACTAAGGTTCGGATGTTTATAACATGTCACATTTTTATCCTGACCTCCATTCTTGTCACACACACATTAAAGACGAATTTTATGCTTATTGAGTACGCTTATTCCTAAGGGAACCAATTATATTTTGTATATAAAATTTTAAGTCATATTTTGGTTATTTTTATGGTCTTGGTCATATTTCTAATTTAATGTCATATTTGAATTATATCTTCGATAAAGGAGCACAATTATAATTTAAAGCATATGTTCTAAATGGTTGAGTTAAATTTGAAATTTATTTAATTAATTTAATGATTATGCCCAATTAATAGGTAACTTAATTATAAAATTAATGCAATTGTTAATATTTTATAGGGACACGCATGGTCTACAAAACAATATTTGGAGCTGATGAAGCAAGCAAAGAGGAGCAAATTCTTTAAAATTAGAAGTTATTACAAGTAAAACTGTAAATCACCTGTAAATTTTTAAAAAGCCATTATCTGATTGAATTTATGTGTTGTAATTATTTAGCGTCAATAAACGTTTCAAATAGGAACATTTATTTTTTTTAAATATGTTCTTTTATTAGGTCATATTTAGGATTTTTAATCATATTAGGTCCTTTTTTAAGGGCATATTTCCAATCTTATTTTAACCTTTTTAGGTCATAAACATCCGAATCCTAGTTATGATTTCATTTAAGTAGAAAACCTTTTGAAAAATTAAGGTTAGTCCTACAAACATTCTGAACACACAGATATATGATGCTTGTGTGCTGGAATTTGATGTTTTTATACAAACAATATTATATTAATGTTATATGATGAAATTGTAAAGATAAACAACAAACAATATAACATAACTTAAAATTGATTCGTAAATGAAATTACTTCAAAATGAGTGAAAAACCTACATTTATAAGCAAAATCAAAACAAAATAGTAAGTATGATACACTTTGATTCATATTCATTACTTCTCTCACATTATATCTAACTAAGTAAATGTAAACAGTTTTCAATAAAATATTACAAGGGATGATATAGCAAATCGTGCCCAAGTCCTTCTTCAAATTTTAAGTAGGACAACCAGTTAAAACTGCAATACTGTTGAATCAAAGCAACTCTGTGATTACTTACAAGCCTCAACAACAACCCTCTGTGTTTCAGTTATCACAAGTGCTTCAATCACTGAGATTTCAATTCCTCTAAATAACTTTTGTGAAAAATAACAATCGTATCAGTATGAAATATCATGAGGTTTCGAATGTAATAATTTAGGTTTTGGAAGAAGTGTTTGTGAACATGAATGTGATTTAATCTGGCAGTAGTGAAAGTTAATCCTATATTATCAACACTAACCATTTCTGTTTCACCTCTAATCAAGTTTTAAATACTTAACTAGTAAATCCACTTTTAAAGAAGGATTTGAAATGAAACTGTGTCGATCATGTTATGCATGTATCAGCTTGCATTTATTTGTCAATTCCAAACTGCTCTCTTCCAGAATGAGCAAGCACCCACTATGGCACCGTGAGCTGCACTTTTTCTAAACATTTGATTTTTTTAAAGGCCCTGTTAACTTAAAATCAAGTGACTCTCAGAATAAAGATTTTGTTTAATATAGCAAGTAAAACCCCATGTTTCTACGATGCTTCATTCTTGCAAATTCAAAGAATAGCTGATGTGGCTTCCAACAGAGCGATGTCACAGATCCCGTCCCGAGCTGCCCAATGTTCATTGCAGTAATCAAATTTTGTATGAAAGCAACTTGTGCTATTATTGTATGCGTGAGTTTGAATGCCAATTTGTCGGAAATGCCTAAGTGTTATGTTTTTGGGTTCCTAAGTTTCAAAATCGAGAAAGATCACCAAGCAGATTTAAAGCATGGCTGAAGAGAATAAATCAGTGTATTTTGAGTCTTCTTGAAGTCTACTATGAGTTTAAATTTAGAGTATTACTTAAAACTTTGGTTTTGTATACAGGAAAAGTTCAATTTGTAATAGTTTTTCTTGAAATTGATTATTGTTCTAGTCGAGGTATCACTTTCATGCAAATAAGTGGCCAAGACTAAGTATTTAATAGATGTCAGCCTAGTACTGAAAAATGAACATCGAGTTGACTTTAAAAACTCTGTATTTTACTTTTTTGAACCTCAGCGTAGTTGTGGATTTAGGGTTAAACTTTCAATTAATCAAAATATGACTCAATGTCTCTTCCTTCAGCAGCTCAAAAGTGTCTATACTCTCTGTTAGGCTCATGGTATTCATGCTGAATTCGTTCAATTTTGGAATGAAGATATGACTTTTCTACAGGTATTTTGGTGCCCTAGGCGAGAAATAATCTTGGTGCTCCCCCTCAATCATTCCATTTTTTACCATTTGAATAAACATAGAATTTCACGTTCTCTAGCCTGGTATTGGTAAGTAGTTAAATAAAATTGATTTGAATTGGCCTAATTTGAGAAAGACTTGTATTTATGAAGACGTCAACATATCTAGATAGTATAGGGATTAAATTTTTTAAAAAAGCACATTTAATTGAAAAGGTCATACCTTTTATTCTGACATTAAACAAACAAGAACCTACAAAGTAGATAAGTTTTTTCCCCAGGAGGTAGGAGTTAAAAAAAAAAAAAAACCTTTTCTTGCTTTAATTTTGGCAACTCTTTGACAAGATCTTTTACACCTATTTGAGCAGCTAACTCATTTTCAATGGAAATGGTCGCAAGACCTGAAAATCTTTCCTGGCTCTTTGAGCTAAGCAGGTATGTTTTAATTAGTTTTAGTTTCGAAAAACTTCTTTCTGCACTCTTCACAGAGATTGGTACTGTCAAGAGAACCCGTAAAGACCCAGTTTCAAGGTTGTGACTGAGTGTAATTCAGTACTTCTTCTGGTATCTCTGATTCTAAAGTTGCCACCCCTAAATGTTTCTTAAAAATTCCCCTCCTTAGGTGGCTACCTAGTTTGCCTATATGGATGAGCCGCCCATGCTTTATTAGGTACATATCACATATTCCTATTGTTAATTACTCGTAACTCTTTCCTTTAAAAATTGGATTACATCTTCACCATCATAATATGCCTACCAGTGTTCAATGTGTCACATAATGAAAGGAATTATGTAATGTAATACACTCAGCACTCTTATCATGACATTTTCACAACAGCAGAAACACTCATGATGAGTTGCTGACAAACGCATTCTACCGTAGCTACACCATATGCATATTTATTCGTTCTAGATTACCGAATTTTTCTTCTGGTCTTATAATTAGACCTTTCTAGGTCTGGAATTGATATGACGTGATTTCAGACAAGATTCGAGAAACTAATAAATTTTATAATAATGTTAAGACACGGACTTTTGGTACAACACCAACGATGAACAGGTAAAAGCAGACTGGTGTATCACTACACATGACATTCCAAAGCATAGTGGAACAGGATCTGTGAAGTCAGATTGAAATATTGTCAGAACTTTTAACTTGAATTGTGTGCATACAGATAAACGTAGAAAGATCGGGTTTTTCCATAAACTAAACTCTAAATATCTTCTATTTAAATCCGTTTTCACCTGAAAATGCATTTTTTAAGTTAACAGGGCGTTTAATGATACATACCTCCCATCTATTAAATTTCAAGTTTTGTTTATGATCTGATGTCAGGATAACATTAACCTATGCACACCAGCAACAAATAGTGAAACTGCAAGAAAAGTAACCGATAAAAGGGCATTTCAGCTTAGTTTTGTGCCACTTTTCTTAACCCTAGGAATCCAGAGGCAAGGGGGGGGGGGGGGTGATTAACCCACAACTTTTTACTTTAGTCTTGTTTGTTTCAAATTACTTTTGCAGAATCTCTCCTTTTGAGTTATTGTCTTTTCAATAGTATACAAAATAATTAGGGATGGGTCGATACCAGATTTTCTCGATACTCGATACTCGATACCGATACATGATTTTTCCTCGATACTCGATACCTTCAACATTTCCAGTTTCAATAAATAGGTACATTAAAAATTAAAATTTGAGAGAACTGTGTAATACCAACCAAATTAATTAAGTCTGCATATTTAATGAGACAAAATTTAATATCAACAGTAGCCCATAATTATTTTTAAACTCTACATTAAAACTAAAATTAGTTTTTTAAACAGTCCACTTACAAGTTTTTGTTAAAAAATACTAGCATTCTCACTTAATTGCAGAATTACAAAAGTATCGAAAAAGTATCGAGCGAGTTTTCTGAAGTATCGTTCGATGCCGATACCACGCAAGTATCGAGAGTATCGAGGCATCGAAAGTATCGAGGACCCATCCCAAAAAATAATAATATCATAATTTTGTTTTTTAAGTTATTTATTTAACAAGTAGAAATATTAATATGGCTTCAATTGAGAGAAGCAAACACCAGAAAGTAAAAGGGAAAAGTACAACAATTTGAGCAACCTGATCCAAAGATCACAAATTCAGTTTAAACTGAATAGCAAAATAATAAAATATTCACACTTTCCCCAATTAGAGTAATTTCATCTAGTGTGCACGATGACACCAAGTCTGTGACATCAAGAAAGAAAGAAAACAGGGAGTCCTAGGGTTAATTAACACTTACAGTAGAACTCCAATATTCAGATCCCCAACTATCCAGATGTTGATACTAACTGCTGGGTACGCTTTAGTTTCAGAGTGGAGTGGTAGTAATATTATCTTCTGTACTGTGATATATTATTTGTGGGAAGTAATAACATGTTGCTAGGGTCATTTTCACTTATGACTTAATTATCTGGGCCATACCAATCCCCAATTAGTAAGGATAATATTGCATTACACCCATTGTATTAACAACATGTTCTGAAGTGTAAAATGAATAGCAAAACAATAGAATGTTAACTTTCCTCACTTAGTGATTTCATCTTGTGGGATTAGATTCCCCCAACTTCAGAGTCCATGACACAGAAAACAATCTGGGAATCCTAGGGTTAATTTAGGATTCTAAGTTCTTCAAACCCTCATTTCATGTTATAAATATGAAACAATCTGTTCTATTACAACTATAGTTGTGGATTACAAGATAAAAAAAAAATATTATAATAATCTGAAATTAGATAATTCAAGGAAAGTACAGACTGCATTATAACTTGCTAAAATATAACTTTTCAAAGCAAATTTAGTTTAATCTTCTTTCTTAGAAATTAATCATATAAGTGTATAGAGAAGAATGCAACAATTAATTACAGCCAACAAATCTCAATAATAAACTTGTGTGTCAGAGAAGAACTGTCAAGTAAGTAAATATGGATTAAGGCATTTTTCTGGTTCAAATATAACAGATTACATTACATACATCAATAAAAGTATTGTAAAGAAATAAAATACAAAATAAATATCACCCAGAATCAAATTTGAAGACATTTGAAACGTTGTTAAAAGTTGATCATATAAAATGTATAGAGAAAAATGTAACAATGAATTAAAGGCAAACAAATTAATAAATTCATTCCTGTGAAGAAGAATTGCTGTAAAATAAGTAAAATGGCCTACTGAAACATTTTTCTGATTATAATATATAAGTAAATGTTATGCACACAGAAAATACTGGCAGAAGATATTTCTATTCTAATATCTTAACAAGATTTGTGATACTAATCTCTTATGCTGGAGGAAAGTGGCATGTGTGTGTGGATGTCTCCATTTGTCTAGCTGGAATGAGTTTCCAGTTTGTCTCTTCCTTTTCCAGTTTTCTTCTGCTCTTAACATTCTTTCAAATGGCATTTCATCTTCCCAGACTGAAAAATATATTCAAACTTGTCTTCGTACCAGGTAAGGCACTACTAGACCAATTTCCTTATATATGTATACACTAATTTGGAAAAAATGAAGTACTAACAAATAATATAAGAAATGCCCAATATTGACCACATTACAGTACTTCGTATGAATATTTAAATACAGTGCTGCTAATTTGGCAAATAGCTATGGTTCATGGTATCTTATAACAGTAAAAATGAAAAATGACATATGAGGTACACATAATCCAAATGATATTCAAAACTTATTTAAAATGAAAATGATCCCACTATGAAATCTGACACCTTCTGTCCAAAATAGTTAAAAAGTGGATGCAAACTTGAAAATCGATAAAACCCTTCTCTTGTGATTTCTCAACATTTCTTTTTCTCATTATTAAGATCTAATTACCAGTATCCTAGACAAATGATACATAATTTTCACTACTAGCTATAAGAAGAGATAATGTTAGAAATATTTTATGGCATCACACGACAGAATAAAATGGCAGACTTGTTCTCAAGTCTATTCCAGATTTACAAATTAAACACACATCCAGTTATATAAATGTAGATGTAGATGTAGATATCTCGTCCTGTAGATCCTGTGTTGAGTGAGGCTCAAGAAAACAGAACACATCGGATCATAATATACATACGTGTTATAATAATATATGGGGTACACCGTAGCGTAGTGGTTGAGGCGCTGCGCTACACACCAGAAGGTCGCGGAATCGATCCCCGATTAGGTCGGAGTTTTTCAATTGCCCTAATCTTCCTGGTGGCACTATGGCCCTGGGGTCGACTCAAACTTTAACAGAAATGAGTACCAGGGGCAATCCTGGGGGAGGAGGCGGCCGGTGTGTAAGGCTGACAACCTTACCACCGTCACGTGCCAAATGTCTAAAATCTGGGAGCTTCAAAATCCTGGAACCCTTTGGGCCTCCATGGCCTGTAATAGGGAACACGCTATAATAATATACAGAACTGTAAGCTGACAGATTTATTCAAGCTGGAAATATCCATCCATATTGTAGAAGGGGTGAGTTATTAAAAATTCCTTCAGAGTTCTTTTGAAAGATTTGCTTTTAATATATAATAATTTAATGTTTCTTGGAAGCTTACTGTCAATCTATATTGCAGAATAATAAGCACCCTTCTGACAGTTTTAATGAATTAGCTGGGGTATGTAAATCATTCATGTTTCTAGTTGTACGTCCTTGTACACTGAAATTAGTTTGAAATTTAAAAATATTGTCTAGCATATAACAGATAACAGAGTATAAATAGAGTGAGGACTTTTAATTTTCCAAAAAGTGGTTTACAAGATTCTCTTTTTTGTTTCCACGTATTTTTATTGCTCATTTTTGTAATCTAAATATTTTCTCCCTATGGGAAGACTTGCCCAGAATATGATACCGTTCCTCATTACAGAGTGAAAATATGCAAAATATACCGTGAGTAAGGCATCCTGTTGAAATATATCATTCAAAATTCTTAAAGTGAAACATGCTGAATTCAGTTTTGGACTTATCATTTCAATATGTGTCTTCCAGTCAAGATTTTGGTCAATTTGTAGTCCTAAAAAATTTATATTGCTAATTTCTTCTATGAAAAAATGGAAATATAATAGGTCTGTTCACCAGGTATACACAGATTTTAAAAAAGCATATGATTCAGTTAAGTGAGACAAGCTGCACAATATCCTCATTGAGTTTGGGATACCAAAGAAGTTAGTTAGGCTGATCAAAATGTGTCTAAATGAAACCTATAGCGTAGTCAAGGTAGGGTAACTTTTAACAGGTAGGTTTGCCATTAGAAGCGGCTTGAAGCCTTTACTTTTTAATTTCGCATTGGAATATGCCATTAGGAAAGTTCAGGAAAACAGGGTAGGCCTAGAATTAAATGGCAGTCTCCTGATTTTATCTTATACAGATGATGTTTGTCTGTTGGGCGATCACATAAACACAATTGAGAGTATTGCATGAATATTTTTTTTATGCCTGCAGGAATGTTTGATTAGAAATTAATACAGAAAAAACTAAGTATAAGATCATGAAACGTCAAAATAATGCGCTACAAAATATTAGAATAACTGGTAAATCATTTGAACAAGTGGAAAAATTCAAATATCTGGGAGCAATAATTACAGAAACAAATAATATTAAGGCAGAAGTTAAGTGCAGACTCAAATTGGAAATTTCCCCCCCCCCCCCAGTTCAGAAACTCTTATCTTCTTGTCTTCTATCCAGAAATCTAAAAATAAAAATTTATAAGACAAATATCTGACAGTTGTATTATGTGGATGTGAAACATGGTCACTTACTTTTCTGGAAGAACATAATCTGAGTGTGTTTGAAAACAGGGTGCATAGGAAAATATTTGGGCCTAAGAGAGACGAAAAGAGGGACTGGAGAAAAATGCATAATGACGAGCTTCATAATCCGTACTCATCACCGGATATAGTAAGGGTAATTAAATCATGGAGGAATAAATAGGCTGGACATGTTGCATGAACGGGGGAGGAAATACATATCTCAAAAATATTGACTGGGAGACCCGAACGGAGAAAACCACTTGGAAGACCTAGACATAGCTGGGAGGGCAGTATTAAGATAGATTTAAGGGATGTAGGATTTGCGAGGGATGGTTGGATGGAATTATGAAGAATAGGGTTGAATGGTGGGCTCAGGTAAGCCCAACATTTAATTTATTAATATTGTCATTTAGCAATATTCGATTGCAATAGACATAGTCACAAATTAAAGTAGATAATGTTTACAGTCAATGAACCTTCAGGTTCCATAAAAAAGTTAATATTCCTTTAGATTACTTAGGAATTGACTATTGCCATTGAATAAGTATGTCAGTAATTTCTTCTATGATTTGTGTTTGATAATTAATTATATGGTTTGAGATACATCTATGCTTTGTTCTAAACATAGTGGGTCTTTTCAATATTTAGTGTCATTTTATTAGCTTGAAACCATGTAATTAATTAGTGAAAAGCCTTTGTAGCAAATCTTGATAAATGTTCTTGTGATTTTCCTGTTACAAGTACAAGTTAGTGTCATTTGCAAAAAGCAATACCTTTGATTCATCACTTAAGTTGTATGGCAAGTCATTGATGAAAATTAAAGAATTGATCCCTGAGGTACTCCATTTTTAACAACCCCTAAGTAAGATTCATTTCTATTTATTATTATATTTTGAGTTCTATCAGACAGGTATGATTTGAACCACTTTAGTGTTAAATTATCCAACCCATACTGATCCCATAATGATCCAATTTTTTAAGTAAAATTTCATGATTTATACAATTAAACGCTTTAACTAAGTCGCAGAAAATTGTTAAATTATCCAACCCATACTGATCCCATAATGATCCAATTTTTTAAGTAAAATTTCATGATTTATACAATTAAACGCTTTAACTAAGTCACAGAAAATTCCCAAAGCATATTTCTTTTTATCTAATGCTTCCAGTATTTGTGTAATGGACATGCCAATGGTATTGTCAAAATATTTCCTCCAGGCTGTCAATCTAACCCTGGCCATTCAGAAATTGTAGTATAGTAATATATGTTTCATTGATTTTCATTCATTCGTTTATACAGTAACGTACAATAAATATGCCTAAAATATCAAAAATCCAATTAAAAAGGGAAGTTATCTTTAAAAATAAGGGTATACGGAAGATGCATGTAACAAAAGGATAAAACAACACAATTGTAGTTATCACTGTGTTTTTGTTAATTTTATGTCATCTTGAAATAATTCATTACATTGAAAAAGTAATATTATTTCAGCTTGAGGAATTGTTCTTTCATTATTATAATTGCCTGACTTTCTCTATCTGAAATTTCTCAGATTATTTGTCAATTAATTATTCTTTTTTTGTGCTAGTTACCATCTATCTGCTGTAATTTTTCTTTTAGCTTATTGACAAAAAATCATTCTAGAATGGCTCAGTAAATAAAACGGTACATCTAGTAGCATCTTATCTGCTGTAAAAATATGAAATTACGAAAGCATTTTTCAGTCTTGGAGGAAACCCCATTTGAAAGAATGTTAAGAGCAGAAGATAACTGGATAAACAAGTGACAAATGGCAAATGTGTACCGGCTAGTAAATCAATACAATCTGTCGAGAAAGTTTAGTAAGCCACATCCCTACTTTCAAACAAGAGGCTTACAGACAATCGAAGCTAGCAGATTAATAGGCAATTGCTGTTTGTTGACGACATAAGCATCCGTCTTAAAATCACTCTTCTGCAGTATAAAAGAATACACACTTGAAATAAAGTTGTAATTAAGCCAAATAACATTCCTGTTTTGCAAATGTAACATAACACAGTGCATCTTTCATAAAATTACAGGCACAGGCATGTCCCACATCTAGTCGTCGAGAACCTTTGGCTTTAACAGAATCCAATTATATGCTTACTTATTATTTAACAGATTTTCGTTTTTGCTTTCCTCACAATACCAGCAGCTGTAGAAATATACCGTACAGAGTTTAAATCTCAGTAATTTTGTTGAAAGGAGTGCAGATTCTGCTGAGCTTTATGTTACAAGAATTTTCCAAACTAGGTTTCTTCGGTAAGCACACGAGATTAATGTATACATTTCTGGCCATGCTTAGGCCCTGTTCTTTTTAAACTTATTCGCTAGGTATAATCTTGTATATCTATATAGATCATGCTGCACTCATAATAAACCTGCTGATGTGGGAGATGCCTGTGGAATACACAAGTGGCCATTATCCTGTCATTACATAACGAGGCACAGTATATAACCAAATTATTAGGGCAAGGCATTTGATGATTTTGCATCTTTTTTATATGAAGGTTGAAAGATAGCTCGAATATATACAAATGTGTATCATGAATTGATTTATTAAATTAGGGCAATTTGTTTTTTGAACTTTTTACAATTTTCATCATTTTCACTTTTTTGACATTTTTAGTTTATAGTTTTTAAAAATAAAGTGTTACTTCCCCTAAAGGAATATGCATAATGAACTTATCCAAGCATGTCCATTATTACTCATTTTCAGGTATATTGGAAGGACTTGCACTGTGTTATTCATTTGTGTATGAGAGTTGAGTGAGGTATTTGCTATTGGGCAATATGATGGGCATGCCAGTTCACATTTTTTTTTTTTTTTTTGCAAAGGATGTTTAGTAGGATTAATTTACTTACTTTGTTAGTAAAAAAATAAGTGTTTTATATTGTAAATTTAAATGTAACACACTGCCATCCATTAAACTGCTCTTTAAAATTAACTCATTAATTCATTAAAAAAAAATTAAAAAAATAAAAATAAAAAAAAGTCACTATAAGTATTAATGCATAATGTATTGGTCATTTAGAAACAAATGTGTATTTTTTTTTACTATTTTTAGGGTTAAAAATGCATTTCTTATTTTACATTTTTCAAATTTTTTGGTCATTAAATGCCTTGCCCTACAAATTTTACTTAAATTATGTTACCATGTCACCTTTCGGAATAGTTTTGGCAGTCAAAATCTTTTACTAAGGTCTCACAAAGACAGAAAATATTTTGTAATAGCCATTATAAAGCTAGTCATATACTTTCATGAAATAGGAATGCACTTAATTTCAAACGTGATTTTGTCTTTTAGGCTGCAAATATATAACAAGAAAGCAAGGAATGAAAAGAAGGAAAAAGTGAAAGAATAGGAGAAAAGAGAATAGTAAATAGAAACAGAAATAGAAATTTAGAAGTGAATTACTGTATTATTGCAAAACAACATAAGAATGAAAGTATTTTATCCCAATTCATAAAGTCTCCAAGTGCTCAAATTAAGTAGATTTAAAAAATGTGGGCATTATCTACAGGCTTTCCATCTTTAGCTTAAATTTCTTCATTCTTTAATTTTATTAAATGCTTTATGCACAAATGAATTGAGTTCTTAAAACAAATAATAAAAAGTATTAATCTTAATATGATCAGTCATTTCACAACCATAAGAGCAAAATGGCAGTTGTCTATTATATCTACGGCATAACAAAAGCCGGGGAACATGTAAATGCACAATTTGTTGTGCCTGCTTGAAGTTAGGAATGGAATGATCGGATCCATCATCTATGACTAACAGTTGAGTCTCTGCTTTTGTGAGACCCAATTCATGCAGTAAAATTCTATGCTCAACAGCATATCAGTGTATGTTATGATTCAATTTGGCAATATGAGCTCATTCTTAAAATTACACTATAAAAAAAATTGTTTGCAGTTTGGTATTCTGCATGAAATAAAATTCAGTGTGCTCAAAACGCTTCATAAACAAGCACATTCTTGCACAATATTTGTAAAATATTAAATAAATATTCATAATTGTATGTTTAAAATGACTTACACAGTTACAAGATCACACAAAATGCAATTACAGAGACATCGGAAATGTCATGAAATCCTGTTGGAAGAAATATTTCTACATATCAGTTTGGCCATCTCTGACGAGAATACATACAACCTATCAACCAGTAAGCAGAGCAATTGGTTACGTGTTGGTGGGAATCTGAGGTAATTTGGTTGAATGGTGTGAATGCCGTGAGTGAACAGTGCTTGCTCTATCATCGGAAAGTTGAACCCTAAGTTTGTTGGTGCTCAAACCACCACTTCCAATGGTAGTAGTTTTGCTGGAATTTCTAGATGATGAAGAGGAAGTTCGCAGACCAGAAGACTGGGTGTCGCTTTTGTCGGCTGGAGGCCTAGGAAGTCTTCTCCTGAGCCATGCATGTCGCAATGCTGCAGCCGGAGTCATTCTGGCCTCAGGATCCCACTCTAAACACCTTCTGATAAAATCCAAAAATAGAGGATCATCACAGCCTTTGAGAGCTCGCCTCAACTCTTTAGAACCTGGTGGCCCCCGTGTCTTGCCTCTTCGAGACAGTCCCCCTCCTAACACAGTTGTACCGTCTGGAAGCGTTGTGGCGGTGCAGTAGCGAGGATAGCCTTTTGAACTAATGAAGTTCTTTGAACGTTTAGAGAGATCCAAAAGTTTTTGTGGTGGCATTCCCAGCAATTCAATGATACACGCTAACTGGTCACCCTCATCCTCACCAGGGAGCAATGGAAAACCAGTCAGGAGTTCTGCCAATATGCATCCCAAGCTCCACATGTCAATTGGCATACCATACCGTGCTCCCAATATCACTTCTGGAGCACGATAAAACCGAGATTGGATGTAGGTGTAAACACGCTGGTGTTCGTAGCAGCTGGACCCAAAATCAATCACCTGCAACACATTGTGCAATGTGAGGATATGTTTTACATTTAACAGTATACCAAGACAAGTCATTATTTGAGGCCAGGTAATAACAAACAGCTGTCCTATAGAAGACTAATATAAATAATGCACACTTGCTCAAAGCAAGAATTAATCACTTGAAAATTCCAAGACCCAATTACTACAACTTTCAATTTTCAAATGGCTCATCCCATCTTTGTTTTCAAAATAATTATTTTAACCCTTAACCACAATGGCTGGAAATCTTTGCATTCAATGTGCTGCGGAGTTCTTGGAACTCCAAAATAAAAAAAAGCTGTGTTTACAATGTTATAGATTAGCTCATTTATTTTTTATTGTATAATTAAATACAAACATGTAAAGAAACAAACATTTTTTATTTATAACCAAATGAATTACAAACCAAGGCCAAAGTAGAACTGAAACAAAAATACCAAAATTTTAAACAAAAATGATTTGCTTCTTATTTTGTGCAATTTTTTAAAATGCCTTCTTGTTGCAATGTCTAAAGTACAAAACATGAAAACACATTGAGTTTCTAAAATAAAACAATAGAAAACTGAGATGGTTGAAGAACACTATTAAAAAAATATTTAGAACTTTTCTACATTTTCAATGCATTAAAGATATACGAGGGGCAGTCAAGAAGTTCCCGGAATTTCATTGTAATTATTTATTACCACAATATAGGTACAAATTTACTTAAACACCTTCAAAATAGGCTCCTTCAGAACACACACACTTGTTCCACCGCTCCTGCCATTGCTGGAAACAACTATGAAAGTCCTGTTTTGGTAGCTTCCGAAGTTCAGCCATCATGTTGGTTTTGTTGTCTTCTACAGTGGCAAAATGGTTCTTTGAGGCCCTTTGAGTAGGGAAGCTGGCAGAAGAGTGGAATGTTCGTTTCTGTGAGCCATGTCCCCACAACAAGTGATGTGTGGGAGGGAGCATTGTCTTGATGCAGTGTCCATCCTCCTTGCCATTTCGTGGGGCATTTCTTTGGATTGGCTCTTCCCCAAGATCAAAAAGGGCCTCAAAGATCACAGTTTTGCCACTGTAGAAGACAATAAAACCAATGCCACGGCTGAACTTTGGAAGCTAGCAAAACAGGACTTTCATCGTTGTTTCCAGCAATGGCAGGAGTGGTGGAACAAACAGTATGTGTGTTCTGAAGGAACCTATTTTGAAGGTGATTAAGTAAATTTGTACCTATATTGAGGTAATAAATAATTACAATGAAATTCCAAGAACTTTTTGACTGCCCCTCGTGTATATATTGTTTAATAGTGAATATATATATATATGTATTTTTTTTTTAATTGCAATGAACAAACAAAGCCTTTTTTGGGGGGTCACAAGTAGATCAATTTTGTCTCTGATTTCTGGAAGTTTATTTTGAGCATCAGCTGTGCCACAGGAGCTATCTTCAAAATTCTGAAAATACAGATTCTTAGCCGTATTGGTAAATGTTTTCTGAGATCTTTTATGAAGAAGTGGTTGATACTGTTGTTTGGCCAATAATTTCAGAAAATCAATTCTGTTTAGTTGATCTGCATTGGCATACAACTGATGGATGATACAGTGAACTCTCGATAAATCAGAGTAAAGTGGGCGAGGGTCTGCCCGAGTTATGAAATGTCCGGCTTATGGAGAGTAAATTTCATGTTTAAGCTGCTATAACAAAACATATGAGGCAGAACATAATATTAACATTTACAATTGGAACAAAAAAGAATAACACATCCATTCTATATTGAAATTTCTAGTCTGAAATACACACTGTTACATTATTAGTAAAATAATATGATTGATGTTGCACTATGAGCATATTTTTCTGAGACAATTTAGGCCGAAAGAAACTGTAAATGTTCTTCTGTGCACATTGTTTCTGTTGCTTTTGAATAATTATTTCTCTTGCAGTTCTGAAGTGGCCATAGAATGGCTGTAGATCTGGATCTGGATCGCCAAGAATCTGACCGAGTTATCCGAAGTCCGGCACACTGAGGTCCGAATTATTGAGAGTTCACTGTGTATGCATTTACTGAAGACATATCTTTTGATAGTATCCTTGGAAGTAATATTGGTTATCATTATCAATAACTTGGCTTGAAAACTGCGTCACATTCCTCAAACCATGTTTGCACAGTTTCCTCAAAGTTAGGATCTGTAAGTTACAAGCTTACTGGGAGAAATTGTGAGCTACAGAAGAGTAACAACTTTAAATAACATATGCACATATACACCGTGTTTCAAAATGAATATCGGGGTTTTAAGGCTTTGTAGAATTTAGTACATTTAACATGCAATTATAAATAATACATCAAATGAAAGAGCAACTCAAACAGTTTTGTTGGTACTCCTGTGCGCATGCACTGTTTCCTCCGTATGCCATTAGAATGCGCTAGTAGCAAAGGTGGCGACTATTGAGCAGAAAGTTTTTTCTGTCTTACAGTATGCAAAGACGGAATCTGTAGTAACAGTGCAACGTGCTTTCCGTATTTCCTTCTTCATCCTTGAAGCAAGTGTGATTGGTAATTCTTGTCTTGATGCGCTACAACTAGGGCTCTTTCCTCAATTGGATGAAGCTGAACCAGAGAACTTTATTTGGCAGCAAGGTAGTGCACCACCTCACTGGCATCACTCAGTACGAGAATGATTAAACGACGTTGTACCTGCCACTGGATTGGCAGCAAGGGGCCGGATGACCGAGCTTGTTTCGCATGGCCTCCACGTTCACCTGATCTGACGCCATGTGATTTTTACCTTTGGGGATTCATCAAGGATCAAGTGTATGTGCCACCACTACCAACTGACCTACCCTACTTAAGACACTGGGTTGAAGCAGTTGTTGCAACAATTACTCAAGACACACTGATCAAGGTTTGGGAAGAACTCTCCTATCGGCTCGATGTGTGCCGTGTGACGTATGGTGCTCACATTGAACACTTGTAGGAAAAACTGTTTGAGTTGCTCTTTCATTTGATGTATTATTTATAATTGTAGGTTAAATGTAATAAATTCTACAAAGCCTTAAAACCCCGATATTCATTTTGAAACACCCTGTATATCACACTGTAAAAATACAGGGTGGTAAGGTATATCTGTGCAGATTTTAACAGCTAATTCAGTGACTTGTTTCTTTCGGCAGAAGCAAAGAAAAAACAAAATCCAATAGCATATTGGTCTCAAGTGAATACTTTTCACACAACAAAAATGTGGTCCCTAAATCTTAAAATCACTGAATTAAAAATACTTTCTACCTGGGTTAACTTCTGGATGGCCATTTCACAGGTGGTGTCCCAGCATCTTCATCAGAGTGAGTATTTTTAATCCAGTGATTTTACTATATAACGCAAAAGTTGGACACAAATATGAACCTAAATTTTAACAGTGTTTTACATTATAAGTATTTTCTGTAATGTACTGTTCTGTTCTTCCCCTCCCCCCCACATCAGCAGAAGAAAGAATTTTATCCTGGTTGAGTTCGTTAGGATCCTGCCGTTGGTCGACATGTGAATGCAGTGCCGCATAGTACCATTCATCATCATACTCAGTGGTAGCCGGTGACAAAAACACTGTGTGTGCTACAGTATGAAAATCCAAAAAATAAAACGTCACATGCCATTCACCTATGTCGAAAAATGATGTCCATGCAATTCCATGTGTTCCCGCACAACAGTGTCCAAATTCAAAACAAAATCTATCATCCTAAGAAGATGCAAGGATTTTCAGATTGTTCGGTTTCGTCGTGACCTCTCAAAGCAAGTTCAAAAGCTCCACAGAACTTAATGCAATCAATAATTTTTGAAAGTACGTACCTGTTTTTTTCCACTTGTTGATTGTGTTTCAATTTTTCATCGTGAAATGCCTGGCTTAACTGTGCTCGAATATTCACACTGCCTAGAGAACTAAGATTCAGTACATTATGCATGTGCTAATGTTGTCTTTATGTTGTTTTGCCAACTTACTGAGGTGCCCTAAATCTGTTACTCCCGTTCTGCTCCACGAATTGGAATCACTATTGCCAAACAGAAGACAAGGAAAACAGAAGAGAGCATTTCTAATTTTGCAACCGCATATCCAACTGTTTTCATACACCGTCCTATGAAATTTTCTGTTGTAGAAGCAGTTTTTCCCGCCTTTCGCTTTTTGGTTCATAATCAAATTGCGTGTGGCCCTTCCTAATTGTTTTACCTCAATTTTTTCTTCCATACTCCTTCTAGAGAAGGGATAAGTAATTAAACTATCTACTGTATTCATTTTTCACAGTCACAGCAATAACTCTGAACATGAACACACACGCACCACGAAATATAGGCTACTTAATACCTTTCCACTATCGGTTGTGTCCTGTTAAGTTGTTAACAGTTCGCACTTCGCACAGAAACTAGAATACAGTTTCGGAATTGAGAGGGTGTCTGGTCACTCTGTCCCCAGACATAAGATTGTACTAACTTACCCTTCGTCAGTCGCTGAGCTGGCGTGCGCGTTAAATTAACTTCCCTCGGCGCTAAAAATTAATCCTTATACAGCGTTACTGCCATTAAATAATATTTTATTACAATATTTGTGAGTAGTTTTTCAGCATTCAGTTTCTTCTTTAAAGTTCTCGCAATTCAACTCCACTGTGTAATCTATAGAGGAAAATTTATCCTGGGTGGGAATGGTGTAAATACATACAAAGCTAAAACCCAGCTATTTATATGTTGGCCTACTCAATGAATTAAGCTAACAAATCTATGAGGCTAATATTAACTATAGATTTAGCTCTTAAAGATAAGCTGTCTCATATTTTCATAAAATTTAATGTCAAGCCACGGTATCTTGAATTGCTACTAATTTCGTATTAAAACAATCGATTACATTGTAGAAACCAACCTGGTTTACATCGATTTGAACTCTATTAAAACTGCACGTCAAGAAAATCCGCCATCGATAAGATGTGTTACCAAGAACTGTTCCTACTTGCAAAACAACCTTCAAAATATCCACCCCAACTGCCAAACAAGAGGTCATCAACTCACCACCCCCAACCAACCAGTTTCTTGTGAGGCATGCAGCATACCTATAGGGGGCCAGGTTCTACTCGATTCATAGCTCCAACGAGGCGGTTTTCATGCTAACAGCGGCAAATATACACTTCGCCTTAAATTCTGTTTTGTAGTGTATTATTTTATATATGAATGAATAACCTTCATTTAATTCCTTTGGAGCCATTCCATTGTTATGTATGTTACATTTGGATGCACTTTAGACCCCTACAGTGATTAAAATATGGCATTAACTGGAACTTTGTACATAACAGAAGATAGATTCAAAGATGTGCTTTCAGAAAATATGAAAGTTTTATTAATCAGTAATATACATTAAACAATACTATCAATAAAATGGGTGTTATGTATGTTACAAAAATCGGACACAGAATTTAACTTTACCTATCTTACATGGAAATCTCTGTGAATTATGTAACACAAGAACTCTGGGACATTTTTTTCTGGGTAGCCAAGATGACACTCATTAACCTGGTATCTTTGTTTCACTAGTTCAGGCCGATTTTCAGAAATTAAAATTTTTTTCTTTTGTTACGTATGTTACATTACTTTGTTATGTATGTTACACTGTGCAAAATAATGTTTTATTATGCAATATTTGAACAATTAGAATGTTTTAAGAACTTTTACATGATAGTTCACTCATATATTAAGATTTTATAGTCTCTCATGTCATCTGTTCGCGACTGCTTATTCAGCTACCCTCCAAATCTGGCAGCCATATCCTCTATCCGCAACCTTAGGATGCACCATGCTGTGGTGACAGAGACCCACCCCTTATATATATATTATATGTGTATTTACAAATACATATATACGAAGCGAAGTGTCTTCTCACATGCTTTAGTATTAATTTCCTTGGATTGTTAGTCAGATATTGTTTTCCAATTTCTCTTTGTTTTCCTCTTTCTCTTTCTTTCTCTAAACTGGCCTCAAATACCTCTTTATTTTGTTTTATCCTGTCTCTCTATTTCCTAACTCTTTCCTTGAAACTCATTTCGAACTATAGCCTAAGCCAAATAGAATATCTTTCGTTTATGCAATTTTGATTAAATAATAAATAATAAAGCCTATATTAATTATATATTTATATTCATGAGACAAACAATTATTTTATTAATTATTGAATTTTACATTTAGGCCTATACAGTGGTGTAGCCAGGATTTTAATCTGGGGTTGCTAAAACTTAAAATGCACGCTAATAAAATTTAAAATAGATACTTTATTATAAGCTGGGTGCAAAGGACTAATTTTTCAATTTTCTTTACAACCCATTCTTATTCAATGAAGTTATTATCCTGTTGCAAACATTATTAACATTATTATTATCATTATCTTCATCAAATTGGATATCAACACATATTTCCTTATCACCTGTTGTCAAAAATGTCGAACTTTTGATATTTATAGTTATCGTACCATTAGGTCTAATCAGAAGTGTGAATCTGCTCCCCCATAGTATTTTATTGTGTGTCTTTAAAGTGATCGTATGAAGCACTGTAAAAAAATGAGTGTTTATAAAACAGCATTAAGACAATGTAGTCATTGAATGATGGATTGACGGAGAATATAGCACGGTTACTGCAGTAATATACAGAACTAAACATACTACCGGTAAATTATTTTGACTTCTACATTAATTATTATTATTAATCCAAGCAACAATTTCAAACACTGTGAAACATTTTAAATAATTAGTTAATCTGAGGCTTTCACGGCCGGAATCTTGGAGTTGAAGCATCTTCCGGGCTGTGGGCCGTGGTCCAAAGGCAAAATTACAAGTCTCGCCATAAATAATCTTGCATTCTTATCAGTTATTTAACTTAAGTGAAAGTGGTAAACTAAAGAAAAATCATTTGATCTTGGGGGGGGGGGAGGGGCTTTAACCCCCTTAGTGCCCCCTCCCCCCAATGGTTGCACCACTGGGCCTATGTATATGAAATCAGTTTCAGCATTCAAGTAGGCCTAACTGTAGGCCTATCAAAAGGCAAATTTATATTTTATTCCAAGGCAGTAAAACGTGTTACGTATGTTACACTTATTGTTTACATATTTTTTAAAGGAAATAATTGTTCTTTTTGTGACAATAGTTTTGCAATCATTAGAACTCATGACTAACCTTACTTCCACAAGGTAACAAAGAAATCCACCAGCTCTTTGCAATTAAATAAAAACTTTTTGAAGTTTTTTGTTATGTATGTTACATTTATGACTATGACAACTTTATATGCATTTTAAAATAAACTCACTTGATGGATTAAGATGAAATGCAGGTAACGTATAGAGCAAAAGACGCTGTTAACAATGACCTGAGCAGAACTTGTCTCTGCTGGTTCTGTACAAGCTTTGTAATCAACTAAAAAATACATTTTTTAAAGATAACAGAGCAAGTTCAAAGAGAGCCAACTTTAACCCCATATTTCCTTCATATTATGTTCCTTCATATTATGTTTTTGGTACCCTGTATAATAAAATATAGATCTTCAAGAAATGTTTGCTGCAAAAATAAACATTATACACCAAATAATAAAAATTTCCCCTCATGTCTACTTTCTCACGGAATGCCCCTTTGGCTAATGTTATCAATCGGTTAATATTATCAGATTAGCCGAATCCCAAAGTGATCACAATACATGGTGTGCACTGTACTATAATTAATTAATAAAAATTGATTTGGGGCTTAACCCTGTTATTACATATATCGTGCTTTACAACAAATAAAAGCTCTGGAATAGTTCTATAACACTGTGATATTTATTTAAAGGTGATAATTTTGATATGACCATAATAAAAGAATAATGTTTTCGAGATGTGAATTATAATTGTCGTAACTGTCATAGTTCCTAATGTCGAACAACCGACTTCAGCCTTGTTCAGAATGGGTGTAAAACAAGATTCAAAATCCCTTAAACTTTGATACTGTATGATAAAAACATCAGAGACTGTGACATAAGCCAAAGACTTAACAACAATGTGTGGTATAATTGAGTTATGCAATATTAACCCATAACAATATGGTCTAGCTCTAAAATTATAAAGACATCTACTAGCTAAAAGTTGAAACTGAATGAGAGATAGCCATAGTGATATTAAGTGTTCAGTTACCTAAATTCTAAGAGATAATTCTTTGAAGAAGAGGGATGGGGGGGGAGGGGGGGAAGAAAGAAAGACAAAAAAAGAGAGAGAGATAGAGAGAGAGATATAGAGAGATAGAGAGAGAGATAGATAGAGAGAGCGATAGAGAGAGAGAGATATTAAATGTTTACCCTTGTCCGGACATGGTTCAAAGTTCCTCAAACTTGGATAAAACAATATTATTAATGTCAGAGCACATGACATAATCAAACACTAATAACGATACATGCTATAAATGAGTTATGCGATTTTACCACAAAACAAAATGGTCTATCTGTAAAATCGTAAAGACAAATTCTATCTCAAAGTTGAAACTGATTGAGAGGTTGTCATGGTGATATATGATATTCAATACACTAAATTCTACGAGATAATTCTTTGAAGGAGAGAGAAGGTGACACATTGAATTGCCGTCTAAGTAAAATGCTCCTCGAAGACATTGTTCCAATGACAAACACGTCAGACCATGTGTTACGGCCAATGGACCTAAGAAAGGATGCGGAACATTGGAGTTATTCAAATCATAGAAATGTGAGTCAAAACTATTTGAGAGGTTTGACCAGACAATAGGCTGGGGTAGCGTCAATCAACACAACCAATGGCTAACAACGAGATGTGATACAGAAGGGGTATGTAAGAACAAGATGCTTAGTTGATTGAGTTCATCTCATCTGTCTGGGCAACCTAGTGGTCTAAGTCATGGCTTTCCGTTCATAATGTTCAGCGTTCGATTCACCTCTCATCCAAAGATTTTGATAAAAACATTATTGTTATAAATATAAAGATCAAATGAGCACAATTTGAATCTGGCGCTATATTATGAACAATATGTCAATTAAAAAAATCAAAGCATACTGAAAATGCCAACTAAAAATTGGCGGAGAAACATCAAAATGTATGCAGAATTCAAATTTCCGCCCAGAAACCAATAAAATTCACTTTCATAACAACCCTATAAAATATTAAAAGTTCCCGCCTGGAAATGACATGATGACATCACAAAATGGCATCCCGAATATGGGGCAGCATATAAGTCGATGAAGCATAAGGTGTTGCAACATCAGGGGCGGTGTCGGTCGACCAGGATGAACGTCTTCAAATACTACTATGGAGAGTGAATGGATGAATAGAGTCATCTACAGTAAGGTTGGACAGCAAGGAAAAGGAGCAGGTTAGTAAGATAAAGACCTAGATTACAGGAAATATTGATAAGTGAATGTATTTTTTCTTATAATAATGTTGAAATATGCCCATAGAAATAATACCAATTCATTTAAAATAACTTCCAAAATTTTCCTTTGGTAAAAAATTTCCTATTTTTTTTTTTTTTTTTTTTTTTTTAAGATTTGGCAAAAGTGATGAGTGATCACATACCATCGCATTTAAATCCTTCCTTCCCTCCCGCCCCTCACACCTATCTCCATTTGTTCCCTTCTACCAAGCACAGAAACTTCAATGTTAAGAACTCATCCACATTTGTGTCCGTAAGTTGTTGTTTATTATTTCCTTACAATCTAAATCGCATGCCATTTATTTCTCTTCAAAACAATTTTAAACGATTTAATTAAGTTCAAACCGATATTTCTGGGTAGTATAGTCCCACAGGTTTACATATGTCAAGCTTTGTGCATATTCAGAACTCAAAATCACAAAGGTTTTTTTTGTTTAAACTGATTCACGTGAACTCAATCTCTTTACAAGGTTATTCTACCAAAAACCGAGAGATTTATCTTCCAAAATATAGATGAATACACTGTAATTTGTAGTAACAAAAACTAAAAGAAATATGCACTCCCAAAGCACGGAAATTGTATACTATTCTGAACTGAACAGTAGGGCCTATAAAAGATATCTACAAGAAGTCGCATTCACTCATACAAATGCATTTAAATTTTAATGTGGGAAAACAGATTCACAACTAGAATATTCAAGGACAACTACCGATATGCTCAGCAGCTCAGTGGTCAGTAAGCCAGACTATGGGCCGAAAGGTTACGAGTTCGTTCCTGATGCAACTTTTTTTTTCTGCTTTCAAAGTATTTTTACAATGTAAACAATTTTCAAATTTCACTGCCTTGTAATTTTTATGAAATATTCGATTATACGGTATAATACAAGGTAATACAATGCATAATTTATAAAAATGTTCACGATCATTATCAGTAACCAAACCATTAACACTTACAATAAATTTAAAGATTACCCTTAGCGGCGAATCCTATTAAAAACTTTCGACCAATCTTGAAATTACACAAAAACTGACCTTGCGACTAAATTATCATAAAATCTCTTTTCCATAGTCTTCAGATTATGGTATAGGGGTCATTCCATATTAAATCAACAAATGGGCGTTGCCGCACCATTTTTGATTTTGATGAAATTTGGTAGGTGATGTGTACGAGTCTTCTGAACCCCAAAACAAATCTTGTTATACCTCAAAAAAATTTTACTCCTGAGATATAGGCATTTGTTTGGGATACGAACAAGCAAAAAATGTAATTTCAGACCCATTTTCTGAAAGCCGTAGAATTTCTATTTGAATCAGTAGGATGATCAAATAGGGCTCATTGGAAAGCTTAAAGAATGGACTTTCATTTGTGCATACTAAATTAGATTTAAGTTAAGTCTAAACACAAGTTTCTAGGGCTCTAATCTTCGTTCGTGAACTGTCGTTTTGCGTAACTTTAGACATTAAAAAAACAATGAAGGACTTGGAGTAACAGGCCAATTTTTTTTCCTGTTACACTTATGTATGAGGAGTATGTGTAGGAAAAAAACTGAGCTGTTACTGGTGGTCCTTCACCCTGAAAAATTTGCTTAAACTTCGAAAAAAATGTAAATCGGGCTTTTTCTCGGTCCCAAAAAGTAATGTGGGACAGGTGATAAAAATCTGAAAATGCCAAGATGAGAAGCCCTTATAGTGTACTTTAAAATAAAAACAAAATCATTTTGTGACCCGAAGGGATAGAGGAGCTACAAGCCTTTGAAATATCAAGAAAACAACACTTGGCCGCTACTGAAAATAGGCTAAGCAGATAGGATAATTACCACAAAATTTAATTTAATTTTACATAAAATATAAAACATTTATTTACAAATGAGAATTTTCTTTAAAGGTCACATCAAATTAACCTTTTCTGTATGTTAACCTTTTTCTCCATTAGGTCCTCTAACAGATACACAGTCCCTTTTCCTTGGCATCATTCTGGTGTAGGCCTACTCATCTTTTTCGTAGAAGTCTTGTACAGTTTTGACTGAAACTCCATCAAGTTTATTCCTAGTCCTGTTCTCCTTATTCTGTGTCAAAATCCCGTTCTTTTTTACTAAATTTCTTGACTGGCGGGCTAAGTATTGGCTGACATACTCTGAACTATACTAATACTCCAATTACTCCAGGAGCTAAACTTACAATGTTCTTTAGTAGTTGATGCAACTTTCATTTTTTTCTTTAAGCTTGTGAATTAGTTGCTTGTACTCATTCGCTAAACTGGCAGGCTGCATGTTCATTGAAAATTCCTCATTATCAGTTGAAATGTTCAAATCAAAAGACTTGCTTAACTTTCCTGTAATATATTTGACTATCTTACTAACTTTATTTGTTAACACTGAGGGTCTAGCTTCAACTGAAAGCTTCTGCACCTTAACAGGAGAAATACCAAGGACTGAACAAGCATCATTAACTGTTTCAACAAGAATGGCTTCAGGTTCATAAATGTCTGGGCATTCTTCTTCACTGTCAGTACCGGTCTCTGTGCCTTGTTTTGGATTTTTAATTTTTTTAACATTTTGTGCACAATACCTTCCCTGTGATTAATTTCAGCTCAGGACTGCACATGGAAAGTGTCATTGATATTTATCTGAGAGATATTTTTAATAGGTTTTGAGTGAACACTGTAGGGGTCAGAGCAAGACCATACACAAGATTTGGAAGTATCTGTCCAAAAATTCAGCCTTGTGAAACATTTTATATCATCGCAACCAGTTCTAATTGAAAATGATGTTTTTTTGTTCTTCAGTGAACTCGGAAATAGTATTGAGTACCGAAGACCTAGAATAAGATAATTTATGAGATACCTCTGCTTTGAAGATGCCAACAGTACAAGAACACTCAATCATAGTAATATACTGGTAACAATTTCAATAGCATGTATTCAGCACAAAATAACAATAGTAATAATTTAAAAAAATTAATAAACTAATCAAAAGATAATGAAGCACAAACACAACCTACTTGCTGTGAGTCAGCTCAGTAAGTGGATAGTGGACAGCATTGAACAGAGGGGCTGGATCATATGAAGCTATGCATATTCGAACATGACTTGGTCAGCAACCAGACTCCAATGAACAGTGCGTGTCCAGAACTTATAACAGTTAACATATAATTCAATATACTGTATAGAAGAGTAGAGTTTAATGCAGTACCTACACCTAATAAACCAGGATAAGAATGGTTTCTAAATACAGTACTTGAAATTGACATCAATGTAGCTTAAAAAGAAGTCAAATGTGAAAAATTGTTAGAAAAATTACAAAAAATCAGAAATTTGTATGACTGAGGAAAATTCTCATTTTTAAATAAATGTTTTATATTTTATGTAAATTTAAATTAAATTTTGTGGTAATTATCCTATCTGCTTAGCCTATTTTCAGTAGCGGTCAAGTGTTGTTTTCTTGATATTTCAAAGGCTTGTAGCTCCTCTATCCCTTCGGGTCACAAAATGATTTTGTTTTTATTTTAAAGTACACTATAAGGGCTTCTCATCTTGGCATTTTCAGATTTTTATCACCTGTCCCACATTACTTTTTTGGACCGAGAAAAAGCCCGATTTACATTTTTTTCGAAGTTTAAGCAAATTTTTCAGGGTGAAGGACCACCAGTAACAGCTCAGTTTTTTTCCTACACATACTCCTCATACATAAGTGTAACAGGAAAAAAAATTGGTCTGTTACTCCAAGTCCTTCATTGTTTTTTTAATGTCCAAAGTTACGCAAAACGACAGTTCACGAACGAAGATTAGAGCCCTAGAAACGTGTGTTTAGACTTAACTTAAATCTAATTTAGTATGCACAAATGAAAGTCCATTCTTTAAGCTTTCCAATGAGCCCTATTTGATCATCCTACTGATTCAAACAGAAATTCTACGGCTTTCAGAAAATGGGTCTGAAATTACATTTTTTGCTTGTTCGTGTCCCAAACAAATGCCTATATCTCAGGAGTAAAATTTTTTTTGAGGTATAACAAGATTTGTTTTGGGGTTCAGAAGACTGGTACACATCACCTACCAAATTTCATCAAAATAAAAAATGGTGCGGCAAAAAATTTTCTTAAAATTTGTTGATTTAATATGGAATGACCCATAGTAAACCCTGTTGCGTGGGTCTGTTATCTGTTCATACCGTCCAGAGTTGGCTGCCATTTATTGTTATTAATATTGTTATCTGACTAGTGCATCTCCACTTGACTTAACTTGCAGGTCGATGGCCGCATTTATGTGTACAAAGATATGACAGGTTCATGTCTGCAGATTTACAGAATTCCTGCGGGACAAAATTCCGTAACACCAGGGACGGTTAAAAGTCTAAGTTGCAGCACATCCCCTTGTTAAATAACCATAAAACCAAACAACCATAAATACTTTATTTTATTTCCTGAAGTACACTAGAAAATATTTTACTGTCCTTGTTTGATTTTGCTTCAATTTATCCCCCTCTCACACATACACAGTCTCTCTCTTCAATATGATAATTGTAATGGTTCGTAAGTATGAATGTTGTCAATTAGAACATTTATGATACAGCCGAATCCTCATAATATTTATATTACACTACAATGTGAAAACATTGGTTAATTTGTGCTGAAGTATCCATGAAGGCAAACGGTGGGAAAGTCAAGAAAAACACGGGAAAACATCACAATGTTATAGTGATAGGAGACAGTCATTCTCGGGGAATTGCAGAAAGCATCAATGAATCCAGCAAAGTACCTGTGAAAGTGATAGGCTATGTAAAACCGAATGCCGTTATAAAGGATGTGACAAAAAGTGCTCAGAGAGAAATTAGAAATCGCACAAAAAGTGATTTTGTTGTAGTATGGGGAGGAACAAACGAGATAAGCAAGAACAAAACGAGCAAAGGAATCAGAAATCTTACTCAGTTTGTAAGTAATTGTGCCCATACGAATGTACTTGTTGTTAGCGCACCCCACAGGCATGACCTGGCAGATTTCTCAGCTGTAAATGCAGATGTAAGGACATTTAATCTGAAACTAAAGAAGAGGATGGACAGTTTCAGAAACTCTTCCGTCATTAATGTAAATCTAGACAGGAGAAGCTTCACCAGACATGGACTACACCTGAATAAGCTTGGAAAGAAATTAATGGGCGAGACCATAGCAAAGGAGATATCGTGGCTTACCACAAGTCTAATCAGAGACTCGATCTCCATGGAATGGACCGACAACAGCAACAAAGGAACTGCAGGTATCGAAGATCCGATGGGAAGAATCAACAACAGCCAGGATACTACAGATATAGGGGTTCCAGAGGGGAGAATCGACGCCAGCCAGGATGCTGCAGGTCTTCGTAAATCGCAGAGGACAAGGAAACCAGCAAAAAAGCTAAGTGATGATTTTTTATGAATAGGCCAAACTGTAATACGGATATTTCTAAGAGGTTAAGTTTTAATATGCCTAAAAAATCATATAGTTCTACTATTAAGGTATATCATCAAAACTGTCAAAGTCTAGGCAATAAGAAATTAAATCTTGAAGTATTGTTAACAGATATTGATTTAGACATTCTTTGTTTTACCGAACACTGGATGTCAGAAGATGAACTAGATTATTGTGCTATAGCAAACTATTCTTTAGTTTCTAAATTCTGTAGGAAAAATAAAAAACATGGTGGGTCTTGTATTTTTGTTAAATCTGGTTTGGAAGCGGGCCCCTGCATAGGTTTTGAAAACATGAATATTGAAGAACATTTTGAGGCTAGTATGGTGGAACTTCCATTGTTAAAATTGGTTATAATATGTATCTATAGAACTCCTAGCAGTGACATTTACATACTTATTAGAAACCTTGACATAATAGTAAACAGTTTACTGAACAAAGGCAAACAATTTATTGTAATAGGTGATCTGAATGTAGATTTCTTAAATTATAATATAAATATGCACTTGCAATCAATGTTGGATTCATATGGCTTAAAAGCAATTATAGATGTTCCAACAAGAATAGGTGCAACCAAACAGTCAGCTATAGATCAAATAATACTGAATGCAAATTTATGGGAATATAACTTTAAAGTATTAGAAACAGGGTTTTCTGACCATTATGCACAAATTTTAGAATGAAGTAAAAAAATGAATGAATTTAATGTATACTCCAGGGAGGTTAGATTTAGTAATGAAGGAAATATTCAGTACTTAAATTATTTACTTACGGTGAAGATATACAAGATCCAAAAGATGTAGCTGACTTTTTCAATGATTATTATGCAAATATATCACAAAATATTTTAAGCAACAACTTAACACCCAAAGATAATAGATCAACTATCCCTATGACCACAAATAGCAGTAGTATGTATTTAAAACCATCAAATGAAGAAGAAATCATATCAATCATCAATAAATTCAGTAATAAAAAATCCTGTGGCATTGATGAAATATCTGATTACGTTATTAAGAAATGCTGCATGAATATAATAAAACCACTAACACACATAATCAATTTATCATTATTGTCAGGTTGTTTTCCAGAAAAACTGAAGATAGCAAAAGTAAAACCATTACAAAAAGGGTTCACAAAGTCAAATTGAAAATTATAGACCAGTTTCACTGCTTTCAGTATTCTCGAAGATACTCAAAAAGGTAATGCATACAAGACTCATGTCATTCTTGTTGAAACATAATATTATAAACAGTAATCAGCATGGATTTTGCAAAGGGAAATCAACAAACTGCAATTATAAACTTTCTAAAATGTGTTTATGAATCCGTTGATAGAAAGGAAACAAATGTAGGGTTGTTTTTGGATCTTTCGAAAGCATTTGATCTAGTAGATCATGACATTCTTTTAGAAAAGTTATCAGCTATAGGAGTAAGAGGTATACCTTATGCATGGTTCAAATCGTATCTAGAAAATCGCGAACAGAGAGTGGAAATTACCTATAAGCATGAAGATAAAAACGAGATTACTAATTATCTGTCAAATATAAGAAATGTAAATCTCGGTGTTCCACAAGGTTCTGTTCTTGGACCAGTATTATTCCTAATTTATATTAACGACCTACAATCACACATTAATCATGGGAAGCCAACATTTTTTGCGGATGACACTAGTGTCATTATAACAGGCTCCGATAGCAGTACTATGAAAACTAATATAAATGAAACAGTAAAACAGATATTTGATTGGTTTCAGAAGAACCGCTTGATAATCAATAAGGAGAAAACAACAGCAATTACATTTCACCATAAACAGAATAAATTCCCTGAACGTTTACCCATAGAATTTGAAGGTGAACAGATTAGCTATACAGACAGCACAAAATTCCTGGGGGTGTGGCTTGATGAAAACTTAAAATGGTTAAATCATATTCAATATATATCAAAAAAAACTAAGTAAAACATGTTTCGCTTTACGAACAATCAGAAAGGTTTCATCTTTAGAAACTACCCGCAATACATACTATGCATACTTTCATTCAGTCTTAACATATGGCATAATGTTTTGGAGAAATTCACCACATGTCAAAGATATATTCAAACTACAGAAAAGATCTATAAGAATCATTGTAAAAATAAGTAACACAACTAGCTGTCGACAGTTCTTTAAACATCTGAAAGTGCTACCTTTACCATGTATATATATTTATGAATCAATAGGCCTATGTCACATAAAGACTAATTTAAAATCACTCCTAGTGAATGCAGATGTCCATTCATATCATACAAGGTGAAAAAATGATATTTATAAATCTCACTGTAAGACCACCTTGTGTCAAAACAGCTTCATTTATACTAGCCTCCAAATGTATAACTCTTTGCCAGGTTACCTCAAAGAAATATCTGTACTCCATAAATTTAAAAGGGGCTTACTATCTTTTTTGTTGGAACACTGCTTGTATACTATTAATGAATTTTTTGATGAATGCCAGCAATTTACAACATAAGAGTTATTCAAACAGTGATCTTTGTTTCCTTGTTTTAGGTTCCCAAGACATCGGCCAGTTCTGCCAGGATAAATTAACCAAAGTTAACCTAATATTATAGACAAAACTATTGATTATGTTTCTAATTGTATATTTTGTAATTAATATTTTAATAATTGTAAATATGTAATATATAAATTTGTTTGTAATTGTTTTGACGCGTCCCATAACATGTACATGTTCAGCTGGACTAAATAAATCTTATCTTATCTTATCTTATTTAATTTGCATTAGAGCAGATGGTAAGAAGCTACGATCCTGGCTACGAGATGGCGTTGCTGTTTCGTTCCCCGCCTACAGGGCCTACCCAGCCTCGTCCTTTATAATGTATGGAACAAAAAGATTATGTAATGATATTATATAATTATTAATTGCCAGAACGGTACCGGCACTTTATGAGATTGTATGGTAGATGGGAAAATATCTGTCCATCTGTCTGTGTGTCTGTAAACGCAATAACTCAAATATGCTTTATCGGATTTTCATAAAACTTCATATACACATTTATAACGCTCATGGGACGAAGCCTATTGATTTTGGATCAAATCTGTTGACTGATGCTGGAGTAAAGCCCAATTTAGCGCCTATTTTATGGTAATATACAGGTCCCGGATTTTTAGGCTTTTATAAAAGGGATTTTAGCCTTTTATTTTCGTGGAATAGCCTGTTTTAGGTTTTAAATGAAAGATTTTAGCCGCCTTAATAAAACACTAATATTAATAACGAAAATTATATCATTATTTTGACAGATTTTTTCCCCCAGAAAATAAACAAGTAACTATTCCTTATGCTGGCACTCAAAAAATTGCATAAACAATTGAGATAATTAGCCGTTAATTATTATACAATTATTCTTTCTTTTTATAGTATTTTAATGAAAAGTCTGTAATTCAATGAACGAACACTAAGAAAATGACAATAATTAAACAATAATGTGTTCATAAAAAAGTCAACTTCATTTAAACTGCATTTGCATGTTACTAAAAGAATTTAAATTTCGATTCCAAAATCCTAAGGAAGAAGTCTGGTAGATAAAATTAAAGATATCCATGTTTACTTACTTGTTTTTGACAGGCTTGACCGAAAATTACTCGTCATCAGTTGTGAAATATGGGTCTTCCTCAATCCACTGCCAGAAATGTCCTATTTTTGAAGATTTCTTTTTAGGCATATCAAACTATCTTAAGTACAATTTGGGTCAATACACCACGCAACTTTACTTCCGACCTACAAAAATAAGTAGACAGGAGTGCCACAAATTTGTTCCTTTAATACACTTCTCTGTCGCTGGTCGGAAACTTGTTATTTGAAAGTTGAAACGATAATGGATTAGTTGCAGATTTCAAAGTACTGCAGACAGCAGATGGCTCAAGTTTCATTTCCTGCGACGGCGAGGCAACACATTTTTTAATTTCAAAGACGAGAAACAAAGCGACATATATATATTGTTAATTTCAGTGCAGGGTATAAATTATTTTTATTATGTCTCTTCTTAAAAAGCACAAATTCACATTATTTAAAAATCATGTTTTTCAGCAAAAGTCCTCTTTAGCCCCTAGTTTATCAGCAAATGTCCTCTTTAGCTCCTTGTTTTCAGCAAAAGTCTTCCTTATCGCCTTTAAGGCCCTTCAGTCCGATTTAGCCATTTTTTAAGTTCGATAAGATTCGTATATTCGGAATCAAGAGGCATGAAAAAGAAAAATTCGGAATCAAGAGGCATGAAACAGAAAAATTCGGAATCAAGAGGCATGAAACAGAAAAATATGTTAAAATGTTCTAATTAGGAACAATTTTATCTGTATGTACCCAAATTAATCATTTGAAAATTATTATTTTAAATGTCAAATGTTAGTGAGACCTATTATTGAGTCCAAAAGGATTTCTGCTCCTACTTTTAAAAAATAGCAGTCTTTCTTCAAGAATAATCCATTTCAGATTAACTTATTAATTCCGTGTCACCGTTAATTGACAGAACAATGCAGATAAAAAAACACATAAAACATAACTTAAGCTGCTTACTGACTTCTAACCAATTTTATTTTAGAGTAAATTTAGAAGATAAAAAATAAAACCTGGTCTGTCGGGCCCCGGGGCTTGCTATTTTTTAAAAGTAGGAGCAGAAATCCTTTTGTACTCTTGTACTTTTGTACTTTTGTACTTTTGTAGGTCTCACTAACATTAGACATTTGAAATAATAATTTTCAAAAGATTAATTTGGGTACATACACATAAAATTATTCCTAATTAGAACATTTTACGTATTTTTCTGTTTCAAGCCTCTTGATTCCGAATATATGAATCTTATAGAACCTAAAAAGGGCTATATTGGACTGAAGGGCCTTAAAGGGGCTAAGGAAAACTTTTTCTGAAAAGTAAGAGCTAAAGAGGACGTTTGCTGAAAACTAGGGGCTAAAGAGGACTTTTGCTGAAAACATGATTTTTAAATAATGTGAATTTGTGTGTTTTAAGAAAAAAAAATAAAAAAAAATTTATACCATGCACTGAAATTAACAATGTATATGTCGCTTGTCTATGTAACTCAAAAATGTGCTGCCTCGCCATCGCAGGAAATGAAACTTGAGCCGTCTGCTGTCTGCAATACTTTGAAATCTGCAACTAATCTATTATCGTTTCAACTTTCAAATAACAAGTTTCCGACCAACGACAGAGAAGTGTATTAAAGGAACAATTTTGTGGCACTCCAGTCAATTTATTTTTGTAGGTCGGAAGTAAAGTTGCGTGGTGTATTGAACCATATTGTACTTAAGATAGTTTGATATGCCTAAAAAGAAATCTTCAAAAATAGGACATTTCCGGCAGTGGATTGAGGAAGACCCATATTTCACAACTGATGACGAGTAATTTTCTGCCAAGCCTGTCAAAAACAAGTAAGTAAACACAGCTATCTTTAATAGCTTATCGGATTTTGAAATCGAAATTTAAAATTCTTTTACTAACATGCAAATGCGGTTTAAATGAAGTTGGCCTTTTTAAGAACACATTTTTTTAAATTATTGCCATTTTCTTAGTGTTCGTTCGTTGAATTACAGACTTTTCATTAAAATACTATAAAAAGAAAGAGTAATTGTATAATTAAAGGTTAAATATCTCAATTGTTTATGCAATTTTTCGAGTGCCGATATAAGGAAGAATAACTGTGTCAAAATAATAATACAATTTTCGGTATTAATATTAGTGTTTTATTAAGGCAACTAAAATCTTTTGTTTGAAACCTAAACAGGCTATTCCATGAAAATGAAATGCCAAAAACCTTTTATAAAAGCCTAAAAATCCGGGCCCTATATATTACCATAAAATAGGCGCTAAATAGGGCTTTACTCCGGCATCAGTCAACCGATTTGATCCAAAATCAATAGGCTTCCTCCCATGGGCGTTATAAATGTGCATACGAAGTTTTATGAAAATCCGATAAAGCGTATTTGAGTTATCGCGTTTACAGACAGACGGACAGATATTTTCCAGTCTACCATACAATCTCATAAAGTGCCGGTACCATTCTGGCACTTAATAATTATATAATATCATTACATAATCGTTTTGTTGCATACATTATAAAGGACGAGGTTGGGTTTCAATGGTGAATTTAATATTTGAAGGGGGCCCTCGTTTTCTCTCCACGGCCTTGAGTGTGTCCTGTACTCTATTCAATGGCGTACCAACAGCGATGGGGGCCTGGGTCCCATCTCACAGTCTACACAAATATACGATTTAAGTTGTGTAGTCCCTGATAAACTAATTAATAATGAATTACTTATTTCATTTGGTATTCACGCGTTTATTATGCATTGGAGAACTTGACATTTTAACCGTAAATGCTTAAGAGTACCAGTACCATTACTGACTTATGGCCGGAGAAAATCCACGTTAGTATGCAATTCCTTCAATCGTGGTATTGAAAAGGTAGTTCAACTAAATAGTTGTGATTTCGCAATATTATTTTATGTACAAATCAAAGAAAACTCAATCAGCAAAAATTTAAAAAGTAGATTAATGATAAACTAAACAGTACATAAATTTAAAATCTTTCTCGCTAAATTTTGCATCTCCGAATGTTGTTTTAAGTCTTGTTTAACAGACAACTGTTTATTCATTCAAACCAGACTCGTCACTGGTCAGGTAAAATAAATAAATAAATAAAAATTTGGGGCCTGTTTAAAGTGGGGCCCTTTGCCTTGGTGCGTTACTGATTCTATTGGAGTAGCCCCGTCCTATATGTGGCAATCATCGCGAGTAGTTACTTTGTAGAAACTATTTTTTTTTTTTATAGGAAAGGTTGCGGGAGAGAAATGGCCGTTTGTCACAAAGTGGATGACATTTTCACATTAATGTCGCTTGTATAATTTTCTTAGGAAGAGGCGTGTAAATTTTAGGTAGTAAGTAGGGCTACCAGCTTAAAAAGAAAAGAAAGAAAGAAAAAAACATTAACACGAATTTAATTTCGGCCAGAACTTTGTTTATATTACTCAAAAGATTTGCAGCATTTTTTAATGTACTAATCTGTTTTCAATAAATCTTTACAAGAATAATTAAAATTGACAGTTTTCTGCATCTCTTATTTGATCAGGTTAAACACAATGACGATTAAACTTAGTAGGCCTAATTGTAGAAATAGTGCATACCGAGCATATCAAATTATTACGTGAGTCACTATTTGCCGAGAAAGAAATTGAACTTACTAATCTGTAAGCCAGCCTTAAGATCATTCACATAGGGTAGCTGGCAGCTTTCCTAGACCACTGACATGGATTCTATTTTTAAATGCATGTCTCTTGATTTCCTATCTGAATTAAGCTACGCCTTTCTTTTATAAGCTCTTTAACCCGTTTTAGAAGTAACGGTTTGTAATAGTTCGTTATCGCTGATGAATGTTTTGGTCTTGTAAACAATACTGAAAATAGCATCTCGATTCTTTCTCTCCTTTACATCAGAACATGAATGCTTCTCGTGTGTCGCAAACAATGAGTAATGCTGAATTCCATAATTAACTGCTAAACGTATTTCAACATTACGTTCAACATGACATTTTATACCAACGTTACAAATTTTTGTTTTTGGCGTCACGAAAGCCTGAAATGCCTAGTTTCGGAAAGACAGTTTTTGACAATTTTTGTCTACCTACCAGCATTAAATTATTGTCGGTATAGGCTCCCTAAAACGGCTGCTTTGCAGACTATAAACACGCCGAGAAGTTATAATATGTTCTATATCCTTGAGTCCCACTCAACACAGGATCTACAGAACGAGATAACTACATCTACAAGTGCTTTGCAGATGACAAGCCCTATGTCCTTCAAATGCATAGATACGCGGTCCAATCAGAGACGGCGAGACGGAGGGAAGACTCTTACTGCAAGCGGTAGTCTTTTAGCCCGTACACGTGATTGGCGGTGAAGGAAAAGGCTTCTCATATGAAATATACTGTACATCTACAGCACTTTATCGGCCTAGTACGCTAAGGGAACTTTAGTGGACCCTTCTCTCAACTAGCTCAAATTATGGTAACTAGAAGTTTCTAGTCTAGTCCAGTGAAGTTTATTTTAATATATTTTTATGTGTATAGGTTAATATTATTAGGAAGGATTGTAAACCTTGTCATTTGGACATTTTATATTCAAAAAATAATTTGATATTTTATGTTGAATCTAAATGAAGGTGGACTTGAAAGCACCACGACTGTCAGGTAGAAAAGAACTATTCAGATGTGCCTCTTGTACTATACTTGATCCAAGATGTGCGCGGAGCAAAAGTAACAAATAGAAGTACAAAGAGTTAGTTTTTAGGATTGATTAGTTGATTACATGCAGTCATGGACCACAGAGTATTGTCTCTGTTGAACATTACATGAGAAAATTATAGGAGAAATATTCCTCTAACACTGGGATTTGAACCCAGGACCTTTGGTTATCCGTGCCACTGCCCTACTAACTGAGCTAAGCCAAGGCCAGATGGAACCTCTCTCCTATGACTGATTGCCCTTATGGTCTACCTCACTGACAGACAAGTTATGTCATATGCCAGTGGTTCCCAAACTTTTCAGTCCGAGGACCCCTTGAAAAAAATTAAAATTTCGCGGACCCCCCTCTGGGTTTTGAAATAAAAAACTAAATAAATACTTTGATTCAAATATATTAAATTCAGTACATAAAATAACAATATCAATGGTAACAAACAGAGTTTACTCCTTAATGTGAACATTGAAGCTGCTTTTGATTAATTAGCTCTGCAATGTTAGGTTTAATGTCTGATAATTTCAATATTAAATCACTTTCAACTTAATGTTTATTTCTCAACTTTGATTTCAAGTACGTGAGGTGGGAAAATGCTATTTCACATAGATAAGTAGTGGGGAACACAGTTAAGTACTTAAAAATTATGGGACATCCTATTTCTTCTTAAACCGCCTGCGGACCCCCTGAAACACCATCGCGGATAGTGATGAGCGAGACCAAGACCAAGACCGCATCAGCGTTAGCAAGACCAAGACCAAGACCAAGACCAAGACCGACCATGCAAGACCGAGACCAAGACCAACCCTGCAAGACTCTGGCAAGAACAAGACCTAACTGCAAGACTCTTGCAGTCTTGCTACTTGAAAAAGTTTTATAAAGCCCCGTTGTGTATGCAGCGAGCCTACGACAGCTACTCAAAGGCGCCGCAGAGTCGCTACCCGGGGTAGTCCCAAGGCTGGTAGGCCTATAATTAATCTGACGGATTTCCCTGAATGGCATTCCATACAGCTAGTTCCTTCAATTGGTGGGAGTTAAATTCACGATAAACACTCCATATTCATTTTTAAAATGTTTAATTCTAGTATTATGGTACGAAAGACAAACGGATGTAACAAAGGCCCTAAGCCATATATGAAATTTCATTTTGCGTACAATAAAAATACTGACCACATAATTTATCAATAAAACTTAAAAATTCTGCCATACAGTTATTTAATAACTAGTTTCTCTAACCTCTCACTGGGTTAAAAGAAAGCTATGACTGAGGATTTATAATAATTCTTTATTACAACCAAATGGTTATACTATGATGAATGGAGCAACGATGGAATGATATATGGCAGGGGAAACCGGAGCACCCCAAGAAAGCCTGCCCCGAACCCACTTTGTCCACCAAAAATTCCACATGGATTCATCGAGATCCGATCCCGGGTCCCAGCGGTGGAGGGTGAGTGGTCTAACCACTCAGCCATGGCGTGGCCTATGACTGAGAATTTGAAACTTTATACAGTAGCCCTCATAACGTAAAACGCCTATTAACATGCTCAGTAACCTATTTCATTAACAATTATATCCTTTTTTACACCGAGGCCTATCATTAATATTCATAGCCTACTCTCACATATAGAATCTTTCCTGTCTACTTGACATAGCTATTCAGCTCATTCCATTCTCCTTGCAGAAAATTTCAAAATAAAGTGAAGTCTGAAAAATTCAGGTTATACGCCCGGTATTCTTCATAATTATTCAATAAAACACAATTAAACCATAGATTAATTAAAACAGGAACTTATGGTCTAGGAATATTTGCTTGCATGAAGAATAGTTATGATTATTTATGACTCAATTAGTTGAAGGCCTGAAACTTGAAAGCAAGTAGAAAGTAATTTACGGGGGTAGCGGAAATCTTTAAAGTGCAGAAATGATCCGTTCACAATGCGTTATAAATTAGAACTAGGGTATATGGAAAGAGAAATATTATTTATTGCAGCCTATGGGTTTGGGTTTCGAATGGTCATTGTGTGATTTTCTATAGATTGCACAATTTATAAAGCATCTGCTTCAATGCCGTTATGTTTTGTTACTATATTATACAGTTTTAAACAGGTCAGACAGAACCTCTCTCCTATGCGGAAATCTTTTAAACATTTCATCCACATCCTGTTAATATTACTTCTTGTCTCCACAGCCGTTCAATTTGAAACTTTACAATATAATATTCATAATTTTACACTCTCAAATAGTGTATAGCATCTCGTGGATTTTGGGTTTAAAGATCTGCAATAGGATAACAGAGAATATTTAAATTTACACTCAAAGTTTTCTGTTCTAGCTTATATCACCATGGACGTTTCGGTAAACAACGTGACATCACATTATTGTTTACATGGTCAAAGCAACTAAAAGCAATTAGCTTTCGTTACTTTCGCAAGAAATAACACATGTAATCAGCGTAACTTTAAATCATGTAAACGCCATCGATCACAGTAAGATGCGAAAACGAAAACTGCAAGACTCTTGCGACAAGACAGAGTATGCAAGACCGAGACCAAGACCAAGACCTCTGATGCAAGACCGAGACCAAGACCAGGGTTACCTATGCAAGACCAAGACCAAGACTGAGAGTGCAATACCAAGACCAAGACCGCCTTGGTCTTGGTCTTGCATTTGCTCATCACTAATCGCGGACCCCACTTTGGGAACCACTGTCATATGCAGTACTGTGAGGCAGACTAATTAGTGTTTTTTGTGACCGGGCTTCCACTGTTATTGTACAATTAACATTCAAGAAGGATATGGATTCATGACCCACGGATTATTGCCTCTGTTGGACATTACATGAGAATATTATAGGAGAAAAATTCCTCTGAAGGTTGAAGGAATCTTTCTCCTATGACTATGCTATGACTGTCCCCCACTATAAAATTCCTTAACCCATATCTGCCCATGGGGTCATTAACGACCCACAAAGAAAATAATTGATGTAAGAAATTTTTAGAATGTTTGGCTTGATATTGATGTAGTTGTAGCTTAAAGTTTCAGGCCACGTGGTGGTGTTTAATTAATTTCATTTTGTAGTTTCTGTCTATTGTTGTTGGGAATTTAAATCATAAAGCCGGTGTGTCACTATAGGAGGACATGGTGCATGCTGTGAGGATTAATGTAAGTCAAAACTACACTTTCAACAATATTCAAGCGTGGAAATACATTCACAAAGCAATGACGGAAAAAACTATAACTTATTCCGTAATAATTCTTACCTACTTTCTTATGTCGGGCCTGG
Source organism: Ectobius pallidus (assembly GCA_964059195.1). Taxonomy (NCBI): domain Eukaryota; kingdom Metazoa; phylum Arthropoda; class Insecta; order Blattodea; family Ectobiidae; genus Ectobius; species Ectobius pallidus. Next base: position 9,337,296 of record CAXKWD010000013.1, read on the forward strand.
ACGTAAACATTATCCTTAATCTAAATATTATCATAAAGATCTTACTACTTATGGAATTTTGGAAAAACTGGACAAAATAGCCAAAAGTTATGATGCTGGACAAATAGAATTTTGGAAGAACTGTGACAAAATAGCCAAATTTATGATGCTGGACAAACAGGCGATTTCATTAAGTCCACTGAAGATACTGGGCTTCATACTGATTGGGGCAGGCAGTTCCAAGCATTATAAATAACCACTGGAATGAAGGCAGTAGGATGTATGTAAAGGGTGTCGTCCCAATAAGAACGCCGGATTTGAATTGGCCGCCATTTTTATGCTGTGGATGTGGCAACACTGTAGTTAGCTTTTCTGTTTCCTATATTTGTTGCAATTACTTGGTATGGAGCGCTACACTGCTGAACAACGAGTTTTAATTGTCAAAACTTATTACAAGAATGGTGAGTATTATGCTCAATCTGTTCGAAGGCTTCATGCGCTCTTAGGCCGGAATAATGCGCCTAATGAATCAACTGTTCGTAGGCTTCTTTCTTTGGGGGTTTCTTAAATCGCAGGTTTATGAACACAATCCCCGAGCCATACAAGACCTGAAGCAGGAAATTTGACGTGTCATCGCTCAAATAAAGGCGCAAGACTGTGCAAGAATTATCACAAATTTCATGGACAGTCACTGGCTGCAGAGCAGGACGTGGTGGACATAGTATGCCAGATATCATGGAGCGCTACACTGCTGAACAACAAGTTTTAATTGTCAAAACTTATTACAAGAATGGTGAGTGTTATGCTCAAACTGTTCGAAGGCTTCGTGCGCTCTTAGGCCGGAATAATGCGCCTAATGAATCAACTGTTCGTATGCTTCTTTCTTTGGGGGTTTCTTAAATCGCAGGTTTATGAACACAATCCCCGAGCCATACAAGACCTGAAGCAGGAAATTTGACGTGTCATCGCTCAAATCCAGGCGCAAGACTGTGCAAGAATTGTCACAAATTTCATGGACAGTCACTGGCTGCAGAGCAGGACGTGGTGGACATATGCCAGATATAATTTTTCATACATAAATCGGAACATGTGCCCTTTGTATTCATGTATAAATATATGTCATTTCTTGAAAACAAAATGTATTTTGTGCATTATTAAATCCGGCGTTCTTATTGGGACACCCTATACTTCACATCACCAGCATCAGCAGAAAGTCTTCCACCAAATGTTTGGCACAAGGTACACATCTGCAAAAATTTCAGCTTGACATGGTCTAAACCACACACCCATATGCTACCATGTCTCTTTCTGAATCAAGGCATGCTACATAATTTTTTTTCGAACATTTCAGAATGATGAAACAGTTCAAGATGCTTAATTTATGCATTTTGTAAGAATAATACCCATTTTAAAGTGTCCACAGAGGAAATGTATACATTTACAGTCAAACGTTTGTGCAGTATGTGGAATGACACGCAGGTATGTCTAATGAGTAGGGACCGGATTCTTAGGTTTTTACCTATTTTTTTCCTTACTACCAAAACAAAAAGCACTCGTACACTTTTTCGAATCATGTCCATAGGATTCACCCACATTAATTCTATGGCACCTAAAAATACCTAAATAGGGTATAAAAACCTAAATACACCTAAACGGGATATAAAACCTAAAATATCTAATTTAGGCTACTTTTTTTTCTTTCTTTTTTGTTTGTCAGTTGAGAAATCAATATTTTGCGGAGAGACAATAACTTTTGTCGGGTTGAAATTAATACCACCAGCGTTTCGTTCAACCCATTGTCGTCAAGGATGGACAGTATCAAGAGTATCGGCGTATTCCTTTTAAAATATTCGTATGAACATATATTGTTGCCGTGTATGAACAAGGATATAGATTTCTGTGTTCTAAAGCCCTTGTTTGCCTTTATTGCTACCCTGTTTTCATACTTAGTGGTCACACTGTGAGGTTTAAGAAGACGTGTTAATTATGCCGAAATAAATGAAATCGAGATTTATTACGGCAGTGGATTGGCGACGACCTGAATTTCACTACAGATGGCAAAGTAATATTTTGTCAAGCCTGCCAGAAACACGTAAGTATTATTTACCTTTCTAGAAAAGGGGGAAGGTTTCGTCCCTACTTGATCTGTTGTGCCGTTACGCTCTTTGCACACTACACGACTTCGGTCGGACGACAAAAAGTCGGACGACTAAAAGTCGTCCGACTTGCTTTTGACGCTCTTTGCACACTACACGATTTCGGTCGGACGACTCTAAATCTTGTCGGGTTGCTTTTCACTCTAGGATTTTATTTTTAACAGTTGTGTTGAAAGTAAAGCCAGGTAAGGTTGTTATTATGGATCGTGAACAAATCATTGCATTATGGATGTTTTATCGTCGTCGGAAAAGACGAAGGCGCAATCGCCTTTACTGGGTTCATCCAATTAATCAGAGACGGGAGGAAGTAGGGATGTTCTACACATTATTTGAAGATCTGAGAAATGATGATCGAAAGTTTTTTAACTATTTTCGTATGTCACTTGGCTCCTTTGATGAATTGCACGGGAAACTGAAGAATGTTCTTCAACGGCAAAACACACGATTCAGAAGTTGTATAAAACCTGTTGAAATGCTGGCTATGACTTTAAGGTAAGTGTTTGAACACTGCTTTGTTATTGCTGGTGTTTTAATTCATATTTAATTGAAGCGTAATAATAAGTTTGTAAGGTTTTACTGCTGAATTTCTATTAAATTTTAAACACTAATTTTGTCATGATTTATTTTATTAAAGCACTCTACATAAACAAACATGAAAGATAAAATGCGAAGTATATTTACGAGGAACTACTAAAAAATTAAACTCAGTATATTCTCGTGTTACAATAGAAAGTTGATAGGATTATTACAGATTCAGAAAAACTAGAACACTGTAAGCCATTATTTATTAGGTTTCGGTACATAACAGTAATTAACTTATACATATATCATGTTATTCTCTACAATAAAAACAGATTACAGGATTATTATTGCAAGAAGGATGTACACACTTACAATACTAGGAATAACAATACTAGGAATAGTAAAAGATTATATGTGCCTATACAAATACTTGCAAAATTATTAAAACAGCTTTGATATACTAGGCCTAAAATGATTAATAAACTACCAATAAAAATTATAGAATTACCGATAATAAGATTTAACAATGAACTATATGCATGGTTAATTAATACACCTTTTTAATCTGTGACAGAATTTTTTGAATGCAAACATATTTTAGTGTCTTAAGTTTAGGCTGATCCAAATGTGCGATGTTTTTACTGGTTTTATTGCTTTTGTATTCAAGGAATGTAATAACTGAATGTGAACTTTAGATTGTCCATCAATCTTCTTGTTATGATATTTATCACTCATTTAGTAACTCAAAGACAAAGATTTCGTAATATTGTGTGAGAAATTTAATCATAAAGAATGACGTCTATTGCAGTAGGCCTACTTGTTCAATGATAATGAAATATTTATTAACATTATTATTATTATTATTATTATTAAAGTATTATTATTAGTGGATTTTATTACAGTATTTTCATACTCACTTTAAGTTTTTTTATGTTCCAAAATTAAATCTATTAGAATACAGGTTTTGCTTGAACCAGCGAAATCAAAACTTCAGTGTCAATTCCTTCCATGTTTAAGGTTCGTAAATAGCGAACAAATCACACAAACTTAACCAAGCAACGCGCAATGGAGACAGCTGTCGTCCGACTGAAATCGTCTAGTGTGCAAGCGTGTATTTGATTACATAGGCCACTGAGCAGAGAGACGACACGACAGTCGTGTGGATGCAGTGGCACTGGACGACTGCAACCCGACAAAAAGTCGTTGTTGTGTCGTTGCCGTCTAATGTGAAAGGTCTCATTCTCTTTATCAGTCGACTAAAGAAAATTGCCGACTTTTTGTCGTCCGACCGAAGTCGTGTAGTGTGCAAGGAGCGTTAGCACGCGTAACAACCGAAGAAAGGAAAATAATCAGTTTCACATTACCCACATCCAACCATAAAGTATTTTACTCACTAAATTAGATGCATCGGATTCGAATCCTGAGAAGGGTAGAGTCTAGATACAGTATTAACTATTAACAGAAAGAACTTCACAGTTGAGAAACTTGAAATATATTTAGTGATATACTGTAACCAGGAAATGTGAGGCAATCTTATTTTCACTGCTTCTTTTGATTGTTTATGCTTTTTTTCTTCAATTGTATAATATTCTCCTAAAGCAAGATTACACAAATTTAAGTCAGTTATGTTAAGTTAAACTTTACAAGTATTATGTATTGAATCATATGTAGCACATTCAAATTCATTAAACCAATTATTCTACCCAAAACGATGTTTTGGACAAAAAACCTAAAAAAAACTATTTCACCTAATGGAAAACCTAACACTATTTTTAAAAACCTAAAAATCCGGTCCCTACTAATGAGTATGGTCTTCAATCTATCCACAAAGCTAAACATTATTGTGCTGCTACTAAATGTAGGGTTGATGTTATAAGCAAGTGGAGTGGAGAGGAGATTGATCCATTCCAATTCTGCATGTCTGATATATCTCACAATGCACGTATCTCAGCAATGACGTGTATCCCCAACATCTGTACACTGCAGCAAGCTTGCTAAGTATTGTATGCCCCTGTTCGACCTGGATCATCAGTAAAGCTAACCTTGATTCTTTATCTCCTGTTCGACATTCTGTGTAAAATAGGGCTACATACTAGATTTCAAATACTAAACTTATGTGTGTAAAGTATGTCATAGGCTATAATGGTAAAAGTTTGAATTCTTATTGACCGGTACAAAACATTCCTGAACATACACCATTAGCTTTGTTAGTAAGAGATATGACAGCTGCCGTTGGTCGTTAACTACTTAAGGCTTTTCAATGCAGCTGGTGAAGAGGAAAAATACCTTTTAAATGCAGCTGGTGAAGAGGAAAAATAAACACCTCGTGTAAACATATATTTTAAATTCTAAAGGAAGTTATGTAGCACAGAATGGAAGAAAGAAAACAGAAGTGTTTAATTCCTGTGCTTCTTGAATGGTGAAAAGGTAAGCATATTTTTAATAAACTTGACTACTCTCCCTATTGCACTGTAATTGGCTTTCATAGATAAATTTGCCATTAACAATCCTTCAACAGCCAGTTTCCTGATACACGTGTAAATACAACAATATGACTTAATAAAACGATGTATTTTCAAAAAATAAATGGTCCAATTTAAAACGTTTAAATACACTGAATTCTTACATCACACGAATTCAATCAGATAACTTTTTAACCATTTTGGTGATTTACAGTTTTACTTGTAATGAACTTCTATTTTTAAAGAATTTGCTACTGTCTGCTCGCTTGATCAGCACTAAATACTCCTAATATTGTGTAGACCTTGCGTGTCCCTATAACAATTGCATTTATTTTAAATTTTAAGTTACCTATTAATTTGGCATAAACGTCTAATCAATTAAATAAACTTAAAATTTAACTTGACCATGTAGTACACACACTGTACAATTGTGCTCCTTTACCGAATTTATAACTGAAATATGACGTTAAATTACAAATATGGCCAAAATACAACCAGGACCACAAAAATCACCAAAATATGACTTCATATGCCACATGAAAACGGTCAGATTAGAATAATAAGCATGCAATTAATGTTTAATTTGTGTTTGCGGCGAGAATGGAGGTCAGGATAAAAATTTGACATGTCATAAACATCCGAAGCCTAGTGATAATTTTAGGTGGGAAACTGGTCTGCAGTGGCGGACGCAGGGGGGGGGGGTAGGGGGGTTCCATCCCCCCAAAATTTGAAAAAAGGCTATATATGTACTCCTGATTGTATATGCAAGTTGATTAATTTTTTTAGTATTCTTTCTATCTATTCAAATCATCCCCCCCCCCCCCCCGAAAAAAATTTCTGCGTCCACCACTGCTGGTCTGAGTTGGCCTTCATGAGGTTTCAAAGTAAGAATGAGAAGCCTGCAAGAATGCCTGCCAGAAACATGATTATTTTTTTCAAGTCTAGAACACCCTTATAGGGAAAACCCATTATTTTCTCTGAAGTTTTGGAATTGTCATATATTCACAAATAAGTTTGTATCTGGATCAATGTGGTATCATTTGTAGCAAACAAATGTTTCAGGAAAAGTAGACAAACTGTTAATGGCATGGATTCTCTCGTTTAAAGAGGCGATATGTTAGTGAAAAAACATGTATAAGGGACAAGGACAATAAGTATGTTGGAATGGTATACAGACACAAGACTAGTGGTAAGATGGATAAAGTTTTTCGCAAACACGATATAAGAGTGGCCTACAGGACAGAAAGAACAATAGAAAACATTTTTTCTGACTATAAACGAATAGGAAAACAGAAGAACAAGATGATGATGCCTGGGGTGTATTCTATATCGTGCAACGATTGCGGGAAGACATATGTGGGGGAAACGGGAAGATCTTTTCAAGTTAGAAAAATTGAACATGAAAGAGACGTAAGAACCAAGAAACCATCTACGGGTTTGAGCCAACACTTGATAGAAACTGGTCATAGTATGGGTGAAATGAACATAATCAAAATAGAACGGGATACGGTAAGGAGGAAAATTCATGAAGCTTATAAAATTATAGAACTAAAAGAAAATAGTCTTAATAGATATGAAGGGGATTTGGGGGATGAATGGCTACAGTTAATTAGGAGTGTTATAAACTAATACATCTATAAAATTTCCCCCCACCACGGGATTGGCAGACCTGGTCAGTGACTTCAATATCCCGGAGACATGGTATGGACGAATGGTGGATTTTGGTGAAGAACTTCTGAACAACCCAAGTGGCAGTGACTGATAGATATTTATTCATGAGAGCTTCGAGCTGTATTTTAGATATTTCGTTTTTCGTAAAGACAGACAATCCAACAGCCGAGGCGGTGGCGTATTACTGGCTATTAAATCCTCACTTAATCCTATACAGTTTGTTACCACCATTACAACGAACGAATCAATTTGGATAAAATGTTATTACAATAATATTAAAATTATTATTGGATCAGTATATTTTCCTCCAAATTCAAACACTGAATAATTTAGTGAATTTTTTTAACAAATGGAACAAAATTTTGCAACATGTAATTCTCATATCATTCTCACAGGCGACTTCAATTTGCCAGAAATATCCAGTAATATGTATGACCTCAGCAAAGGCAGCAGTAAAGCAAAACGTCTGTATAACAGTTAAAGTTTTTAAATATGCAATCCATTAACACTGTGAGAAATAACAGTAATAGAACACTGGACTTAGTTTTGACAAATATCTCAGAACTCAAAGTAGAGGAAGAAAGTAATTCTCTGGTACCTATAGACCTATACCACCCTGCTTTAAATATAACATATAAAATAGAGAAAGAAGTAAAAAAGAACATCGTAGGTAAGTGTAGTTACAATTTTTGCAAAGCCGACTTTAATAAACTTTATAATCTTATAAGAGACTGTACATGGAACAATTTAACTGATTATAAAGATGTTAATTCTTCTGTAACTACTTTTTATGACACAATTTACTCAATACTAGATAAATGTGTACCGAAAAGAAGACAATGTCGACACAGGTATCCAGTATGGTTCACAAAAGAGATCATAGGAAATATTAAACTTAAAGAAAAATATCGTAAAAATAAACATTTATCAGAATATAATATGTCAGTATTCAAAAACATTAGAGCAAGTTTGAAGAAACAAATTAAAACAGCCTACATAAGTCATTTTCAAGAAATTGAAAAAAATTTAATGCACGATGTAAATAACTTTTGGAATTTTATTAAAAGCAAACGGAAACAACTCAAGTCTCAAACAGAGATGGAATATAATGGGCAAATATTAAAAACTCCACATGAAATTGCTAATGGCTACGCTAATTATTTTAAATCTGTTTTTACAAGGGATCAATCAAAATACGATTATGAAACCGATAACAGTATAAACATACTAGATTCCTTCAACATATCTGTAATTGAGACAAAAGAAGTTGAATTAGCAATTAAAAAATTAAAATCTAAACGTTCTGCTGGACCGGATAAAATACCAACATATATTTTCAAAGGATGTGGTGAACTCTTAGTGTATCCATTAACTATAATTTTTAACCAAATAATTAAACAAGGCGTTTTTCCGGATGTTTGGAAAATGACAAAAATAGTCCCCATACATAAATCGGGGAGTTCGAAAATGGTACAAAATTATAGACCCATTGCTATTCTATCTACACCAGATAAAATTCTGGAAAGTATTTTTTACACACACATTTTCAATCATATTAAGTTAGCGATTTCTCCACTTCAACATGGCTTCATGCCAAAAAGATCAACTGTTACAAACTTATGGAACTTCACTGAATACGTATCATTGGAATTAGACCAACATAAACAGGTTGATGTAATAGGGTATATACAGATTTTCAAAAGGCATTTGATAAAGTTGATCATGACTTCTTACTTGAACAAATTAGCTCAACTTTCTTTTTCCACTCACTTTATGAAAATTATGTGCTCATACTTAAGAAATAGAACACAGGTAGTGAGTTATCAAAATCACTTATCTGATCAGTTTGTGGTTAATTCTGGAATTTCTCAAGGATCAAACTTAGGCCCTTTATTGTTTCTATGTTTCATAAATGATTTACCGAACGTGGTGAACAACTCCAATATTTTATTATTTGCTGATGACATTAAAATATATAAATCTATTGCTTCAGTTTCAGATTGTTTTCAACTCCAAAACGACTTAAATAAATTATATACATGGAGTAATAAATACAAACTTCCATTTAACATTAAGAAATGTGTTAAAATGACATTCAATAGATGTAAAAAGACTATATCATATGCCTATATTATAAATAATGTTAAACTTGATGAAGTAATGGAAACTAGAGATTTAGGGATAACATTTACCAAGGATCTCAGGTTTAACAGCCACATTGAAACAATAGTTTTAAAAGCGTTAAGAAATCTAGGTTTTATTATAAGGAATTCATGCACATTTAGCGAAAATACATTAATCAGACTTTATAATTCATTGGTCAGACAAAACCTCGAATATGGTACAGTCATATGGAATCCAATGACTATTAAACTTTCTGATTCAATAGAAAAAATACAATCGAAGTTTTACAAATTTTTTATATTCAGAAGTACTGGCCATTATCCAACATATTTGAATTACCAAACGCTTTTAGAACTATATGATATTAAAAGTTTAAAATTTAGAAGAAATAGTCAAGGTTTAATATTTCTTCACAAATTATTGCATTCAAAAATCGATGATAATAATATTGTTAAGAAGATTTATTTTTACGTGCCATGTAAACTAAGTAGACACAGGAAGCTATTTTTTACCCCCAGGGTAAATACTGATATTCATAAAAATTCACCTTTAAATAAAGTAACCACTTTGTATAATAAAATTCACTTTTTAAATTTTGATATACTTAGCATGTCCGAAAATGAATTCAAAAAAGCTTTAGTTGAAGTTGATTTAATACTGAATTAAAATCACTAAACGTAGTTACAATCAATTGAAGTTAGTGTATTGGTTTGCCAAACATTCTCCTCACTCTTTCTTTATTTCTTTCTTTCTTATCTTAATTCTCAAAGGCATGATGTACTGTGATTATAACCTGGCAACTGCTGGAACCCAGAAGTAGCTAGGAATTTCTTTTTCTGCTTGTAATGTTTTTTTTGTGTACTTTTTACTTTTATCTTTTGTGTATTCTTATCTTTTGTATCTTATGTTTTAATTATTTTGTATGTATGCATTGTATTTTTGGCATGGACATTGTAATTGGGTTGTATACCTGTAATGTTCGTTATTATTAAATAAATAAAAATCAAATAAATAAAATAAAAATAAATGTTGGAATTCTTCAAAATGGGGGAAAAAATCAGTTAAAGAAGTATAAACTATAATTCCAGCATATGTTGGAAATTGTGGAGGTTAGTATACTATCTGCAAGGATGCAGTGTGTATCTTCATAGTAGGCATACTCATCCCCCACACTGCATAAAACTCAAATCATACTTGATCCCTCTTTCCATGAGTACTGAATATGATCAGCATACTCAGATTTTAATATGGTATGTATCTACATAATAATAATAATAATAATAATAATAATAATAATAATAATCATGTGAAATTTATTCTGAACCTTGAAAATGGTAAGTTGGTATTAATCTAAGAGATGTTTTCCCCCATCTGACTGGGTAAACAGGGTATTTTGCTCGTATCACTCTTATCTCAACTCCTGCCAAATGGCCAACCATGCATCTGCCATAGCTTAACAATCCTATACTGGCAGTACATCAACAAACAACTTGAGGGAGTGAGGAAGATGGCTGATGCTGAAGTTGCTTCAAGTGGAGAACTACAGACTACCGATGTAGATGTGAATTTGACAGCTTCAGTTAAAAAGAGGATTATATGTTTTGATAACTGTGTTAAATGTGAGGAATAGCATTCTATGTGATAAATGTGCAAATCTATGTGATATAAAAATTGTAGATGACAAATCTGAATGGTGGTGTCCTATGTGCAAATAATTAGACAATGAGGTAATCAATAAAACATCCATATCGGTCCCAAATTTCCGCTGAGTCAAATCCAATAAAAAGATGTGTTTAAAATTATTACAAATCAGTGGATAAAAGTTAAAAATTAACACACAACGTTTCAACTCTGCCCTTGAGTCTTCCTCAGGTGACTTCTCACACAGTACTCTCAGTACACATGAACACATGAATTCTCCATTCTGTCAAAACTTGAACAAAAAATGGTGCTCAATTCAAATTTACTGGGGTTATAGTAGCCCCTGTTTGTATTCTAGGGTGAATATTCATATGATTTCTAGTGCCGACATGATTACCTCATTCAATAGAAAGATGTGTTTAAAATTATTACAGTACTCTCAGTACTGTGTGAGAAGTCACCTGAGGAAGACTCAAGGGCAGAGTTGAAATGTTGTGTGTTAATTTTTTACTTTTATCCACTGATTTGTAATAATTTTAAACACATCTTTTTATTGAATGAGGTAATCATGTCGGCACTAGAAATCATACGAATATTCACCCTAGAATACAAACAGGGGTTACTATAACCCTAGTAAATTTGAATTGAGCACCATTTTTTGTTCAAGTTTTGACAGAATGGAGAATTCATGTGTTCTCAACATTTTGTGTAGAGTCAAACCTGCCTAGAGCAGTCACCAGTCATTCTTCTGAAAAATGGTCGTTGGTAGAGGTGACCGCTAGATGTTATCAAATTTTCAAAATCGATGAAAGATCTTGTTCATCAAATGATCAGTCATCTCGCTATCCTAGTACCCGACGGTGCGGTCTTTGAGGCATTGTTACTTAACCCCAGTAAATATGAATTGAGCACCATTTTTTGTTCAAGTTTTGACAGAATGGAGAATTCATGTGTTCTCAACATTTTGTATAGAGTCAAACCTGCCTAGAGCAGTCACCAGTCATTCTTCTGAAAAATGGTCCTTGGTAGAGGTGACCGCTAGATGTTATCAAATTTTCAAAATCGATGAAAGATCTTGTTCATTAAATGATCAGTCATCTCGCTATCCTAGTACCCGACGGTGCGGTCTTTGAAGCATTGTTACTTTCATGGAAGGAGACACTCGTCAAGAGTCCCATTTTGAAGTGTATTTACGTTGTCATGTGTCAACCGGAAACAAGAAGCAAAGAAATGTTGAAATTTTGTTTTAATATTACTATTCTTATTGGATTGACAGAGACTGCCACGTGCTTAGATTTGAGAATGCAAAATGTCGCCAAGTTTCCTTGCAGAAATTCCTTTCTCATTCTCAACAACCACTTTCTGAACAAAATCATCTAGTTTTACTATTATAAAAGATTATCTTAATAGTTTTAAACATAAGAACATTGTATTATTCAGAGTGCATGTTGGCAATATGTTAAGATGGCAGCGCCAAACATCTTCACCTGCTAAGAATGCCTTTGGCAAAAATAGTTGGAAACACCACGTGTTCAGGGCAGAGGAGAGGGGCCAGCATCCTTTGTTTCCTTTGTTTAGTTTTCAAGTCTGAATTGCACCTTAAATTCGTGATCCCTATACTTGTGAAAAGGATCTTCCATGTCACTTACATAAAGCTATGGCAACCTTCTTCTCGCTTCCTCGTCATGATCTTCACGATCTGTCACATAGTTGCAAACTCCAGCATGTCGTCAATGTTGATGCGGGAAGCTCGTGCCTCATGGCTTGCAGACGGAAAATGTGTTCTTGACAGTTCTGGGTGACCATCTGACAGCGCTAGGAGTTTGCCACCTAGCAGGCCTCTGTCAATCGCTTGCCAGTGAAGTAGGTGAGCTTGCTTACCTGGCAGATGACTATCGATACGACCCTGAATAGGGCTGAATAAATCAGTAAATAAGAGTGCGGTTTATAACAAATGCAAATTATTGCGGTGGAACTCACACAGTGAAGTGAAATCATATAACTAATCAGAGACTGACTAAACACACTATATACTTCACTTACCAATTATTTTGGTAGTATGCGTTTCGCAGGTCCTTCGCCTGCATGGTCACCTACATGTCAACTACGGTGCTCGGAGGTTCTTCCTGTTTCTCTGGTGTCGATTTTATGTACTTGGCTATCAGGTTGTCTTCGTTCGGAACTTCGAAGTTCATTAGTCTATTTAGTTATAAGAGTGCGGTTGCTTCACAAAGGAAAAACATTCTACCTGCTAAAGTCTTTGAACTGCACTTGCATTGTAACAGATTTTTGACTTCCGGAAATCATTGGCAAGCCTGTGTGACAGTTTCAAGGGTAAAAAAAGTATTCATAGAGATGACTGGCCATTTAATGGGGTCATTTTCTGAAATTTGCATGGCCGCTGACTGTGGTGTGAGGTGACTGTTAAAGGGAGAGGATATTAACACAGGCTTTATGGGAAAATCAATCGGTTCCACAGAAATATGGTTTATAAAGGTGTCCGCTAAATGAAGATGGGTGTATAGGCAGGTTGAATGCTGGCGTAGTCTTGTGGTTAGCTCACTGACTACAGATCCATCAGCTAGGGTTCGATCCCCGGTACCTCCTCACAGGGGCGTATCCAAGATTTTTTTCGGGAGGGGCTGTGATATCACTATATCACTAGGACTCAGAAGTTGATGCCCTAAAAATGCCTGAAAAATGACCTTAAATTTATGAAAACATGACACGAAGAACTGAAAAAATGACTTAGTATTTCTTAATGGGTGATTCTACAATTAGGTGTACCTTTACTGTCCCTTTCATTTAATGTTTCTATTTGAAATCCCAAATCACTGGTAAAATTTTTTCCTCTTTTTCCTGATGAGAAAGATGTATGATGTGTGTTAAACTTGAATTCCTTCTATATTTAGCTAAGATAAATTTATATTTTCTTATGAAATGTCATTAGCATGGATGTCCCCAGTCATAGTTTTGAGAATAAATATCGAAAAACATGGAAAATTATAAATATGTTGTTAAACTTAACAGTATTTTCATTAACATATAACTACTAAAACCACATACACCAAATCAAAGAAAAAAAAAGCTTTCATTAGAATATAGGAACAAGCCAAAAACTTTGTCCCTACACTTTTTTGTCATTAGCATGGCCATTTTTCAACTTGAAGATGGAGTGGCAGAGAATTTTTTTAAAGCATGTATTAGTACATGTGGCAACACTGTTCTCTTTTTCAGTGAACCTGAGTGTGGTTTTGGCTATCAGGTGCTTTGTTTTCTGGGTTTTCAACTCTCCAACACTGGCGAGTACATTAATTCATTGTCATTAGTATGAACTGTGTAAAATAGCACACAAAGAAATTAAAATTTTATTAATCAAGTGATGAAACATGTTAAATTATTAATAAACTTCATCTTGTATATGAGGGTAATTTAGAATAGGAGTTGTAAGACAATTTTTTTAGCCTAAACCCTCAATAAAAGTTAATCAACTAATGAAGCGAAAGACTAATAAAAAATCGTGTATTATTTATAAGATATATGAAAAGTGATATAATTATGATATTAATAGAAAAATAGAAAACTGAAGTGAACTATTAATCACCGTGTATTTTTTGTATTAATTAAGATAGTTAGGTTAGAAAAACCTGTTGACATATAGAAATTTTAAAAATACAAAAATATATTTAATTAATTACGTATAAACGTTAATATGTCAAATTAAACGTATGTAGTATCATAATAAAATAGACCTAATATTTATTAGTATCACATCAAGTATAAATATAGATCACCAGTTAGACAGATTAAAATGGCTTAAGCCAATGATAAAAAACAGTTGATATTGTTTAATTTATTCAAAGACTGGTGGTCAACATCAATACAAAAAAACTATGAGTTCATTAAAAATCACAATAAAGTACCAATTCATTATAATATATTTACAAAATTTGTAGAAAAATTAAGCTTAAAGAGATGTTAAAGGAAGCTATGTATAAGATTTGTTTACAGATATCTACAAATATACAATGTTGAAAAGTCTTGATGTTATATCTTAATTTAACACATATGTACATGGTACAATTATATAAAAATGATGAGATATTCACTCTTCAAATGCCTAGTTATGTTCTAATAGTGACAAGTGGTAGATTATATGTACCATATATTACTCATATCATACATAGAAGATATATGTCAAACACATTTTTAGATAATTCTAACCTAACTTGCATGAGCGATAGTGTATAATTAGATCGTATATATCTCATTAAAAAGTAGAGAAATATGAGCAAGTTATCTATTTTAGTTTATTAGCACTTCTTATCTGATGGATAATGTCAGTTATTATCTTTTAATTCCCATAGAAATCACTAACGAGTGTAGATGCGCAGAATTAGTCAGTCGCTTCTTAGTTTGTAAAGTTGATTATCTGGATATGTACATTTCGGTACAGGATGTACCATCGTCAGTCCTTGAATCTTTAAAGTAACAAAGGAATAAGAAAATTAATAAACCACGTTATAAATTGTAATATGAATATTGAAGTGAAATAAGTATTACGATCTGTAGGAACTAACCTTGTGATTCAATTGAGGCTTTCATATAGATGTTTTCATGATGAGTGCTTCACTGCTACTAATGAGTAATGTATTCAGAGAAGATAGCTTAGTTTAGTAAAGTAAGTTCGAAAAGAGGGTTATGTTCAATCGTGTTTTCGTTAAGGATATTGTGTTTGTTTTTATATATTTCTAGTGATTCTAAAGTGTTTAATTTTCTGTCTTTTTTGTGCTTATGGATAACAGTTAAAGTATTTTCTATTTTATCATGTTTGTGATTCTGTGTAATTAAATGTTTAGCATATGCTGCTTTATATCTTCTGTGTTTATAGTCAAGCATGTGTTCTTTATACCTTGATTTGAATTTTCTGCCAGTCTGTCCTGTATATACTTTGTTACATTCTATGCATTCCAATTTATGTATGCCGTTGTTGTCGTATATATCCTCTTGGTTATTGTTTAAATTATAAAGTTTGTTCTTCAGGTTATTATTCGTTTTGTAAGCAATGTGAAAGTAGTTTCTTTTTAGTATCTTTGTTATTTTATGTATTTTGTTATCTGTATAATTGAAAGTGGCGTAGTTTGATTTTTTTATTGTTCTCTTTAATAGGAGTCAGTTGGCTGTTATGGCTATTGTTATTTAATATTTTTCTTTTATATTTATTAACTATTTTATGGACATCTTGGCTATTATAGCCATTATTTTTAGCTATTTGAATAATAGTTTTATATTCTTTATTGTATGCTTTCTTGCTCAGAGGTAAATTTGTCATTCTGTGTACCATACTATTAATAGCTGATATTTTCTGTTTAAAAGAGTGGTTAGAGTTCTAATTTATCATAGTATCAGTAAATGTAGCTTTCCTAAATATGCTGAATATAAGTTTACTATGTAGTCTATTCATTTCTATATCTAAGAAAGATAGTTTATTCTCATGTTCTTTTTCTAGTGTGAAAGTTAAGTTTTTGTTCGTTTTATTGAAATCTTGTAATATTTCTTCTGGTTTATCTTTATTACAGATAATGAAAATGTCATCCACATAGCGACAATATGCTTTTATGTTATGTTTGTGAATTATCTTGTTGACAAGTTTATTTTCTAAATTTTGAAGAAAAATTTCAGAAATAATGCCATATAATGGAGAGCCCATAGCTAAACCTTCTTTCTGAAAATAAATTTTGTTGTTAAATTTGAAATAGTTTTGTTTCAAAATATGTGAAATCAAATTAACAATTTGTTCAATTACTAATGGATTTTCTTTGGCTATAAGTAAATTGTTCTGTAGTATGTCAAGCGTATCATCTAATGGGATGTGTGTGTGTAAGTTTTTAATGTCCAATGATATCAGTATCTCATTCTTGTTTAGTGTAATATCTTTTATTCTATTGGCAAAATCTATTGAGTTTTTTACTGTATACTTATTAGATAATTTAAGTTTTTCTTTAAGAATATTTGACATAACTTTGGAAATTTTGTAAGTAGGAGCATTAATAAAATTTACTACGGGCCGAATAGGATTATCATTTTTGTGAGTTTTTATTTGAGATCTTAAGTATGGAATTTTAGGGTTCATATTAATGCTATATTTTATATCATGCTGGTTGAGAATAAGGTCAGAAGCTTTAATGATACTTTTGATTTGTGTTTGGAATTTCTCAGTGGGGTCTTTTTCTATTTCTGAAATGTTATTATCTGTGATGAACTCAAGGGTTTTTGTGATGTATTCTTCATTGTCAATTAGAACTATAGTATTACCTTTATCAGCTTTAGTATGCTTGATATGATTATCTTTTAATTTTTTATTAATTTCTTTTAAGTTTATGAGATCATATAATAATCTGGGGCTTGGTTCTAAAAGGGCCAATGTCAATTTCTTGCAAAAATGAGATTTATGCATTATTGAGCTCGCCTAGTCTTTATCTTTCGTATACTAAAAGTGCCAATGTCTGTTGCTATTAACAGACATAATACAGAAACCTTAGAGGCCAATGTCGGAAGTTCTCAGCAAAAATGTCACTTCTATAATGGCTTCAAAGTCAGTTATCTCAAAAGCAAGTTTTATGACATTGGCCCTTTTAGAACCAAGCCACAGTTTATGAGCTGTTTATTTGGGGCAGATGTGTTTTCTATGTAAGTTTCTTTTATTGCCGTAGCTATTTCATTTCTAAGTTCTTGTTGCTTTTCTAATGGTGCACTGGAAATAGCTGTTTCAGTGTCTATGACTAATGTTTCGATTTTCTTTTTAGTTGGCATTTCAATATTATATTTATATCCTTGTTGAAGGATTTTAGTTTCTTGTTCATTTAGTTTTGTTTTTGTCAAATTAAGCACACACGGGTAAAAAGTGATATCTGTAGATGTATGGGATCCTCGGTTTTCCTTTGTATTTGTTATTGTTTGCTTATGTTTTTCTAAGTTTTCTATCTTTTTTGTTCATATTTTGATATTTTTTGTCTATTTCTGTTTGTAATTTTATATGTAGAACGTTATGAATGTATGTCCATTGTTGTTGGAAAATTTTGGCTGCTTGTAAATGTTGATCATATATCAGATTGGTGAGAAATTCTTCCTTTTTGTATAAAAATTTTATTTCGTTGTTTAGCCATAGTTTCTTAGCTTGAATAAGAGTACCGGTAGTATATGCTGTTGGGTGTTTAGATGTGGTTTTTAGATTAATGTAATTAGGTATCAGTCCTTTCTGTTTGCAAAGTTTATTAAAGTGTATATTTGCAGTGGTTTTCATTAATTTCCTCTTAGTATTAGTGAATTTGTTGATGAGTTTAGCTTGGCTTGCTAGATCAGTATTAATAAACTTCATCTTGTATATGAGGGTAATAATTCTATATGCCAACAGGTTTTTCTAACCTAACTATCTTAATTAATACTTGACAATATAACAAAATACACGGTGATTAATAGTTCACTTCAATTTTCTATTTTTCTATTCTTAATATCATAATTATATCACTTTTCATATATCTTATAAATAATACACAATTTTTTATTAGTCTATCGCTTCATTAGTTGATTAACTTTTATTGAGGGTTTAGGCTAAAAAAATTGTCTTGCAACTCCTATGATAAATTATCTCAAAACTGTCACCATAGTTTCAGTTATCTAGGTCAAAACTCAAATTGGAGGGATGATATTTTGGCTTGTTTTGTCATTAGCGTGGACATCAAGTTAGTCATTAGTAGGGCTAGGACTTTTAGGTAAATACATATTTTTTTTGCTACTACTTATGATTTCTGGACTTTGTCAAAGTTTCGGTTGGGACCTTTGGATTCAAAATACTGAGTTGCATATCACATAAAAAAAATATTTTCGATATTTCTTATTTGAATAAATATTTTTGGTAACTTAATTATTTTTACATATTTTACCACATATCATGTTTAGAAATGAATATTTTGACAGTTTTTGTAATATTTTACCACATATCATGTTTAGAAATGAATATTTTGACAGTTTTTGTAAAATTGCGCCATATTTTCAATGTGTTGCGTTGTTATGTTCAGTCAGAGAATAAATGAGGGCGGATTTGGCCTACATTAGTGCAAATTTCTGTTTCCTCTCACACTGCATTACTAAGTTGGAAACAACAAAACAATTGTTGACAGAATCAATAAAAAGAAATCAAACACATTGAAAACAAACTTAACAAAATCAGTGGTTCAAAAGCAAAAAAAATTAAAGAAAAATTCCTGTCATGCCTAAATAAGAATGAAGGGTTACAAGTGTTGCGCAAGATTTCAGAAATTTTAATGGGTAACAGTGTAGAGAACTTGGAGCAGATGGAACATCTTAGTGTCAGTGCTACAAATATACAAGATATTGAACGTACATTTTCAAGATACAAGTCTCTGTTCCGTGAAAATCGTCACAGCTTTAAGATGCACAACTTAAGATCTACTTTTGTCGTTCACTGCAACAGTTCTACACTTGCTGACTAGAATGACTAGATGAGTAGGGATACTTCTGTAAATATTGGTTAAATAAGTTAATTAAAATATTTTCATATTTTTTTAACATATTTTCTACTTTTTAAACACATAAAAAATAAATATTTTCGTTTTTATAAGCACCTAGAAGTCCGAGCCCTAGTCATTAGCATGGACACAGGGTGATCTCCAAACAGTCAGATCAGCTGATGATGATGGTGGAAAATGTCCATCGAAATGCATTCTGAGGTAAATAAACCTATTAAGTGAAGTTTGTGTGCAAGTCCCGATCTCAACAATATTTAAGTTTGAAATCACTTCACCGTGTATCTTCCCAACCCAAATTATAATTTCCTTAAGTTTGTTTAAGAAAAAATTGTAACCTTGTATTCAATTACTTTATTAATAAATTTTTATACAGATTCAGTTTGATATTAATTTTGTTATTATTGCTTTCAGAAAATTGTTGTTAGTGTGGATACAAAGTGAGTACCATGGATTACAAAATCATTAGCATGGATTATAACGTCATTAGCGTGGACGTGAACAATAAAAAGAAAACAAAAAAAGTCTTAAAACCACAATTTCAGCTCTGCTGGATAATAGGCTGTCTTCTACTACATGTCAGGATGGCCTACGTGTAAAATTTTTGGCAAATATTATTATTATTATTATTATTATTATTATATATTTTTTTTTTTTTTAAGTTTGAAAGGTACACCTAATTGTAGAATCACCCAAATACATATTTTGAAAAAGGAAATATACAGTAGTATATTCATAAATAATAATAAACAGAGGATAAGATTTAAGTAATTTACATTACTACTCTAATATTATGTTTACTATATTAACGAATGCCTCGTAGCTAAGAAATTATCAGATCGCTTTGTCTGTAATGTTGGAAAAGTTCATTCTGAAGACAAAATAGGAAAAATGCAATGAGAAAATGAACATTTCTTAAAAATTGACTTGTAAACAATAAAATACCGAAAATGCAAAATAAAAGTAAATTATTTTTGTTCATTTTGAGGCAAGACGAATTTATACTACATCCTGCATTGTCTGTGATGGCTCAGAAAAAATGATGACATTTCATCAACTTCCGAACCCTAATTATCACACAAAATTACCCTATATTGAATCTTCACACGTTAGAATAATGTAACTACTATACGATATATAAACAAAGCAAGCAGGTTTGTTTGTTGATGTGTACATCACAGTCACACCTTAATCTAAAATAAAGGCATTAAAAGTTGAGACACAGAACAAAATTAGGTTTTCTTGCTTCCCCACTATTGGAAACTTTACTAAGCACCGTATCAAACACTGCTCACTCTGCCACTATAATCTACCCAAGGTGCAGCACTGCCAGCTTCAGTGGCGGACGCAGAATTTTTTTTCGGGGGGGGGATTTGAATACTAAAAAAAATTAATTAACTTACATATTATACAATTAGTTTATAAAACTGGCCACTTAGAGTGCATATATAGCCTTTTTTAAAATTTCGGGGGGGGATCTATCCCCCCAATCCCCCCCCTGCGTCCGCCACTGGCCAGCTTCATCAGCTGTTAGCGTTCTTGCCAGCTTGAACTGCTTAGGTAAAAATTCGATGTTAGGCTGAATTTTCTACATACTGGCAAAGTAGTGTTGGCATTTCTATTTCACGATTCGCCCTTCACATTTTATGAGTCAAGATGTGCAATTAAACTGTCTACTATCTGAGAAATTAAAGTGTCCTTACGTGGAACATATTAGCATGACTCTAACTTTTTTTTGGGGGGGGGGGGGGCTGCAGCCCCCTCAGCCCCCTCTGAATACGCCCCTGGTCCCTCGGATTTTTCTGAGGGAGGGACGTCTGGCAGGGGTGCACTCAGCCTCGTGATTCAAATTGAGGAGCTACTCGATAGAGAAGTAGCGGCTCCGGTCGTGAAAACCACCATTAACGGCCGTGGCTGTCGGCATGCTGACCACATGCCCCCCAATCCTGCCATCTGCCTGTGGTAGATGATGCAGCGGCCGGGTGGTAGGCCAAGTTCCTCCAGGGATGTAGCGCCAGGGGGAGAGAGTGTTTAGGCAGGTTTGAATGTATTAGACAAAATAAGTTATTATTTGGTCACTGTTGTACTTATGTTAAAAGCAATTATTGTTTTTGGGATTATGTACAACCCCTATCAGTATTAACTTTCATCTGATTCTAAAAGCAGTTAATTAATTTTTTTTTAGTAGTACAAATCTGAATAACCACGTGGATCCATTATTCAGAGGTTTAAAAGGATTCTTGATATTCCAAAAAACAAATAAGGTTCAGCGAGATGAAATTTCTAAAACAAACTCGATTTGGCTATGCGAGAGGGCAACAGACAGAAAAGCAGAATTCTTGTGTAAAATGTTCTGTGCCAGTCTACCTAATCCCCAATAGGATATTTGTTACTAATGGGTTAACATTCATTGTTGCAGCTATTAAATTATTATTTTCATCAATTGCATTACTTCATTAAGGCATGTTAAACACCACAAGATGGTAAAACATGCATGTGATGTTCAGATAAAATGATTGGGTTATTTGCACTGGTTATTATCAGCTAAATGAATATTCTCAATACTATAGTAGGTCTGTCTTAAGTTGGCACAGTTCAGAATAAAGAGACAGAAAATGTTTGGCAGATGTCAGGTATTGGAAAGAAAGAGATAGAAACAGATACTACTGTAAAAGGTTACTCACTCCAAAAATGTGCTGCTGCCACTATGGCGAGGGTGGAAGGGGCGAAACACCATCCGTGTAACTACAAGAAGCAGTGGTGGTCAGTGAAGTTGAGGAGTCTAGATTATTTTCATCTTCTGATCCTACGTCACTTTCATCAGAATCTGAATCGTCTAAATTTATAACGAATTTGTCCAACACCTCGTCCACAAGACCGTCTTTGACCCAATAAAATTCCTCAATTGTTTTTACATGATCACACGCATTTTTCCACTGCACAGAATTCACTTTTTCCACTGCATCCCTGAACAGTTTTTCTACGTCACTAATTTTAAAAGTAATATTGGTTTTTGCCACGTGACCCTTAACCTGTGCCCATATTAGTTCAATAGGGTTTAAGTCACAGTGGTATGGCGGTACACGTACAACAGTGTGCCCATGTTGTTGTGCTATCGTATCTATCTCGTAATGCCTGTACTTATCTTTTACTGATTTAATTATGTCATACAGCACTGGTTTTGTTGACATGGGATCAAAATTGATATCTCGTTCACTTAACCATTTTTGCATGTCTGCCTTTAACGTGGAGGATGTTGGAGGTTTGTTTAGTTCTTTCGAATGGTAGCTAGCGTTATCCATTACTATTACAGAATTTGGAGGAATATTAGGAATTAAATTTTGAACAAACCAGTTCTTAAAAACGGTTGCATCCATCTCTTCATGGAAATCCTTGGTGGATTTAGACTTGAAACATAATAAAGCATTGGGGATAAAACCAGATTCAGATCCCGCATGCACCACTATAAATCTTTGTCCTTTTCCTAAGGGCACTCGCAGAGGTGATTCAAGTTCGCCATCAGGGTTTTCACACATCCAAACCTTGCCTTTGGTGTGGTTTACATTAACCCACGGTTAGAATTGCGTAAGACTTTCAGTTCCCGTAAGTATTTGAACCCTCTCCCTGGGAGTTGCAAGACCTTGTCGTTGGTGGGAGAGCTTGCATGACCCTACGACCCTATGGGCTACGCCGGTGGTAGCATAGCTACTGGCAGGGCCTCCCTTGCCGGACAGGTCATAGGTGAGGGTCCAGACAAAGAAGCAACTCAGAAGAGGAGGTCCAACGGTGCTGAAGGCAGATGAGGAGTGAGAGTCCCAATGGCGGAGGCAGCGGATGAGACACCTCATGTTAGGGAGGGGCAGACCAGGCTCTGAAGCTGAGGTGGAAGCAACTGGTCTAGAGGAAGAAAACCCCGAAATTCAATCACCTGGTCCTCCAGGTTGGGGGTTGGACGTTAGGCTAGCTCCCTATCACCGTAAAAAAGGAAAATGCTTCGAAATCTCAATATGAATTGGCCGGTCGGATAAATGGTAATGGACAAAGGCGAGTCAAATGGAACATGAAAAAAGTGATTATTGGTACATGGAATGTAACGACTCTACTACAAGTAGGGAAAATGCAAGAACTGCATGAACAATTACAAAAGATAAATATAGACATAGTAGCCTTACAAGAAATAAGATGGAGTGGAAATGGAATAAACATAAAGAAGAACTTCATATTATATTATAGCGGAACACAAGAGAGAACAGGCCAGGCTGGGACTGGTTTCTATGTAAAAAAGAATGTATCCAACTTAATAATAGATTTTGTTCCATATAATGAAAGATTGTGTAAACTCAGGATGCAAAGTAAATATAACAAAGTGACAATAATTAATGCATATGCACCCACAGAAGGAAAAGCAATAGAAATGAAAGAACAATTTTATGAAGATCTGCAAAACATAATGAGAAATGTGCCAAAAAGTGACACTGTAATAATATTAGATCTCAACGCTCAAGTAGGGAGGGAAGAATGCTATAAAACAGTCACAGGGGTTCATTCATTACATGAAATAACAAACTCAAATGGAGAAATGCTATGTCATTTTGCAATACAAAATAATCTAAAAATCATGAGTACACAATTTCAACACAAAACGATCCATAAAGCTACATGGATATCACCTGATAAAAAAACAACAAACCAAATAGATCATGTTCTGATTACCAATAGAAAATCTGTCCTAATAGAAGATGTCAGATCGCTAAGAGGGCCAAACATTGACTCAGATCACATGTTGGTGAAAGTAATTTTCAAGCAATCGCTTCCCGCAGTATATAAAAAGAAAACAGAACAAACATTCAAGTGGAATAAACAAAATATGCAAAATAGAGAGAAATTAAAGCAATACAAAGATGTGTTATATGATAAGCTCAAGAACCAAGATGAAAATGAAAATGACACTGAGAGTAAAAATGTAAATGAGCAATGAACAAACTTAAAAGTGCAATAACGAGGCTGCAGAACAAACAATTCAGAAACAAGGAAAACAGGAAAAGAACGAATGGTGGGATGATGATTGTAAGAAAATAATAGAAGAGAAAAACGAAGCAAGAAAGAAATGCATGCAATCTAAAACAAGAGCAAGCCAAGAAGTCTATAAAAATAAGAGAAAAGAAGCTAATAAGATATGCAGAAACAAAAAGAGAGAATGGATTAATAATAAACTGCAAATAGTAGAAGAAAATTTTAGATTTAATGATGTAAAAAATTTTTACAAAAATGTAAAGAATTGTAAATACATGAATACAGGCACACCGATGATGTGCAAGGATGAGGAGGGTAACATCCAATCAGAGGTGACAAGTGTTTTAAATAGGTGGAGAGAGTATTTTATTCACATTTTTAATGCAAATCACGCGGAAGATAACCAAAGGGCAGCGCACCTAAGAATTAATGAAGGATGCTCAGAAGTCGCAACAGAAATGGAAGCACCAACGTTTAAATGGAATTAAGAGGAAACATTTCAAGAAAACTGAAACAGTGCATAGCTTATGCAGATGACATCATGATAACGACACGAACAAAGGAAACCTTGTTTGAAACATTCTTGAAGCTGAAGGAAGAATCCAAACAATTTGGCTTAGTAATAAATCATGATAAAACAAAATACCTAAAATGTAGGGGAAAATATGATGTGAGCAATGCAGAAGAAGATCTGACCATAGAAAATATGAAAATTGATTCTGTGCCAAGCTTTAAGTATCTTGGCGTTAAGGTAAATGGAAATAATGCCCTAGAGGAAGAAATAAGGGAAAGACTGGTCAACGGTAATAAAGCTTACTATGCAAATCAAACTTTGTTCAAAAGTAAACTAATATCCAAGAATGTTAAATTAAGATTATATAAGACATTAGTCAGACCAGTAGTTACTTATGCTTGTGAGACATGGGTCCTGAAGGAAGAGGTCAAACAAAAATTAATGATTTTCGAAAGAAAGATCCTTAGGAAAATCTTTGGGCCATCTAGAGGAGCTAATAACTGTTGGAGAATAAAGACAAATGCTGAATTAAACAATTTAATTAAAAACCAAAATATTGTAAATTATGTCAGATCATTAAGAATAAGTTGGCTGGGACATGTCATACGAATGGACAATGAGAGAATGACAAGGAAAATATACAAATGGAAACCAATAGGAAAGCGAACGACTGGGAGACCCAAAACAAGATGGGAAGATGATGTGATTGATGATCTGAAGAAGATGAAGGTGGGAAACCTAAAGATAGCAGAAGACAGGAGGGCCTGGAAAAGGATTATTGAGAAGGCCAAAACATTCACATTCGAAGTTGTGGTGCCTTAAGATGATGATGATGATGATTTGAACCGTTTGACAACGACATCAGGTCTTTCCATTAACATTTTTCGTCCCTGGCTATTTCTTACATATCGGAATTTTAATTGTTCTAATATCTTACGCAGCGCCCATTTACTTCCATTAAACAGATTTCCTTGTGTTAGTGCTACGCGTATATCTTCCAATGCCGGTAGAAAGCGTGACGAGTATAAACCATATATCGCACGGCGTATGGCAGCAGCATTGAATGGATCAACTGTAGACTTCACAGGAGTCAGAGGCGCCGACTTGGAAATATTTCTGGGGGGGGGGGGGGGGGGCAAGAACTGGATTTTCAGTAGCTATACATAGGCCTTACATGATAAAATCTTAAGTCTTTGGGGGGGGCAGAAAGTACCTTGCCCCCCCTAAGTTGGCACCTATGACAGGAGTCCTACCAGGTCGCTTTTTCCCAGGTGTGCGTTGAACATGTCCATTTTCCACTGATTTTATTTTTTCGTCTAATATTCGGTACACTGTTCTCCGAGAAACACCAGTAGCAGCAGAAGTTCCGTCAATAACATTTGTCACTGATATGGTCGGCCTTCCATTTTTAAGAGCGTCCAACTCTTCTTCAAAGAATTTATGTATATTGCATACAATTTCCCTGGCATCTGATTGTAAGGGTTTTCCTCGTTTACCAACACCAAACAGGATTATTACGAATATCAATGAAATAAAAAACGCAAAAAAACCTAAAATCGAATAAAGATGAATATTATAATACATTTTGGAAACATAAAATAAATAAATATTTAGTATAACACTCTTCACAATAACAAGCTTTCAAAACGACAACTGAATGACATCTGGAAATACTTGGACTACAAATTTCTGTATTACTCCACAATTTTCTCTACCACTCTGCCAGTGGGGGGTAGTGGAGTGAGTAACTTTCGGCTACCTGCTGTATTCTGTGCCAACTTAAAACAGCCCTACTATAATAAGTTTGTTTTCTTCCTCTTCTTTCCCTGAGTTTTACCTCTCCCCTGCAATTGCATTTATGTGGCCCATGCCACCCAGGCCTTATAGGACCACGACCTATCAGGGGAGTTTCTATGGATCACATAATACTTTCTTGACCAGACAAGGACGGCCACCTATGAGACAACATGAACACATAGGACAATACACACCAGTCACATAAAAACTCATTCCAAACAAGGCGAGGATGGATGAAGGCGACAATTATGGCCAGATGATATTTGGGGACCAGGAGGGCATATAGTTTCCCGACATTCGTCTCACAGCTGAGGAAAAAACCCCACCTAGGAAACTTTTCCCATCCAGGAATCAAACCTGGGCTCACTGCATGAGGAGAGCGAATGCATCCCCTGTGCCACAGCAGTTAGATGTTTCCTTCAAAATAACAAGGGATTATGCATCACTCCACATTATTATTAAGTAGTCTCTTTATATTAATTTACTAGTAATTACTCATTTATTGCATGAAATTACGGATTTAAAACAGAATTGTGAGAAAAGTGATTATGAACTCTGTAAAAATATGTACTCTAGGCTAGGTTATATGGTACCAGACAGTGTAAGGCTTTAGAGGTTGGGAACTGTGTCCCCTAGTAAATATTATTGTAAAAAATTGAACGTTACAATAACATCATTTCCCCCACTAAAAACCTTAGTGGATCTACCTGAAAATATCAAGCATGTCCTGGTAAAGTCAATAAAGACACACTAGCAAATACTGAACTTAAAATGTACCCCCAAATTGTAACATTTTTAAGTGTGGCGCTACATGTAATGTATTTGCTACCAATTTCAGCAGAAGGGGCTTGTAATGTATATTCACTTACTGGCAAAAAATAGCAGGAATTTTATAGTAAGAATCTGTGTAGAATATTAGTTGTGATTTTTTATAAAAAAAAACCTCTATGCAGCTAGCATAAGTTTTCGCACAAATTTCTTGAGCCTGTAAAGTTAAAAGGGTAAAGATAGGCCTATAAAAATCAAGTTGCTTACAGACAGCCAAGGTAGTGATATTACTAAAGAAGTCTTATGAAGAATTCATCACAGAGTCACAAATCCATTTAACCCGACTCTTGTGCACTGATATGAAACTAGAACGGATGTCATGACATGGCAAGGAATAAATCATATCACCTTGTGTCAGCGGCTACAAGAGCAATGGCTATCACTGTGCCTCAACATCATGATCTTGTTGGAGTTGCAAGTTTAGTTAAGGTAATACAGCTGATATAAGTAACCTAGGTACTTCACGTGAGTTGGATAATAGGATAGAACTAGCTAAACACTCAGCTCCAATTCCACTCAAATACAAGTCTTAACCTTTTTTAGATTTAGTAGCTTAATAACTCAAAGTAGACCTAATGATGATAGGCCTATAGTACAGCCAGAAATAGAGGATGGAAACTTAGTATTAAATTTTACTGATCATTATTCATTTAAAAAAAAAGTTTATGAAATATTTAAAAAGACAAAATGTTATCTCTCCACTTCAATAATACAATCAATTAAAAACAAATGAGCCCAACTTCAAGTCTGGCTAGACTCATTAGGATGCTAGCTAAATAACATCAAGATAGAATCATGGTCTACAATTTCCGGGCTGTTATGCCGTGGTCCTAGGTTTTTACGACCTGACGTTTCGCTCACAACTGCGGTGAGCATCCTCAGAGGCACTGCTGGAGCGACGTGCTTGTCTAGATGGCCGTTGACAGACTGAGCTCTGGTTCTGTGTTCCTCCAATATTTATACCCTGGGCACTGTTTGGCGGGCAGTTTTCTGTGAGGTCCGTCTTCCTCTTCCCATGGAAAGGTTGCACCGTGGTTTTTCTTAGTACCGGGAACCACAACTTATTTACTCTTAAAGCTTCTTCTTTGCGGTTGAAATTATTCTTTTGATGTTTCATAATCTCTATGGCTTCTCTGTACAGCCGCGGATAGTACTGTGGTGTGGTGGAAAGGACTTGGGTCTCCTTGTATAGAATTTCATGATCGCCATCCTCTAAAATAGCATGTTCAGCCACAGCCAATTTTTCCGGTTGAAGTAGCCGGCAATATCTCTTGTGTTCTTGTAGACGTGTGCTGATTTTTCGTTTGGTGGTCCCTATGTACACTAAGCCACAGCTACATGGAATTCTATACACTCCCTTTGCCGTAAGAGGGTCTCGACTGTCCTTGGCAGATCTGAGGCTAGCTTGGAGCTTTTTGGTCGGCATGAAGATGGTGTCTACCTTATGTCGCTTCAGAATGTTTCCAATGCGATCTGTTATTCCTTTTATATATGGTAGGAAAGCCATACCAACTGTTTTCTTCGGTCCCTCCTGTGGGCCCTCATGTCCATTTTTAGGGCATATTGCTCGTCTGATTTCTTGTCTGCTATATCCATTATTTACCAACGTATTATCAGTCAGCTCAGTCTGTCAACGGCCATCTAGACAAGCACGTCGCTCCAGCAGTGCCTCTGAGGATGCTCACCGCAGTCGTGAGCGAAACGTCAGGTCGTAAAAACCTAGGACCACGGCATAACAGCCCGGAAATTGTAGACCATGATGACTCCGGCCGTGAAAGCTTACGTATGTTCATTATCAAGATAGAACTTTAATCTAGAAAGTAGTTTTAGTAGGGTAAACTTGGAAATAATTCACACTTAGATTTTTCCAAAATAGATTTAAACGAAACTTCAGCCATTCATCTGTTTAAACAAAATGTCGTATCAATGTACAGGTAGGGAAGAAAAAAAGCGAACCTACTAAAATATCTAAGTTGCCGATATGAGCCACTGCGCATACTATCTAAGTTGCTGATATGAGCCACTGTGCATAATATCTAAGTTGCCAATATGAGCCACTGTGCTTGCCTAGTGGGTTCTAGGCATGCGCAGTGGCTCATATTGGCAACTTAGATATTTTAGTAGGTAAGCTTTTTTCCCTACCTGTACAAAACACCTTCCTCAAGAGAATAGGTTTTTATTGAAATATTTAAAGAACTGATTATATTTTTTTAAGAAACCGATTAAACATAATGCTACCATATTTATTTTTGGTGATATAAACAATGATATCAGGTTTATTAGCATTAATGTTAATTATCCACTGGATAACCTAAGATTATACCACTAATGCTGTCTTAACGATAAACAATAGGACTTGAAGTTGAAGCATCTTCCGGGCTGTGGGCCGTGGTCCAAAGGCAAAATTACAAGTCTCGCCAGACGTTTCGCTCCCGCTGTGGGGAACTTCTTCAGTGGCTGCTATCTTGACGCTGACTGGACTGCTTGGAGAAACGGAGCTGCTTATATACTCGCGGTGGGCGTGGCTTAGCTGGTTGCGGTTGCTACCGTCGCACCAATGGTGGCGTTCGACGCTGGCTGTTGTATTCCTTCTTGTCTAATACGTGATTTTAAGGCCGGAAACCAAGCTTTTGGAAGTTTTAGCCCCTCTTCTTTTCTGTTGAAATTGTTTCTAAACTTGAAAATTTCTATAGCTTCTCTGTTAAGGCGGGCATAGTAATGCGAAGTTCTTGCCAGTACTTTCGTCTCCTGGAAGCCTATGTCGTGATCACCGTCTGTGAACGCGTGTTCGGCCACAGCTGACTTCTCCACATGCCCCTGGCGGCAATAGGTCCTATGTTCTTTTAACCTGGTCGAGATGTGTCTCTTCGTAGTTCCAATGTAAGATTTACCACAGGAACACGGTATCTGGTACACACCGCATGTGGATAATGGCTCTAACTGGTCCTTGGCCGACCTTAGCATCTCCTTGATTTTTCTTGTTGGTTTATATATGGTCTTGACAAGAACCAACAAGAAAAATCAAGGAGATGCTAAGGTCGGCCAAGGACCAGTTAGAGCCATTATCCACATGCGGTGTGTACCAGATACCGTGTTCCTGTGGTAAATCTTACATTGGAACTACGAAGAGACACATCTCGACCAGGTTAAAAGAACATAGGACCTATTGCCGCCAGGGGCATGTGGAGAAGTCAGCTGTGGCCGAACACGCGTTCACAGACGGTGATCACGACATAGGCTTCCAGGAGACGAAAGTACTGGCAAGAACTTCGCATTACTATGCCCGCCTTAACAGAGAAGCTATAGAAATTTTCAAGTTTAGAAACAATTTCAACAGAAAAGAAGAGGGGCTAAAACTTCCAAAAGCTTGGTTTCCGGCCTTAAAATCACGTATTAGACAAGAAGGAATACAACAGCCAGCGTCGAACGCCACCATTGGTGCGACAGTAGCAACCGCAACCAGCTAAGCCACGCCCACCGCGAGTATATAAGCAGCTCCGTTTCTCCAAGCAGTCCAGTCAGCGTCAAGATAGCAGCCACTGAAGAAGTTCCCCACAGCGGGAGCGAAACGTCTGGCGAGACTTGTAATTTTGCCTTTGGACCACGGCCCACAGCCCGGAAGATGCTTCAACTCCAAGATTCCGGCCGTGAAAGCCTCAGATTAACTAATAGGACTTGAAGCTTGTCTTGATAAGAGTAACATACATATTAATAATATAGAAACTAATGTATCTCTACCAGGGCCTGCCTGACCATGATAGTCTATGGCTAAGCATTCCAATACCTCTATTAGGATAATGAATGAGCTGTGTATAGATAATTTAAGAGATACCTACTAAGTATGCTTCATTGATTATACAGTCAACCTTCAATATAATGTCATCATCTGTTCTCTAATATTTAGTGGTACAAAGCGAGGGTGGCACTAAAACAAAATTTCATTTTTAAAATAAAAATGGCATAATACAGTGCTGTATTAATTTACTGTACTGCATTTTGAAAGAAAAATTAAATAAAAGGCAAATAACTATTTTTCTCCCTCTCACAATATTGCCTAAGCATCTCCGACTAACAGTTTCCCCCATAATAATGAAAAATGTAGCCTGCTGGCTAGACTTTTGAAATCTTTCACTATATTCAGAAACTTCTCGTTTCTCTTGAAGTGTAACAACAGCTCTCTTCGAGTTGAATCATCTTCCGGGCTGTGGGCCGTGGTCCAAAGGCAAAATTACAAGTCTCGCCAGACGTTTCGCTCCCGCTGTGGGGAACTTCTTCAGTGGCTGCTATCTTGACGCTGACTGGACTGCTTGGAGAAACGGAGCTGCTTATATACTCGCGGTGGGCATGGCTTAGCTGGTTGCGGTTGCTACCGTCGCACCAATGGTGGCGTTCGACGCTGGCTGTTGTATTCCTTCTTGTCTAATACGTGATTTTAAGGCCGGAAACCGTGAATAGGCCGGTGAAACCGTGAAAAGGCCGTGAT